>PVKU01001355.1:0-312429 GCA_004027475.1 Anoura caudifer
ACACAGGGATTGGTGAGGGATGCAATGCATCAGTGAGGGACAAAGAGGGCACCCACCTACACAGTCAGATCAGCTGAATCAACCCTGGAGATCAATGAAGTGACAGATGTCACAGCCAGGTTGCCCTCACACTCAACAATGTTAACTTCTTGTGTGTCCTTCTAGATATAGTTTATGCAGATGTGAGCTAACATGCATAGACATGCATATATAAAAACCTACATGTTCATTTTCCCATTTTTAAACAATAGTTTAAAGTGGCAAAATGCAATTCAGCACATTTTATTTTCTTGCTTAATAAATTATCTTGGAAACCTTGGAAACACATAAGACTTCATTTTTATGGCTCAAAATAAGATATGCCAAAGCTTATTTAGCAAGTCTCCCATTGACTTGATCCAATTTAAGTTGATGCCTATCATTTGCTGTTTAAAACAAGGCTATAATGCATATATGTCGACATATATAGTAATCCTATTTGTACACACACACATTGATATGAAATATACATTTACGCAAGTGGAATTGCTGGGTTTAAGACTACAGTCATTTTATAATTTTGATTCATGTTGTTAAATTGTTTTCAGTAAAGGTTTTATTAAGTGGCACCCACACCAGAAATGTTTGAGAGGGCCTCTGGAGGGACTTTGGACAAGCATGAAAAAGCCTGAGGGTATTCTTCCCTGGGGAGACAGGGATAAGTAGGCAGCAGGATGTAAAACAATCCTGAAAGTGGTACTACTTTTATTTCTGTATGTGTACATGAGAAACTACAAATTGCTGAACATTTTACTATATTGTAGTACACTCATCTTTGTGAGTTAGCCCATACCAGAACTAATATGGGCCAAGAAAATGAAGTATGGATTTTTCTAACACACTTCTAAATGGAAATTTAAGACTGATAATAATAAATTTGGAAATGGAAACCTTAAATTAAGTGTAGGTAATTTAAATATTAACACATATACTAAAATTCTTTATATGTAGACACATATTCCACAAACAGATATATTAATCCATTTATCTGCCATGTCTCAAGAATTTTTGAAGATTTCTGATTTCACTGTTAATTCCAAACCCATTTTGGTGCATTAGCAGGCACTTATACTTAAAGTCATCAGGCAGCTACCATTTCGAACAGAGCATGTAAATTAGTTATTGCATGAAATTTACTGATCACTTAGAAGATAACCTAATATAGGAAGTGAAAATTAACAGATATAAACATAATTACATAAGGAATCATTTCAGTTTACATGTATTTTTTTGTATGTCTTATTCTCTAGATTTGAATATCTGTAGATTTCAATTTAAATTTTTATTCTGGAAAACTATGTGATCCGAATATGTGTGTGCATGTCCTTTCCTTGGCCTAATAATTGAAAATATTAGCTAGAGACATGTTGCAATTGGGCTCCATAGCTTCATCAGGATCAATTGAGCTGCCAGAACATTTTTAATGCTATTTGAAACCATTAATGACAAAGAGTCATTTGCTTACCCATGGACCAGTCTTTCTCCAGTGAAAATTACTGGCCATGAATCTGGTGAACATTTACAGGAATCTGCAAATGAAACAGCTAAATCCTTGATGACAAGGAGCCTCATAAAGGCGGCTCATTTATTCTCTCAGGGCACTCATCCCCGCCGCTGGGATCAATAGAAAATCTCATCTGATATATTCTTAAATGCCATGGTACAAATGCTCTCTTTGCAATTTTGCAGAAGAAAAGACCTCGCTTCCACTTTGAAGGACTGAAACCAAATTCAATAAACAAACACAATCTTCGTATGAGTTTTGGGTAGTCTTAAAGACTGTAGAATAAAAATGATGCTTTTTCTCTCATTAAAAAAAAGAGTAAGATTCTGACATTTGTAGGTTTCAAAATTGACTACTAAATAAGAGTTTATGATTTAGCCACATATCTAGCAACATAAATATTAACTACCTCAGAGTTTCAAACAGAAGATATGAATTAGCATCTTGTTGCTGTACAGCTGTTCTGTATTCCTTACTGGTTTACTCCACAGAAATGTTTTTAATCTTAGTAAAGGACACTAATATATATATATATTTTTTTTCAAGATGCTAGCCCAAACAATTCTAAAGTACATATAAAAATATGGAAAAGAAGAAATGAGTGTAGTTGAAATAGACATTTAAACTCTGACAGCAATTAGGAAAACAAACACAAATTTACAATAATAGATTTTTTTTAGTAGTTTTTTTAGCCTGGTACCTGATAGTATGTAACAAAATATGCCAGAGGAGATTTTACTCCTTCTGTAAGTGGTCTCCTTTATAAATGTCATGACTGCTTATTAACAATATAGTCTTTAATTAATATAGGGGGTCTGTCAATTCTAAACTCTTAACATCCTAGTAAAATGCCTTTTGGCAAGTGTACAGATTCTGTTATGTTGGTACATTAGAACCCTAGTGTATCTATAAAGTGCTTCATACTTTCAACTCAGGGAAGTTTAACAAGTGTATTAAATCGTTTTATTCTTTCCTTATTGAAAAAGTAAAAATAAAAACAATACATGCATATACAAAAACTTATTATGGAACTCATACTAAAATACATACAGATATATTTATTCTAAGGCGTATATAGGTTACTGCCTAGCAGATTTATTTATTGCATACTAATAAAGGATAAAACACCTGGATGAGGTTCACAGAAGATTTTTCCTTTTTTATTTCCCATTCCTCCCCCCTCCCCTGATCAAATATTTTCATACATTTATACATGAATAATTCATTGACAAATCTTTATGTGGAATATAATTTCAGAAGGAAGGGCATAATTTCCAGTATAACCCAGACGGAGGATTTAAACTCGTATACAAGGATTTAAACTCGTATACATTTCATTTCATCTGTTAGTAACTTGTAAAGTGAACAATGTAACTTTATCATGTCAGTGACTAAGTATGTATAATAGTCTTTTTTTCCCATTTTAAATAAAATTTTAAGAAAAGCATGATCATTTTTATACTTTTTTCAAGCAAAGGCCTTATTTAAAAATTAATAATAATAGCCTGAAAAATTAAAAATCTTGTCTAAAAATAGAATGGGCATCAATTTTACAAAAATCTGCTTTTCTTTCTTAAATTGTGAAAATAGTTTGGTTTAGGCCATGGCCTAGGAGGCAACAGGCCAGCAGGAGGCCAGGAGGATTAGCCCTAATTACCTCATGTTTCACCTTAATTAACTCCTCATACAGAAAGTAAACCCTGCAGGAATGATGGGGAGACCTTAGGCCAGTAGGCAAGATATCTAAGCTCTCATTGTTTGCACACGATAATCTTTCTTTTGAATTTCCCCTAATTCCTGCAAAAGATCAACTGACGGACACGCATTGCACTGTGATTAGCTGTGCTACAGAGATATAATGAGATTTCTCATATTTGTTCTTGGCATGAAAACCACATTCTCAACAAAGCAATGATATAGCAGTGAACTGTCACAGTACTTTTATTATATTTGTTTATGAGGCCATATAAATAGCTGAAAAGCTCCTCTAAAATGCTCAGTACAGACTGTTCCATAGTTGATGTAATATTTATCTCAGAAAAATATTTGACCAACTCACTAATAACTGTTTTACTTAATCCACACACGCACATACACACAAATTTCTGGATGTGCCTGGACCACATCTACCTTGAGAGTAAGAGGCAATGTGCACCTTTCCTGTTCCTTCACCACTTAGGACTGATGAATATCTACAAACATAAAAGGAGTTACATATAGGTATTAGAAGCAATAAGACCTTTTCTCTTATCTTGCCTCATAAAGGTGCATCATTACTGAATACTCATTGTTTGGCAACATAAACTTCAAATAAATTTTAAATATTTGCTAAGTTTAAGATTCCAACTTTGAAAAAGGCAGTAATGTGCACTTTCATCAAAGTTCCCAAGCTGCTGTGAAGAAGCATAAAATTATCTAAAGAACAAAATAGTTACAAATTGTGACTTGACTTTATTTTATTTAGTTTTTTAAAGATTTTGTTTATTTATTTTTAGAGAACAGGGAAGGGAGGGAGAAAGGGAAAGAAACATCAATATGTGGTTGCCTCTAGTGTGCCCCCCACTGGGGACCTGGCCTGCAACCCAGGCATGTGTCCTGACCAGGAGTCGAACTGGTGACCCTTTGGTTCACAGGCCCATGCTCAATCCATTGAGCTACACCAGCCAGGGAGTGACATCAAACTCTAGAATTCAAAAAAATGTGTATACCAAAACAAATAACTGCAGTCATATTTTTGCTAATTAATATATAAATATATTCTAAAATCCTGGAAAATGAATAAAGACAAGACCTATGCTTAGCATAGAATTAATTTTAATTACTATTCAAAACTGTTTACCAGTCGGCATCCCATCCATGTGAGATTTGTAAAAATGATATACATCCACATTTATAAAAAATTTAAATCTGTTGCCTCAAACCTCTCCTATAGGAACCAAGAAAAATAACTGATTCATTAAGTTTTGACTGTTATTTTAATTGTAACTTTAATTTCAAAGATAAAAGTCAGAATATAGAATAACAAGTATAGAGGCCTCTAATTTTTCCATTCAGGAAACCCTTTCTGTGAAAGTCCAGAGAGTGAACATTTCCAGCTTTGGCTGCGACTGGATTTGGCCCACAGGATCTCTTCGCTGACCTCAGCACTGTTAAATTGTATTCTTGTGTTCCAATGACATTTGTATTTTTTCCCTCCTTCCCCTTAAATTCTTAAATTCCGAAAAATCTCTAATCATTTAGTAGGCTTGGAGAAAATGATATTTGGCAGAAGCTTTGTACTTTCAAAAACTAAAATTTATCCTAAACTGAACAATTGTTCTGCACATTCCCAATCATTGTCTAATTTTGCCCACGATGCTAGCCTGTGTTTAGGGAAGAGCACTGCCATGCACTCACTGTTAACCTGAACTGTTATTTAAGTCTTAATTGTACACGAGGACAGAAAAGGTACTGTGGCGATATTATTTTTTTTGTCAGCTCCATTTTCAGTATTGACATAAATTACATATCTTTTATTGTACAAAAATGTTTTAAGGTATTTATTCCTATGAAATGTACAATTTCTACATTCTCTAATGATTAAAATGCAAAGTCTTAAACAAAATAAGTAAATAACTGTGCAACATTTATGCACTAATATATTTATTTTTTTCATGTATTGTTCTATTAACTTATAAATTCTTAGCTATTACTTACTATGTACTCTCAGTCCTGGCCTATGAGTATGTGAAAGAGGCAGTACCTGATATGTCAAAAATAACTGGGGATGCAAAGATGTAATTTAACAAAGGACACTGCTTTTAAGAAACTCTTTGGTGGCATAGAGCGGTAAACACGCAGTTCCGTAAATTTTGCTCTCTCAGAGAAATATGTGGATGTATGTGGATTAAAGAAACACAAGACTAGGGGGAAACAGCATGGCTTGGGGCAAGGCTGAGACAATGCCAGTGCGTAAGCTTTACTCAACATACATTTAAGTCTGACCATCAAAATCCGTTAAAAAAGCAGGATGTCTTTTTTTGTCATACTATTATATGAATACAATTAATTCATTCCCACAGACTGAAATTACTCTCATCCTGTTCTTTGGAATTTTTAAAAATTCTTATAACACATGTCAAGTAATTATAACAAGAAGTGTGAATAAATATTTTACTTCCATTTTGCCAAATTTCCCATAATTGATTCCAGGTAAGTCCCCTTCCCCCATTAAATTCTAAGAATATCCGTATGTCCTTGTGAAATGTTACATTAATCATTTGGAGAAAGTTTTTCTTCTTTCATGTTTCATTTGAACATATGTGAAGAATGACATGCTTTGAACTGTGGAACGTTTTTTTTATATTAGAAGCAAGCACTGGGATTCCATGTTTATGTCATGCCATATTGCTGACCTTTATGATTACTTTTTATTTATGTGTTTACTTCTAGACTGATTACTAAGTTTAATTATGACATCTGTAGACTCTCAAAATGTCAAAGCTTGTTGTCCAACAACTGTGAGGAGAAATACTGTATGTGACACACAGAATAAGAAATGTAATCATGAAATTATCTGTTTTATATAAACACAACTAAATATCAGTTCTTACTCCTTACATCTTACACATATACACACAGTTAGTGTTTATATAGAGGCGCTATGTGCATATACTCACATATGAGATATTATATTTCATGAAGCTTTGCTCTCTGCTAATGATTTCCCCATGTCCAATGTTTATTTTAAAACCAAGGGCCCATGAGTAATGATATTCTATATGGAGAATGTCACATGAAATTTTTTCAGTCTCAATGTACATAGAAATTATTATCCCTTGATTTTTTTCTTTGCAGTTGTAAAGAAACTGTGGTACTTGGACACCATTAGCTGGAAGAACCCATTCGTTAGTGATTTTTTGGTCCAGCAAATGCCAAATGCCATCTTTAAGCACAGTGCCAAATTAGAATATAGAACTTCTCCAGGCTACAGAGGCCGGATAGCCAAGTGCCAATTGAAAAAGCTTGTTCTCTTGGTCAGGTTCAAACTCCACTGTTCTTGCTTAGACTTATTAGCTCAATGAATTATTTGGTATATCTTTGTTTACTATTTCCACAGAGCATGTTTCTTAGAGCTTTCTTTGCAATATCTCCATGCTCTCTAAAGGACACCCGGCCACCAAGTTTTCAAGGGCATACACCTTTGATGTGTTCAATGGTTTTAATTCTGCCTGTTTTGCATAAAGGGATAAGACAGTCTTCAAAAAGAAATGCAGAAAGCTAATTCAAGAAGCATTTAATAACCCTAATGAGCTATCACCTCACACCTGTTAGAATGAATTATCAAAAAACAGCAAGTGTTGATGAGTATGTAGAGAAAAGGGAGCCCTTGTGCATTGTTGGTTGAATGTAGATTTATTCAGCTACTATGGAAAACAATATGGATGGTCCTCCAAAAATTAAAAATAGAACTACCATATGATCCAACAATCTTACTTCTGGGAATTTATCCTGAAGAGAAAAAAACACTAACTGAAAAAATAATCTGCACCTCATGTTCACTGCAGCATTACTTACAATATCAAAGACATGGAAACAACATAAATTGTTTAGATGGATGACTGGATAAAGAAAATGTGTCTGTGGGTGTTTATAAGGAATATATAAAAATATAATTGAATAATTTCCAACTATAAAGTTAATACCAAAAAAAAAATGCAATTAAACAATGAGCAAAGGACTTGAATAGACACTTTTCCAAAGAGGATATACAAGGTCAATAGACATATGGAAAGATGCTCAATGTCACTAATCATCAGAGAAATGCAAATAATAAGCACAATGAGATACCATCTCACACCTGTCAGAATGGCTATCATCAATAAATCAACAAACAACAAGTGCAGGTGACGATGTGGAGAAAGGGGAAGCATTCTGCACTCTTGGTGGGAGTGCAGACTGGTGCAGCCACTGTGGAAAGCAGTATGGAGATAACTTAAAAAACTAAAAATGGATTTGCCTTTTCTGGAAGTATATCCAAAGGAACCCAAAACACTAATTCGAAAGAGCATAAGCACCCCTATGTTCATTGCAGTGTTATTTACAATTGCCAAGATATGGAAGCAGCCCAAGTGTCCACCAACAGACGATTGGATAAAACAACTACGGCACATTTACACAATGGAATACTACTCAGCCATAAAAAAGAAGAAAATTTCACTATTTGCAAAAGTATGGATGGACCTGGAGAACATTATGCTAAGTGAAATAAGCCAGTCAGAGAAAGGCAAATACCACATGATTTCACTCATATGTGGAATCTAATAAACAAACTGAACTAACAAGAAAAACAGAGACAGACTCATAGATGGAGAACAGATGACAGCTAGTTGGTGGTGCGGGGGAGGTTAGGGGGTGGAGTGATTGAGCAAAAAGGAAAAAGGACTCATGGACATGGACAACAGTGAGGTGATAGCAGGGGCAGGGGAGGGAATATAAGGGGACTAAATGGTAATGGAAAAAATATAATACAGATTAAATTTAGAAAAAAGGGGATATTCTGTCACTTACAATAACATAATAGACCTTCAGGGCCTATTTGGGCTAAAATCAGGGCTAAAAGTCAGAGAGAGAATGACAAATACTGTAAATCAACAATAATGACCTCACTTTTATGTAGTGTGGCAGACCCTTCTGCTAGTGCCGTGGGCCCAGCTCCCCTCAGAGATCACAGGACCCACGCCCACAGATAGGTTCCCTCGTGGGTAATCAGATTTGCAATATACCTAGGCTGTTTCGAGGCTGGCTCTTTGCTAAAACTCCCTCACCCTGCAAGTACCTTGCAGGGACCAGTGTAACCAGCTCAACCACTTTTGCCTTTTCATTTGTTAATATCCTTCTTCTGTGATGGGATTAGGGGCATTGGCTCCTTTTGTTTTAATGGGGGATGGTGAGGGAGGACCATCTTGTAATGTGAGAGGAGATATTAGAATAAAGGCCTGTCATGGCGGAGGCTGCAGCTTTTGCTCCTCTTGAGAGAAAAGCCATGCTGTCATCCTTTTTCCTCCACCAGGCTTGGTAGTCTGTGTGTATGTTTCATTTCATCCATAATGACGTGGACACTGCTAGCTGGTGTCCACATCAATGTAGAATATAATATTTTTTAATTCCCCAAAATACAAAAAGAAAAAAAGCCAACACCCAAACTTGTAGATACAGAGAACAGATTGGTTATTGCCAAAGGTGGAAAGGTGGGTGTGTTGAAATGGGTGAAGTTGGTTAAAAGGTATAAACCTCCAGTTGTATAATAACTAAGACCTGAGATTGTAATGTGCAGCACAGAGACTGTAGTTAATAATAGTGTATTGTATATTTGAAAGTTGTTGCAAGTAGATCTTAAAAGTTTTCATCACAAGAAAACAATATATTATGTGTGGTGATTGATGTTAACTAGACATATTATGGTGATCTTTTTACAATATATACATATGTACATCGAATCATTATGTTGTGCACCTGAAACTATTATAATGTTATTTATCAGTTATACCTTAACTTTTTTTAAAAAGGCATTACTTTCCAATCCTATGACCAAGTGCCTCGACATTATGTTTGGAGCTGCATGAAATCAGCATGTTAGTAAAATTTATTTCCCCATAAACAAAAAAAGTAAGTAACTTTTAAAAAGCACTTGATAAAATTCTGAGGTGTAGCCCGCCCGTTTATAAAGCAAAATAAAAATATGTGTCCTGCCCTGAAGAAGTTTAAAATTTAGCTGTGAAGAGGAGACTTGGATTCACGAAAATATCCATAACAATGGATGAGTAAGTGCTGAATTCTATAAATATAAACAAAGTACTTTTGTCCTTTAAGAACTGAAATCTCCCTTCTTGAGTTAAAAAAATTATATGTTAATAGAACCCTGAAGCAGCACATGACCAGCAGAAATGACATGACATATAAACTCATCCTCCATCTACCCAGAGCTGGATTTTCAATAAACTGCAGGGGCTGATGAAAACAAAACCTAAACAAAGGCATAACATTCCTGGGCAGAGTTTTATTTCTTCTCTGATGATTTTATATCCACTATGCTCACAGTTTTTATGAAGGAAATAACCAATAATTCAAAGAATAATCAGAAAACCTTACAGAGTTCTATATTTAACTTTTATAAGAATCCTCCCAGGGATGGTAAGAAAGATGATGAAAATTGTCCATGTAAGTTAAAACTTACTTCGAACAGAATAAAGCATAGTAATTAACAAGAGAAATTTTGTAGTTAGCAAAAAGTTGAATTTCAGTTAAAAATTTACCACTCATTAGGTGTAAAGTTTGAACATTCACTTAATTGGGCCCTAGCTCATTTTACCTTATCAGTGAAAAGGAGATCTTAACATCCCCCTCAGAGGGCTGCTGTGAGGGTTAAATATACTGCGTTTCGCTCACTCCTGAATACACAGTGAGCACTGATTAGGCGGTATAAAAGCATTCTTGAACAAATAATAAGGCAATCGCAAAAGAAGTACAGTTTACCAAAGGTATGTTCCTCTGAAGAAAAGTTGACCATAATCTTTTTCACTTTAAACAGATACACAAATTGAATTTTTTAAAATAACTATTTGTAAAGTGATGCATTTCTGAGTACAAAATGCACTGAGTAATTTTTAATATCTAAAGTGAATTTACTGGAGTTTTAGAGCTATGGTCCCAAAGTCTCACTCACTTAACAAGGCCGCTAAAATGACTTTAGAAGAATCCCTGGTTCATTCCACATTATGAATCCTTAATAAAAGCTACAGGAAGGAGACTAAGTGCCGTACAGAAACACCAACTACCAGTAATTATTCAAGTTCTCCTTCAAGTTACTGAAACATTTTAATAGCTCTGACTGCTCAGAATTTACCAAGAGTCTGATGACTTGCATCACCCGTACATTTCCCTTTGAGCTACCCTCTCATTTTTAAGGCCTGACCATTTGAATGCATAATGACATCCTGAGCCAGAAATAAGGAATCTTTTTAAGCAAAAGTCAAGCTACATGGTCAATCACAAAATGACAATTTTAAGAAGTCACAATTAAAAATCAATGTCAGTGTTCCTGTTCCTAATTCCACCCTTTCCTCAAACTGCTCATCCATTCTCTTTGTCACGTCTCTCCAAACGCTCCCCCACTACGTCTCCTTCCCACCCCATACCACACAGCGAAGCATGGCCTAGCCCAGGAAAACCCAGCTGAGGAAGCACACTCTAGTGATGTCAACCTGCACCCAAATGCCAGGCTGCTTGGGTGTCATCGTGACCACCACGACTCCTAGTTATGTGATTCTGGCAGGTTACTTAGGACAAGTTTCTACTTTTGATAGACGTAAAAGAAGTTAAAGGATAGGTGGATAGATACAAATGCATGCGCACACACGTGTGCACATATTCTTACCCTTAAAAGCATAGACTGTGTATCATTAATTACCACATTAAGTGCCAGTCATTATCATGGCCACTGTGTCCTTTATTTTTGGATATGTGGTTGTCTCAATCAGTTTGGGTGGCTACATAAATTACCATGGACTGGGTAGCTTAAAAATCAAACACTCATTTCTCACAGTTCTGAATGCTGGGAAGTCCACAGTCAAGTTGCCAGCAGATCTGCTGGTGAGTGCCAGCTCCCTGACCTCACATGGCAGAGGAAGAAAGCTTTCTCCTGTTCTTTCACATACAGGCACTGATCCCATCCTGAGGGCTCCACTCTCACAAACTAATGACTTTCCTAACACCCCGCATCCAAGTATCATCCGACTGGGGGGTTAGGGTTTCAATAAACGAATTTTGGGGCATACAAACATTCAGTCCCCAGCAGTGGTCTAATTCTCATGAAGGTATGGTTTAGTTCTCAAGGAATTTAGGAGCCTAGGGATTATTTAGGGTTTACTTGGAGTTTGCCTTTAAAACGTACAATCTGAAATTTGTGCCAAAGAGCATGGATTTCAGATTCTGGATTCTTCAGCTAAATTATTGAATTGTAATTAAAAATAAATACATGCTCACACAATATTGGTTTGTCAAGTCACACATTTTTAAAAAAAATCACTAAGAGCCCTAGCTGGTGTGGTTTAGGGGATTGAGTACTGGCCTGCGAACCAGAGGGTTGTAGGTTTGATCCCCAGTCAGGGCACATGCCTCGTTGTGGGCCAGGTCCCCAGATGGATGAGTGTGAGAAGCAACCCATGCATTAGCTTTTCTCTCCCTCTCTTTCTCCTTCCCCCCTTCACCTTGAAAATAAACAAATAAAATATTTTTTTTAAATCACTAAGAGGCTTGTATAAAACATATCTTGACTACAAAGCCAAGATAAAAAATATTTCTTGTCACCAAAGAATGTTTTCATGAGGGCATCCTGTCTACTGAGTTTTCCTTTGCAACTCTAGATATCAAGAGAATTAATGTGCTAAAATAAACTTATCTGTCTTTATCATTCATTCAAATTAGTTAAGTAGGTCATTCTGACAGCTGACAGTTTTAAGCACCTTCCTAGAATTATGCATTGCCATTTATGTGATTATTTTCCTGAAATCTATTTATATCTAATGAGAACTAGAATGAGGGAAATAAGATAAACAAACAAAGACACCCTCAAAGGCAACTGTTAACATCATCTGCTAAGACATCACATCCAGTCTTTAATAATTTCTGCAATAGGAGCTTGACCATTATCACTTTAAGAAAGGGAGAAAAAAATCTCTGTTAACTCTAGGTTATTTTATAAGACTTGGATTTTAAAAAGTCATTAAAAAGAAGCCTCATGGAAAAAAATCCATGTTGTCTATAAACTTGACCCAGAGTAAGTTAACAAAGTAAATGATTTTTTCACATGGATAATCTTATATTGCACAAAATACAAACAAAATATAGACTGTTAGATTTAATCTCTCTGTGTGTATTTCTCTCTCTCAAAATTGCAAGAACAGAAAAATATCACTGGCAAAGTTTTTTAAAAATTAAGGATAAGCTCTTCAACTTTGTATCAAAACCTCCCATACCTATCTTGTTAGCCTGAACACTTACTTACCCAGCATTCCAAACTAACTGCATCTTCCTGTATCTTTCCCCAAAATCTTCTATCTTGGTTTCCCCAAGGTGAAAGAGATTAGTTGAAGTCTAAACCCCAGTTAAGTGAGAAGGGTAGATAGTAAAATTGACTTTAAAATGACTCGTTATCCTATTATTGAAGTAAATATTAGTGTATAAAATTTATATATAAAATATATTACACATACAAATAAAATATTTATAATGTACTATATAATTCAACATGCTTAGAAAATATAAAGAAGACTATATACTTAAATATTAAAAACATTTTTTGGTACTCAAATTTTAAAATGTTTTAAAATTTCTCTCTCTTTCTTTCTATGTTCATCTTTCTTCTTGTTTGTTTTTACTGCCTCATTTCCTAAAAGTAGCATATATTAATAAAATAAAGTAATTAAAGGGTTTCGTGGATCAATTCAGAACACAACACAAAGCTAGAAAAAACTTTTAACAGTTTTCTCCATTCAAGGCAATTTAGAGCCCTACAATTTTATATACTGCATTAAGTAAAAAAAGAGTCTTAAAAATAAATGCAATTTATAAACCCCAATTAATTGCCAACAAATATTTAAAAAATAATACTGATGCTCATTGGCATTTATTTTATATATATACAATATGTATTTATATACATATACATATATATATATATATATATATATATATATCTCTCTCCTAAAGAAATACATACACATTTGCCAAACAGGGCAGATACTAAATTCAAAGGGGTACATTGTAGGGGACCGGTTTGTTTTAGTCTGGCAAATGTGACTCAGCTCTGTATGGAAAACCTACAGAAGTGAGGTGGTGGGCAGGAGCCAGACCTTCAAACGGAGTTTTCCCGTGGGAATCAGGCCTAGAAAATGCATACAGACCGTTATGGCTTGCTCTTGCTAAAACTCCATCACCCTGGTCTAAAACAACAAATGTGTATTGTCTATCTTCAAGGTAATTTCCAAAGCCTGTGAATGTTCCCAAGGATAGAGCTAATCGACTCACTGCCATTGCCCTTTGCATGTTATTTTCAGTTCCTTGATTGTACCTAAAATGTAGACAATAATATTCTCTGTAATAGATAATAAATCCTTTGCTGATGTAAGACCCGTGAGAAACAATAAAAGCCTGTCTAGGCAAAGGTCGGGGTGTTCCCCTCTTGAGAGAGTGGTCGAGGCACTCACAGGTGCTCTCCCCTTGAGAGAGTAGCTGTGCCTGTCCCTTTTCCCCACAGGACTGCTGTTGCCTGTGCATTTGTTCTCGTCTCCAGCCACAACAGGCAGACTCTGCTGGCCAGAGTCCTCCACAGTACATGAAGAGATTTCTTATTCAGGACTTTTTAGTCAAAGTAACTGATTGTTTTCTCACTGATGAAGCTCCATCTCCAAACTGGGCTCTCAGCTGATAGACAGAGCCTTCTAGGTGAGAGCAGATGCTATAGTGAAACTCTGAAAGGTAGGATTGGCATAGAGGATGCATTCCCACTCCTATATACAAACTAAAATCTGTGAAAATTACTCTCAGACATGCCTTATTTAAATGCATTTCATAAGAAGAGTTTCCACCATGTAGATTTTTATGCAGTTTGAATTCACAGAATTCTTGACAGGTAGGGTGCAACAGATGAACATGTTCATAGTCAGTCTCATTGACTAAAGCCTTCAGTCACCTACATGTGCATAGATGGATTCTCTTTTACATGAAGAGACAAATGCTTTTCTTCAGATACAAGATTTATATCTATAGTTAACACTGTGCATATTTCCTTTGACAAACCAGATACTCAATATTAGTACTACTCACACAGTTAGATCTTTCCTGAAATTCAGACATGTCATGCCTTAAAATACCTTTAGAATATTTATATTGAGGAAATTTTAACTTATGTTTTCATTTAATCTAAATTTGCCACAGCTTTCTCAATGAATTCATTCTTACTATAGACCCCAAAGAATGATCTTTCTATTCCCTCCACAAAGAGTTAAACATCGTTTTACTAATAGGTCCACAGTATTACAGAATAACTTGACCAGACAAGTGTGTTGCTTTTCTTTGTTTATCTAATGATATAAAGTGAAATTGACAAGATTAAGACAAATAGCATGGTGTATTTTTGCTGATGGACTAATTGCAAGATTTAAAGTGTCTATCCTCATTGGCAGTTGACAGACTTAGGTAACTGAGACACTGAACAACGGCCCCCTAATCGTGGCAGAATGGTGGATTCAGAAGGTATTTTGCATTGTGGAGGAAAAATACTTAGTAGACATCAACACCTGCAAGCAGATACAAGTGTTGTAGAAAAGTAAATTTAAAATCAGTAAAAAAGTAAATTTAAAATGCATAATTATGCTCAATTAATCTCTACTGGCCATAGTAACTATAATAGTATAATACTGTAATACATAATAGCATTAAAATCAAAGTATTTCATGTATAACTCTTGTCATATGTTGTCATTGGAAGGTGGTGAGTAGGCTCTTAGTAATTTGATTATTGCAAAGATGAAACATCTCAGAAAATAGCAAAAAGTAAATTAAAACAATAAAATGACTGCCTCACTTCAGAAATTTGATTTACTCCTATGTGATTTTACTACAAATTATAAATCTTTTCTGCTTGAATAGTATTGAAAAAAGCACTCCATATCATCATCATTTAGGATGTAGAAATGCAAACACTAACCCAGAAAGTAGATGAGACAAAAATCTTCAGAATTTTTAACCTGGGAATTCATAAATGGAATTTAGGATAGGAAAACATTTTCTTTTTTTATGTTTTATTTTATTTTAATTGTTGTTCAAGTACAGTTTTCTGTCTTTACTCCCAACCCAGCCCACGCCTCCAGTCCTCCCCACCTTCCGCCCATTCCCCACTCCCTTGTTTTTGTCCATGTGTCCTTTATACTTGTTCCTGTAAACCCTTCCCCTTTTCCCCTGGAATTCCCTCCCATCTTCCCTCTGGTCACTGTCAGCCTGTACTCTATTTCAGTGTCTTTGGTTATATTTTGCTTCTTTGTTTGTTTTGTTGATTAGGTTCCTGTTAAAGGTGAGATCATATGGTATTTGTCTTTCATTGACTGGCTTATTTCGCTTAGCATAATGCTTAGGATAGGAAAACATTTCCTTCAAAAGTTTCTGATGTAATTTTTAAACTTCTTGCTAGATTTGAAAATACACACTTTTCTTGTTTATTTGGATGCTGAAGTATTAAGTTGTTGCAGAATGATTTCCTGGTAGTTGATATATTCAGCTAGCTTCAAAAATGAATTGAAGGAAAAAAAAGGTTCTGAATACTGGCCAAGTTACAGCACCTTCAAAACCTTGGTTTGTTTTACACTTTAAAGAAGTTAAAACAATCTATGCAAAATATAATGCAACCAAATTATAGTGAAACAAATTTAATGGTGGATTAATGTACCATAAAACACATCAAATTTCTTTTAAAAATTTACTAATTGAATAGTTTAGTGAATTGTTATTAACATACTCTCCTAGGTGAGGAACTGTATTATGTATACCGTATTACTGTATTATGTATACAGTATATTGTATTATGTACATTCTATTACAATTAGATACTTTACAGAACTTATCCTGATGTTATTTAATTGTAAGACTCCAGAAAATCTGTCAGGTTGAGAAAATATAATAATTAATTTCTATCAGGTTAGACCTTGGACATTTTGTTAGTCCACATATACGTAAAATATGATTAAAATCAAATGTGACAATAAAATATAAGCAAAGCTTATATTGAATAGCTGAATTAGACCATCTCCTATTCTTATTCATTTCTGCTTTCCTAAAGCATATATCTCCTTCTACTCCCTCGAAAACATTCAATTTTTAATAAAGTAACATCTGGTTTGGGGATGAGGCTATGCTACCTGCTGTTCGCCCACCCCTCCGGGAAACTGAAAAAGTAAGCAGTTATTCAACATCATTTTTGTTATCCTAGTAACAGCTGTGGTTTTTAAGGGGATAAAGCAAGAGAAATTAAAAATGAGAATACTTGAACAATGTGTGGGTAAAGTATTGTGATATGTATTGAATTACTTTAAAATTATCCTATTCTGATGGAAAATTAGACTGTGGCAATTCTACACAGTGGGAGGAGTGTAGAAGACAGCAAATGTTGGATTATGTGGCAAACTATTATCTACATATACAAATAAAGTAAAATAGCAAGAGAACCATTAAATAAATTAGTTTTTCCAGAGTTGGATTTTGTACATGTAAGCAACCGGTTAATACAAGAAATAGAGCTATTGGGCCTCTTTATGTAAACAAGTTTTAAATTGAATGACAGTTATTACTGATGAGTTGGCATTGCATTTTAAAGATGGTGTAATATAGTAACAAGCTTGTTGACATCTTGATGTCAACACTGTTGCTGATATTCATGCCAACGGAGAAATTTGGTGTGTGAAAAGTTTACCTCAGGCTATAAAAGCTATAATGCTATTAGAAAAATTAACAATCCAAGCATTCTTTGTATTTCTATGGTTACTTTGAAAAAACGCTTTAATATTTTTAGTGTTATTCTAAATATACACATGAATATTCAGTCAGGTAAAGGAAAACTGATTGCCCACGGTAAAATGTGCTCAAGAATCACTCTTTGCACTCTTGAACTACACATTTCTAAGCTATTGCAATAAAAAGAAATATAGAAGTAAAATTATTCTGAACACAAAATAGGAAACTGTGATACTGACTATTATTGTCTTAACAATCAGTACAGAAATATGTTTTCACTAGGTTTTTTTAAATAGTAGTTCAATATTTCAAATGCCTTTTAACTGGTGTCTCTTCTTTCCTTTATTATCCTTAATATATTCCATGGAGACTCTCCTTTCACTTCAAGAATAGAGAGGTGACCAGCCAACGGCATCTTCCTCCCACAAGCCATAGCCGTGAAAACCTGCACACTAATCAGAAGTGGGTCAAATAGTCTTCACATGAAAGCATCTAACAAGGTCCCTGAGGAAGCCCCTCTAAGTGGCAGCAGGGAAAAGCACGATTGCTTTTCTATGGAAGACTGATGCTAGCTTCCATTGGCCCATCTTACAGTACAGATGCTTGCTTCTTTGAAGCTACAATAATCACAGTTGCTTTTGAAAGACCATTATGTTCTTCGAAACAAATACCCTGAGATTTGGGATCAGAGCAGCTATAAGGGCTCACAATATAGGGAAAGACTGCACATACAAAAAAAAACATTTTTTTTCACTACTTTGGTCAAATAAACACTTACAACCTTCCATTTCTTAGCTTTTAGAATGTAAATATTCAAATTAACTCTGATTTTAATAAAGTCTAGTGTAGACTTTTAATAAATTAGCAGAATAATTTATATATTTACATTCTATGTAATATAAACATAAAATGATACTCTATAGGCATAGAAAACCTCCAAAATTGATTGCAATGAACAACCAAAGTGATCAAGTTAACTATTTAACAGCTTGTATGTGAACAGTAAATTAATGACTATATATTGATAATATTATTATAACATTCAATCAGTATGAGTGATAATAAATTTTATCTAATATGACTATTCCAAACCATGTGAAACTATTCTGGCTAAAGGGATGTCATTATCAAACATCATTGTTTGAGAAATTTGTCATAGAATGTAACAATCAATTCACATATTAATTCATATATTTGTAAGTGATTTACTTACATTCAAGTCATTATGTGGTACTCTAGAGATAGAAAATGTTTTTTCTATCCCAGAGAAGTAAAATTTGAGTATATAGAATGAAATAGATTATTTCTGCTTATTTTCTGTCTTTTAGAAGTTTTAAAGGCCTAAACTGAGGTTTTTGAAATAAAATAGACAACTAAAACAAATATACCTTTCTAGTCAAAAGCAACCTTGCCACCCTAGCTAATGTACTTTTAGAAGAGGAGATTAATATGAAAAATTGGCATATCATTTAATTTTCAACAGGAGACAAAATAAAAATGTTAACTGGTATGTCAATGAACAAAGGAAAATTGAAAATGAAATTTCATTAAGACCATTTGCAATAAATCCACATGTGTTATTGAACAAGGTTCAGAATATAACTAGAAAGAAGAGCTCTTCCTAACACAGAAAAAAACAGAAATGATCTGCTAATAAATGGGCTTCAATTTATATTAAAATGGTATTAAAGTCTTCTGAATCTACCATCTATGAGCATGCATGGTAAAATTACTAGTATCAGCACAAAATAATAAGAAAGGTCAAATTTTAGTGGCATCTCAAACTTGTTTCGTCCAAGATTTACATTGTATGTATAACATGAACAGACCTAGTTCATAATACTTCTGCAAATTCAGAAGCTAAAAGACACTGGAGTAGCCTCCGTTAGGAATAAAAACATAGTACTATGTTTAAATCCCGCAAAATTAATGTTTAGCTCAAGGATTTGCTGTTCATCTCAGAAAGCCTCAAGCCTGAGGCAGGATTAGGTCAGACTCATGTTTGAACAACTGGAGGAAATCAATGGATTTCTCTTTATTAATAATTAAAAGGCTAATGCAGACTGGCAAGTGATTAAAAATGTGTAGAACACATATTTATTACTGCAATTTCAAATATCTCCATAATATATAATTTTCAATTGGCCACATATGAAAAAAAGAGGTAATGTTAAATATGAGCAAGTAACAAAAAGAAGAAGGAAGTTATTTCTTTGTCCACTGTAGATTTAGCAAAGTTTGTGCCTGTAGCGGGAAAAGCAAAACTTAAAACTAGTTTGGATCCGTGATACACGCTGGATTATGGTTGCGGCTTATTCTGTCTCCCACAATGAAATTAATCCTATTAAAATTGTGAGGGGTGCCAGAAACAAAGTTAGCACAATGAAAGATATTAAAGGTTTTCTGACAGAGTTGACTTCTATTTTATTTTTGTTTGTTTATTTTAATAGAATTTATTGGGGTGACATTGGTTGATAAAATTATATACACTTCAGGAATACAATTTTATAATACAGCAACATCGTATGTTGCATTGTGTGTTTGGCACCTCAACTCAAGTCTCCTCCTATCACCATTTATCCCCAATTTTACCCTCTTCTACCCACCCCAGACCCCCTTTCCCTCTGGTAATCTCCATACTGTTGTCTGTGTCTATGAGTTTCTTCTTTCTTCTTCTTAATTCCTCCAACTTTTTCACCCAGCCCCACAACTCTCTCCCATTCTGAAAGCTCTCAGTCCATTTTCTATGTATCTATGAGTTTGTGTCTATTTTGCTTCTTTGTGTATTTTTTTGTTAGATTCCGCATATAAGTGAAATTATATGGTATTTGTCTTTCTCTGATTGGCTTTTTTTCACTTAGGTTAATATTCTCCAGGTCCACCCATGCTGTCACAAAAGGTAAGATTTCTTTTTTTTATAGCTGAGTAGTCTTCCATTGTGTAAATGTACCACCACATTTTTATCCGCTCACCTACTGGTGGGCACTTGGGCTGTTTTACCTAACAGTGCAATGGACATAGGGTGAATATATTCTCTCAAATTAGTGTTTTGGGTTTCTTTGGGTATATTATAAGAAGGAAAAATTTTATCAAATCAAAAACAGATTCTACTGAAGATACACTTCATACCACACTAGCAATACCTCATTTCTAGAATCCACAGCAACTTCATTAATGTGGCCACTAATAACTTATGTATGATTTATGGAGTCAAAGAGTAGGTGAATATACTTCTAAACTAAAATGCCAACCTTCAATTTGAAATCAAAGCTTCTTTAAATATCACTGTTTTGACGGTTATTTCACATTGCAATTTCTTCCACAGATAAATATCCATTATGTGTGGCTTGCTAAAATTAAGTTTCTAAAATAATAAGTCTCAAGGGATTAGAAAAGTTATGGACAATAGATCTTAGAAAGAACAGAGATGGTCCAAATGTACTAAGGTGTATTTGCATTTCACCCTTAAAAAGAAACATTTTATTCTTATATTTACATATCATATTGTGATGCAAATTCAGGGGTTTATAGAAACCCATATTTGAACAAATACTTAGGCTATGAGCAATTTGCTAGGACAGTGATTTTTGTTATACCTCCTTCTTCCTCAACTGCTAGTATGACACCTGGCACTATGAATAAAGTAATTAAGATAACAGAAGACAAAATAACATTATCTTCTTAAGGCACAGACCCTTGGTCTCCAAGAAAAAGATTCTGGAAGGTGGGATTAATTCCTTTTGGGAAACACAGTGGACTTGAAATTATGAGACTCAGAACTCAGGAGAGTGCCTAAGTGAAGGCAGACTTGAAATCCAAAGTCGTAACATGTATAGAAAGTGTTGGGAAGGGAGGAGACATCTGCAAGCTGGAAGAGGTTCTAAATGAGAGACAGAAATTAGAGAGAGAGCCTGAATTGTAGGGACACCGGGAACCCAGCAGGACCCGTGCTCTGGTAAGAACATTTTTGGACATGGTGTACATTACATGTAACGCTTGCAGGAATAATGGATGGTGTGGGTTGTCATGTGTCTTTAAATGTACATGATTCAAGTGTTATTTAAATGTATGATGTTTAATCTTTCCACAATACAATTTGCTCTACATGTCATAGACCAAGAGGAAAACCAAAGTACTTAATTGGAACTTTTTTTCTTATGCAACAATTTTGCAGGAAAAGATTAACCAGTTACAGATTAACTATAGATAATAGAAAATAGAAAATCTGGGATGCACCCGAAGCTACATAATTGGTGCAGGAAAAGGGGTACAGAACCTGGCCTGAGGACCTGACTTGTAACCTTCCCATGCACCATCATTCTTCTATAGGGGGCCCAACCCGAAGACAGATAGTCAAGAAAGCCCACTTCCTCTTTCCTAGATATAGATAACTGCATTTATTATACACTATCAGGTAAATTTATAACTTTATAATACCCCTTTTATTCCTGTCTAGTGTTTTACATTATGAAGTAGGAGGCAATAGTTCAGTCTAGTCCTTCTATGGCCTTGTGGAGCATATCTTTGCAAGTGACATCATAAACACACACCCAAGGCCCTGGCTGGGTAGCTCAGTTGGTTGGAAAGTCATACAGACATACCAAGGTTGGGGGTTCAATCCCCCATCAGGACATTTACAAGAATCAACCAATGAATGCAAAAGTAAGTGGAACAACAAATCAATGTTTCTCTCTCTGTTTCTTTCTCTCCCTCTCTCTCTCTCTCTCTCTCTCTCTCTCCCTCCCCCTCTCTCTCCTCTCTCTCACTCTATCTCTCTCTCCCTCCCTCCTTTTCTCTCTCTCTGAAATCAACTAATCAGCCGTGGCTGGTGTGGCTCAATGGACTGAGTACCTGATGGACTTCAAAGCAAAGAAGCAAAGGGTTGCTGGTTTGATTCCCAGTCAGGGCACATGCCTGGGTTGCAGGCCTGGTCTCCAGTACTGGGGGTATGAAAGGAAACCACACATTGATGTTTCTCTCCTTCTCTTTCTCCCTCTCTTCTCCTCTCTCTAAAAATAAATAAATAAAATCTTTACAAATCAATTAGTCAATAATTAATTAATTAATTTCAAAAAAATAAACAAACATGCAGCTTTTGCTGCCAAAGTGGTCTGCTATCCAACAGAACTTTCTGTGATGATGCATATGTTTGGCCTAGATACAGCCACAAACCACAGATAGCTATTGAGCAGTTAAAATGTGGGTAGTGCAAATGAAGACCTGGATTTTAAATTTTATTTAATTATACATAATTTAAAAGTAAATAAGCACATAGAGTTTAGTGACTATTGAACTGGTAGCATATATGTGGAGGTAGGCGGGTAAATAAATTTTACAAAAAGACCTCTCCAACCAACTCTGATTCTGCTGTACATTCCCATACTTAAAAATCCTAAATGCTCTTTTTATTTAATAATTGTTTTTAAGGAACATTGTTCTTTAAGACAAATTTTATAAATTTTATTGGTGTATTAAGTTTCCTCCCTGATTCAAAGTCAATTAATTAACAATGGTAGTTAAAGGCCACAAATTGGAAAGTATCATAAAGTCCTCAAGATATATCACTTCTTCCCATCACAAACTGGAACTTGGTATTGTGAGAGGAAGAAGAGGAGGAGGAGAAGAAGGCAGAAGATGGTGGAATTAGGGAACCCCCAAAACATTTTCATTTGTTCAACGTACATTGAGAATAGAACCCCACATCTTTTTCTATTTTAGTAAAATGGTACTTTTACAGAAAATTCTGTGTGTGTGTTAACAATTAAGGAACCATGTTAAATAAAACATCTTTTGATCATCAAGTGCTACCACAAAAGTATCTGACATAATGCTAAAAGAAATGGAACTACAACAGTTGTATTACTTAAATTTTTGTAGTGTAAATTGTATTTGAATGTATCAAAGAATCCCCTGTGTGCTTTAGAAAATCAAGCCTTCCATTTTTTGTTTATTTGTTTGTTTATTTATTCTTTAGGAAGAGGCAGCTCTTTGATAAACATTCACTACACTTTCAGCTGTGAGATGAGGCTCTGAAGTCAGACAGTATTTGAATAAATTCCAGTTAGGATACCTCCTACTTGTGTAATGTTGGGAAAGTTATTTAACTTCTCTAAATCCTTTTTCTTCTTCTTATAAAATGAGGATAGCATGAATTTCCACTTCTGAGGGTCTCTAAAGATAAAATCATAAAATGCAAGTAAAATGCTTAGTACAGTACACAATGCTTGCCATTAAAAAGCACTCAATAAACGTTACCATTCAAATAATAAAATATAAATGGCATTACAATTTACTTTATAGGGCAGTATTTCATATTTTTTCCTTCATTGCATTTTTATTGTTACTGCTGTTGTTGTTAGGTTATACTTTTAGATTTAGGATTAGAATGGATAGAAAATTCCTGGACTGAGATTTAGGATTCCTTTGTTCTAGGCTATATCGCTCCCTTTTTGGGGGATTTTGGGGTGAATCATCTAGACTCTCCAGCAAAGTGTCTTCACTATTACCTGAGGTAGGAGGACATAGCAAGGCCCGCTTACGTGGGAAGAGTGTGATGTACTAACTGATAGGATTGTGCATGGAGCTGTCTTATTTCATGTGAGGATTCATTCCACGTATCTCACAGAAGTGAAAACTTTCATAATTTAATTTTCTTAGAAGAACAGAATGTAATAAACGTAAAAAAGTATCTGGAGGAGGGGCTTCTCAGATATAGCAAGACGGAGAGTTAGGTTTCTCCATAGCTTTTTATCACTGCTAACTTCTTTCCCGTTACTTACTCCAAGAGGCACTTTCCTGGTCCCTGAACTACTGCTACAAGGCTGCATGGATGGCATCACAACACACATTCTAAAGACGTAAAAATGAATAATTGTGAATGTTATAACAATGGCAGAGTACTACTAAAATCACTAAGATGATCTGATAAATGTTAAAACAAACAAATGCAAACTTCTGATACTGGAAATGACAGAGCCTATATTCTAACAACATGGTAGACATTTGTTTCTATTTACCAGAGAATGGAAACTGTCTTAGAAAGAGATGACAATTCGATGAACCCAACAGCTTTGAAATTGTGGGAATTTCTGAGAGGTAAGGGTAGAGAAAGGAAGATTTACACTATTTAAGCTTTGTCCATGAATGCAATTCATAGTGATAACCTACATTTCAATATTTCAAATTCTCATCACTCAAATTCTAATTGTATCTTATCTATGGTTTAAGATTTTGCACTGAGCATGCAAATTAGGTTGTGGAATTTTTAAAAAGGTCTATATTGTCCACTTATTTATAAGTTTATGTATTAAAATGGCATTTATTGTGCACCACTTATTATAGGTAAAGTGCTGGTAAAGGGCCATGCTAATAAATACTTTTATTTTTGTTTATATTTACCTATAATACTTATATTTATAAAAACCACCTTTGCTTTTAAGTAATGTGCAATCTTCTGGAATAACTGGTGACTACAGGCTTTTATTCACTTGTTCCTACAAGTTGAAAAGAGGTATTTATCTTTCTGTTTAGATAGAAGATCAATTTATCTACCTGGGAAATGGTCCTCAGGAATACTTTATAGTGGTAGACATTTTTTAGAAAACAAGTTTGAATACAGGAAGTAGTAAAAGCTCCACTGATTGCAACGTCAGTAGAGACAGGTGTGCTGGAAAGATCCTGAGGCTGACAGCCGCAGCGTGCACCACCAGGGCAGTCCCTGAGGACCAGGTAACGCTGAGTGTGTGGGAAACAGTGATAAATTTCAGTTTGGTATAAAAGACCTTATTTAAAGAATTTCAGTTGATTACATTTAGATTTTAATAAGTTGGGAGAGCAATTTCCGACCTGTGTGCCACAAGAACATTTAAAAGATGCAATACCTGACTATTTAGTCAGGGGCACTATCCTTGTTCCCCTTAGATTGTCAAATAAAAATAACAACAACCAACACCATAATAGCCACCCAACATAATGAATCACAATTATACCTATTTTTGTCAGATCAGCAAAACATACGTGTGTGTGTATATATATAGTGTGCCACAGAATTTTAATAATTAGTGTGTGCCAAGAGATGAAAAAAAGTTGAAAATAGCTGCTTTGAAAGATAATTTAGCATTAATCTCCACTCAAATATCACACAGATTTGACATAACTGCATGTATATAGAGGGTATATGCAAAAAAAAAAAAAGAATTACCATCCTGATTCTTATTTACTTTTTTGGGAAACATTTTAGGTGTGAAAACACTAAGGAGAATGTTCCTTCCTTCATTCCTTCCCTGCCTTCCTCCCTCCCACCCTTCCTCCCTTCTTTTCTCCTTTTCCCCCAATTAGCCAATTCTTTCTATTCTATAATACCTCTCAAATTTTGGATAGCATTCTTTTAGGTAAGGGTTCTAAATAGGCTCTTCCTTCCCCACACACATACAGGCAAAGATTTTTAGTAATTTTGTATGAGATTGTCTATGCAAGTCTATGAGAACCAAAATGATGAGCAGCTATGGTATAGTTAAGATTATATAATAAATGAAGAGAAGCGTGGGTGAAGGAAAGGGAAAGAAAATACCTCAAGTCTTAAATTGACTGCACATAGGTGGTAAATCTCCTTTTTGTCCATGGCAAAATGCAGGAGAGTTCCTGAGTTAAAAGCTTTGGCATCAAAATCAATGTAACCACCTTTAGAATCCTAAACAAAACAGTGGTTTAACTTTCAGCCCAACTTTAAGTTGTCCTAATAATAGGCCCTGAAATTTAATATACTTCAACATAGGATTAAGTAAAGAAGACTTTACAAGTAAAGTAATAAAAATAATGTTAGATTCATAAGAATATAAAGTGGAAATGTCAGAAATGTCTGTCTCATTTAAAATTTTAATTATTTTTCACATCCATTTTCAAGTTAAATCTTACCACACATGACTTTCTGTTCAATCAGCATCCTTGCTATTTATTCCTCCACTTAGGAAATAAGGTAAAGAGCTAAAAAATATTTATTTTTACTGTGTTTTCATTTGTTGGTATTTCCTTTGAAACAACGGACTCCATCAGGAATTCTGAATTCTTTGAAGAGTATCAAGGACAGACTTAGCTTGGGTATTTAATGTACATTGTCCAAGGGGAAACAAAATTAAAAGTGAAATCTCTTAGACCCACCAAATTTCTCTCCAGAAAACAATAAACTTAATGTCAATATTATATCATTTCACATAATCTGCATACGCTCCACCCTAAGAAATCAGGACATTTCACTGATGTGTTAATTCTGGTTTTACAATAAATGAACAGAAAGGGACATCCCAGGCAAAACGAAGTAACAGCAGCAAAAGTAAAGAAGAAAAAGAATTATATGGGGGAGGAAAAAAGTAAGTACTCACATATGAGCATACATGCAAATGAAATTTTCTGAGAAATTCTATTTTCACAAGCATCTTATTATTTTGACAAGTATCTTTGCTTGAAGTCACTTTTCTTCTTCAGAACCTAAACATTCACAAATACCTAAACTTGTGACTATCATGGGTAGTATGTGTACTGTAATATATGCCTCAAGAGAACTGCAAATGCCCGAAAGATGCAAAAATAGTCAAAGTGTGAAATCATCAAGGCATAGTGAAAGTTTAGAAGCTATCATTTATAAGGCTCTTCATGCGGAGTTTCTCTGTTGAAAACAGCCTTGCATTATATTTCTGAAGATCTAAGTTAAGTTCAAGAGGCTGGAAATCTGATAACGGTTTTATGGATTAACAGGGCATCCTGGAAACTTTAGACCTGCAGATTCCATAGAAACAGGAAATGTAAGAACTCTGTCTTGATTATTCTAAATGTCTGCTGTAAGAAGAAATGGGAGAAATGCAGGATTCTTTTTCAAGGGAAAAAAAAAAGGAATACTCTGATCTTATTCTCTTTGAGTTTGGGGTTGGGGTGGGGATACAGGAATGGCATCAAAAGACTGGGGTTTATCTCACTTGCTATTTGAGATTGTACTAATCAGTGGAGAGAATGAGAGAAACATTCATTTTCACACAAATTCACCACTGAAATAATCTCTGTAATGCCCACTGCTCTGATAAGAAAGAAAGTAAGGAAAGAAGGAAGAAAGGAAGAAATGGGAAAGGAACAAAGGAAGAAAGGAAGAAAGGGAGAAAGGGAGGGAGGGAGGGAGGAAGGAAGAAAGGAAGGAAGGGGTAGGGAGGGAGGAAGGAACAAAATGAAAAAAAAAGAACAAAAGAAACAAAGAAAAGAAAAGAAAAGGGAAAGGAAAGGAAAAGAAAAAAGGAAATGAGAGAACAAAAACAGAGAGAGGGGAATGAGAGATATAAAGAAAAGGGAAATTTTAGCCTAAGAACTCAAAGAAAATGTTCATAGGAAAATAAAGCACTAACTCTATTAATTATTAAATTTGAAAAACTCACTAGCTGCAATTTATCTTTATCATTCTTTTATTTCCATTTTCTCCTTTTGTATTAGTTTGTCTTCACATAATTTGAAAATATTTCAACAAGACATTGCATTTTGGTCCTCTTTTAAACTTTTCCTCAATCTCTCCATTCTCTTTTGTCCCTATAAGGTACAGAGAGGAGAGATAACTGGCTAGCATTTCATTAAGTTGCTGTCATACTTCCAATAGGAAAGGTAATTAAAATGTTTAAATAGCCTGTTTTGGTAGTGTTTTCAACTTTTATTAATTTGACTTCTTAAAAAAAGCAGGATTTGGGGGCTTCCAGATTACAAGAAAAAACAATGCAAATTCAGGGGGCACACTGTTGGCATTTATTTTGATTACTGTTTCCTGTTTGATACATTTAATATTGGTAACCTCATTTTTCTACTACACATGCTCAAAGTAATACTGCTGGGACGGAAAACGTGTGTTAGAAGTGACTATCCAGTGAATCCTTCTGGTGTGTTTTAGGCCAATCCAAATAACTCTGTTCTCCCTGAGGATAAAAAGACAGATGATCTGCCTGGTTGAGAGGTGGGGGCTGAAAGCTAAAAACTGAGCTGACACAGGATTGACATCCTCTCCAGGGACCTAAAAAAGCAAATGGAAACCTGGGGAGGATTTGGGAGCCGCAAGGTGAACAAGGGAATGATCGTCAGAACAGGAGAGATCCTGATGAAGCAAAGAACAGGCTCCAAGGAATGAATAAACACATTGAAAAGAGGCAGAGGGTCAAATGGAGGAATTTCAGAGTTCCAGAATTTAGAGGCATAATAAGGTTGGTTCACATATAGTTATAGAAGATAAAAATCATTTATTGCTTTAAAATTTTATCCAAAGCTAGAATGTACAAAGATACTGCATATTTTACTTTGTCTAACAATATTACATTTCTTCCCATGGTTTATCTATCTCAAATTTATTACAGTTAAGCAAATATTAAGTAAGACGAATTTAGGACAGTGTAAGGGTCAAATTTTAAATTATTTTGTTGACTGCCTAGCAGGAGACAGACAACATGCTACATGTTTTGGATATAAAAAATAAGTCACCATACTATATACACTTAACGGTATCCCAGATTAACCAAAAGATGCACATGAGTAATAAAATACAAATGATAAAGTTTTGGTAAATACATTAACTGAGCAATAAAAAAGGACACAGAAGTGACATCAAGGAGAGAATAACGTTGACGTGTTCTGTAGGCTGGGAAGGGAGAGGTCTGGACAGAGCAGGCTTTGCAGAAGGAACAGTAATGGAACAGACCTTAGACGGAGATTTGATGGGCATCTATGCAGAAGGGACTTCACAGTTGAGCAGGATGTGGAATGATAAACCATTCAACAATCTATGATAGGTTTCATAAAGGCAAAGAGAAAATTCGCTAACCTCAAGAATGCACATTCTACTTCAACTATCTTTACCTATAATCTACATTTATATCTATACTTATATTTATCTACTGGCATACTGTGAATAAAAATTCTGTACATTGATTTCAGTGTCAGACAAGGGTTCCAACCCTGACTTGCCACTTATTAGATTGTGAACTTTTTGAAACCGTTTCTTCATTTGAGAGGCTACATAACTTCAGAATTAAAAAGTGTGGTATTAGAGCTTCATTTCCTCTTTGTCATTATCATTACTTTCATTTTGGTTCTACTGTACCCTACTTCTGCTGTTTTTGAAGCAAGGTTTTAAGTTCTATATTCCTTAGTTCCCTTGTTCTATAAAATGAGAATCATAACATTATACTTCATATGAGCTCAAAGAGTTAAAACATGTAGGGCTCTTAAAATAATACCAAGTGAAGAGAAAATTCTCAACACCTATTAATTTGCAATAAGATTATGGTAATTTTCAAAACTGTAACTTCCCTTCTAATTCCCAATAAGGAAAGAAAAGTCTTACATATGCTATTAAAAAAAGAAAACAAACATAAGATTAATTCATCTTTCTAAAGTCCTGCTGCTAATAACGAGATTTAGTTGGCGCCACCATTTAAAGAATACAACAGATAAAGCTTTCTTCCAGTAAATGTAGACACGGCCTAAATTACTGCAAAGAGAAAAACTCCAGAGAGCCAGAGCAAAGAAAATAAAAAGTATCCCTCACCTCTGGCATACACCTGATTGTATCTTTCTCATTAGTTCTAAACTGCTTTGTCTTGCCGCCAGGCTGAAGAACTACTGCCATTAGTCACTGATATTAAGTATTGTGTATGTCCAACTTAATGGCAAAGGGTTAAGGTAAGGTACACAAAGGATTAAGCACCAAAAATCCTGGGTTTTCTTTTTGAAATGGATATACCCAACTAAATCAGATAGCTGACTCCAATTACAGTAAGTCAATAACCTTCAGTCACTTTAACAACACGGTACAATGGCCAGACTCACTTGCCATGGATCATAGTCTCATATCTTTCATATGGTCTTGGGGACATAAATGACATATGTAATATGCCCACTGGGTTTTTATGCCACACATGAAAAGCAACAAACAAAACTCAGCTTTTACAGTACATATAATGTAATGCTAATCTAGCCACAGAAATGAATAAGGACTCTTTCTAGTACAGATATAGAAGGATCACCATAATATATTAAGTAAAAATTTCAAGGGTCAAAAAACTCATGTATAGTGTATTGACTTTTATATAACAAAGGGGAGAAATTAATGTATATTTTATACATGTATTTGCTTATATCATCACAAAATATTTTAGGAAGAGTAACCAGGAATTCTGGGAACAGCAACTAAATGGGTTCACAAGATAATTTTTACTGTTTATTCTTTTATACTTTTAAATTTGAATCATGTTAACTTATTTTATATTTAAAAATAAAAACTATAGATTTGAGCAACAAGTATGAAAGACACATGGACAAAAGCTAGGGGGGTTGGAAATGGGAGGGAGCTGGGGAGGGCTGGGGCGGTGGGATGGGACGGGAGTAGAAAACAGAAAACTGTATAAGAATAACAATTAAAATAAAATTAAAAAAAGAAAAAACTATAGATTAAAGATATAATTAATTTTTAATAAGGTAGAAAAATCAGCTTCTGGTTGAGCTCATAAAATTATGATTTTAGTAAACAAGAACTTCTTTTATCCTAAGTACATGTATAAGTGAATAAACCTAGCTTAGGAATTCCAGTTTAATGAGAATAAGGAATATATTTGGGGTTAATGCTTTTTCATAGAAAGAATAAGGTTTTTTTGGGAAGGGGTCACACATGATCTTTTCAAGTAGTATCATACTAATTAAATGGTAGACTTGGCAAGGGAGAGGTCTTTGGATATTATAATAGCCAAAGTCAATATGTGTTTATAAAATTCAACTCTATGCCCAGCACTTATGCTAGCATCAAAAATGCTCCTTCAAGGCACTTACTATCTAATATATGTGGGGAGGCTGAGAAGTAGTAAGAGATGCACAAAATATTCAGGTAATTAAATTTTAGCAAAATTAAGGCAAGTTAACTTTTGGATGTCTGGGGTGTACTTAGCAAGAATATGCATCCAGCTCAGGGAGGAAAGGGGAAGGCTTTCCGGGAAAGTGACTTTACAGTGGCCTCCAGGAACCACACACTGAGGCTTCTTCATAAACACTTCTTTTGGTATTTTAACCTTAATGCAAAATCAGGAGGAATTCTGTTTGGTGCACATAAACTTTATAAAAGGAAAGTTAAATAATCCCTATTTAATGCTGATTTACTTTCTACAGCAGTATCTATTTATAACAGGATCTGCTACCAATTGCTATAAGGAAATATCTCTAGGGAAGTATTTTTATGGAGTGTGCCTAAATCCTTCCAAATGGGTGTCAAAGAGCCTAAGATCTTCAGAGACAAAGATAGAGCACTCGAGACAGGAATCTCTTGGTCTACTTTGGCTTCCCAGGCCACCTTTTGTCCTCTCAGGCTAAAAGGTAGTACTGTAATAACAGCTGCTTTCACTGAGCACTTACTAAAAGTTCTTAGCTACCACAGAGCACTTCAGTGTGATTGCTCCTGTGTGTGCTGAAGGGTGAGGGAGTGCGAGCCACTGAAGAAAAGGACAGGGTGACAATGCAGTTCACACCAAGTTTCTAGATAAACGCACGGGAATAGCTCACATATAGATGAGTGTTCCTAAAGAAAAGAAGAACATAGTTGAGAACGTATGTGTTGCATATTTAATACCTGATGATTTTTCTTTATAATTAGCATAGCTTGAACCCACACAGCTTCCTGAACAAAGGTCTAGATTAAAGGGTTAAACCAAAAATTACTAGTCATCACAAGTGAAGAAGTCATCATGGGTGAAGAGAGAAACCCATCATCATTATCAACATCTGGAAAAGAACTAAAAGTGAAGTTCTACTCTACACTAAAATTGTAATATTTTAGAATTTTTAAGAAGTATATCTTTTTAATATTTTCCCTTAATTATTTATATGACAGTTGCTTAATAGGACAAAAAGGAAAAAGTAAAATGAGAAAAGAAGAAAGACATTCTATCATCATTGGGAACTGAATAGAAATTAAATATATCTTTTACTCAATAACAAGAGCCTCTAAGTAAACAATTTATTTCCATTCATACATCTAGCCATACTGAAAGCAAAGGTTATTTCAGAGAAATTTTGAAATACTCCTTTATAATGAAATACAAAGATTAAAATAAGATAACAAAATGCTACTGAGTGAAACATGGTTGAATTATTTTGGGGTTAGTAAAAGATTCTATAGTTAGAATACAAGCAACATCTACAGTAGAGAGTAATAAAGTAACTACTAATTCAGCCAGTAGATCTCAGCTATAATATTAGTAAACCAGCAGGAAAATCCATTTAAATGAATAGAGTAAAATCTGTAAGAGCAACATAAAAGAACAGTCAGACTAAACAGAGAATCAGACCATACAGAAAATTTTCAGAAAATCAACTCAGAGAAACTTTAAGGAAGCACAGAGGTTTATATCAAATGTAGCAGGAATGTACAGAGAGGTTTAAATGACAATATTTTCCATTGAGCACAATTATTTAAGGCTCCAAAAAGGTCAACAGACCCTTAATTAAAAATGAATCCCTGACATTGCAATCATACATATTGTAGTAATTATTTACTTTTTAAAAATAATATTTCCCGAGAAAAATCCCTCAGTTCCTTTCCTTCATGGAATTAATTCCAGTCATTCTAACTTTGTTCCCTCTTAATTCAAACCCAAATTTCTAATCTTATGATATTTTCATTGCAAACATCAAGGGAACTAACAGTTGAATGCACAACTGGCCTCATAATATTGAAGAAGGTAATCAGATTCTTTGTTTGGGTTTTTCAGTCCAACTTTTTCTCATCTTTGGTGTTAAGCCTGATATAATCATTCCTAAGAGAGAGACAGTGAGAATGCCAAGTGCAGGCCCAGACAAGAGCAAGACAAGGGAGGTGACCCTTTCTCCTTTTTACAATGAACCCATACTGTGTATTTTCTCCCTGGATTGAGGGCTGCTGGCAGCCATAATTTCTCTGATACACACAATCAAAACATACACTTTTTTTTTCAGTTTCCCGTTTCACCAGGAGGTAGTTGCTCTGGAGAGAAGTAATTCACTTGACATGATGCTCTCTTATTCATTTGTAATTTTGTTATTAATGCGATTACTCTAAGGAGTGCAATTTCATTATATGCTAGGAAATGACTACAATGAATAGACAGTATTAATAAACAGAAAAGAAAGGCCAAGGCTTATTTTCATATAAGTAAAAGTAAGTCAATTATATAGATAGAAAGATATAATAATATATAGATACAGATTAACATAGAACTATTTAAGTTCAATAGAAGTTAAAATGAAGTACAGAGGCAATATCATTTGTACCTAGTTGATTTGTTGTTAACACATATATAAATCATTAAGATGGACTAATACTGAAAAGGGTCTAATTAAATATGGTTTGATAGTCTTTGAAAATGTTTTTCTAATGAATATTGCCCTGTCCTTTCTAAATTTAAAAAATAAATCTAAAATTATAAGCATGCTGCCCCGAGTGAAGTGGCTCAGTGGGTCGGGCACTGTCCCGCAAGGTGGAAGGTCGCTGGTTTAATTCCTGATCAGGGTACATGCCTGGCTTGCTGGCCAGGCACACAGTTAGGGGTGTGCGAGAGGGAACCAGGCAATGTTTCTCTCACACATCGACATTTCTCCCCCTTTTCTTTCTCCCTCCATTCCCCGCTCTCTAAAAATAAATGAATAAAACCTTTTTAAAAATATAAACATGACTTCCTTTAATTATGACTTTATTACAATAAGTTCATTTCTCATCCATGATTTTAACATAAGTGTTTGGGTCAGCTGGAAAAGTATATGTCAGCTCTACTTCATCTAAACAGAGAACTTTAATAGTTAATACAGTGAAACACACACTTTATGAACTCTCAGCTGTCAAAAACACCATTAGTAAACAAGGGAGTAGATATTATTCATGAAAAGGAGCAGTTTGGTTTAGAACTACTTTAGTAGTAAAGCCTTAATCCCTGCCAATCATCCTATCTTAAGAGGAAAGGACCGCATTTAATGCAAATCCAGTGATAACAGTTTTCACCCCAACTACAAGCAACCAGCAAAATTTTCCTCTAAGGCTCCACTGATTCCCTCGACTGAGAGAGCATTGCATCCAACGCTGATAAAAATTCAACTTTAATTTACATTTTGTATAAGAATAGTATACTTTTCCTTTGAAAATTTATAAGAAGACATTATTCCATGGTTTTGAGCAATTTAGCATTATAACTTTGCTATCAATAGTTATGTTTTATGCACCACGAATACACTATCTGTTGTCCAAGAGATTTTTTTCAGCTTTAGAATAGGGTTCTATCACTTATTTTCTTCTTGCCTACAAACTATAAAACAACACAGAAAGGTAGTTAAAATACAATATTTGGGGAAGAATCTGATCATTAAACTCAGAGCTGGAAAGAGGCTTCATTTAATAACTTTAACATTGACCTGTGTCTTTCTTTTCTGTTTAATATCTTCTTGCTCACATAGGGATTGACTATGCATGAATCTGACACTTTAACAATGTTCTTTTCCTTTCTTCTCCTTTCCCTGCATCCATCCTTCCTTCACTGTCTTTTTCCCCCTTACCCTGTCCCTATTTCATCACTCTCTATTTCTCTCCCACCCTTTCTCCCTATCTTCTTTAACATAGTTTGCTAAACATCTACATCTTTCTATAGCTGTGGATATGCACAGACGGACAGTGCAGAGCCAGTGATGTGAATTCAGATTTTGCCATTGGCAAAAAGTACACCCAGTCCAGATCCTGAAATGGGAACTGGCAAGAATATATCAATCACTTTTAATTGTTGGTAATGTTATGTCATGTTATTACAAGTAACTCCCTGAGCAATTTGGTGGTTTTGCATTAAAGTAGTTTAACTTTGTTGGCCATTCAATGATAAATAGAAGTGTTTGATTGTAAATCATGTGTGGTCTGAGATGCAAACTATGACTCCAATGGCCAAACAGTTCCTAGGTTTGTCAGCTAAATTAGTTACCAGATCATCATTCCCTATATGAACAGAATATTATGTGGTTATAAAAATAAGTTTTTATTTTTATAAAATAAAACTATAAAATAAAGTTTTTATTTTTATAAAAATAAGTTTTTATAACCACATAATGTGACCTTCTTTCATTTGTTCTTTATTAAAGTAGCACATTTGAATAATTTTCATCTTGGACTGTTTCTTAAGAAGACTCACGTCCTAAGAACCAAAGTTTGCATATGCTATGCATATACTGAGTATTGTATCACCTCATACATATTGCCAAAAGCTAGCAGGTAAATAGTAAAATTAGAAACGTTGGTCCCTCCTTAGCCACCTGGGAATATGATACATGACCCGCCAGTTGATGCCTGAAGCCAAAGAGAGTACTAAACCCTATATAAACTATGTTTTTATGCCCTTATACCTACGAGAAAGTTTAATTTACAAAGTAGGCATGTAGGAGGTTACAAGAATGACTAATAATGAAAAAGAACAATTGTAACCATATATTGCAATAAAAGTTATTTAAGTGTGGTCTCTTTCTCTCCAAATACTTATTGCACTGTACTCAACTTATCTTCTCGTGGTGATGTGAGATGATGCAATGCCTACCTACATGGTGAGATGAAGTGAGGTGAATGAATTAGGCACTGTGAAGCAGGCAGCCTACCATCGACCTCCTGGTGATGAGGGTTACTCGCACACATGCACTGCAGTATGACAACCAAGATGGCTACAAAGTGATCAACAAAAACGGGTGTATACAGCACAGATACGCTGGACAAAGGGACTATTCATGTCCTGGTGGAGCAGATTGGAGAGTAAAAGATTTCATCATGCTAGTTGGAAGGATGCACAATTTAAAAGTTATCAATGCTTTTTTTCATGGAATTTTCAACTTAATATTTTCAGACCATAGTTGAACTAGAGTAGCCAAAACTATGGAATGAGAAACCATGGATAAGAAGGGATCTATGGTAGAGTTGTTAAGTAATCTGCCCAATTTTACACATTTAGTATGAGGAACACCAGGACTGAAAACCAAGAACATCTGATTTTAATGTTTATATTCTTAAACATTATGCTTTAGTATTTGTACCAGATTAGGGAAGAGAGACAGAGACAGGGACAGATAGAGAAACTTAGAAAGGATAAATTTGGATTTAGAATGCAGACTCTATCCTATAACACTTTAAAAAGTAGTTGTAAAGAGGACACCTCCACTGGAACAGTTAGATAATTGTTTAGAAAAGTACATCGTTCTTCTTTGAACTGATTTTCGTGAACGGCTTAGTGTTATCAATATTAACATCAACCTCATATGATACTGTGTATGTGAACTCAGCAAGCTTAAAACATGAAACAAACTGCCTTTAAAAGCTGTTAATTTGAATTTTGAAGTTTAATTCTTGATTAATTTTACCATTATCAATACAAATCATTAAAAAGACACACACACCGCCACTCCCCAAACCAAACATCATCTCCTCTGCTTCCCCTTTCCTTTCTCACGACGTCTGCTCTCCTCTCGGGACTCGCTTAGAAAACACAACCTCAAGGCCGTGCTGGCGGAAACATGCTGTAGCCACAAACGTGCTGAAATGTTTCAGCGTGACCCCAGCCCATTTCTCTGGACTGTCCAAGGTCCAGACCCACAGACTTTTCCCCTAAAGGTCTACCTAGCAAATATTTTAGGATTTGTGGGCCGTATCATTTCTGTTACCAATTTTGCCTCTGCTCAACTCTGCTATTGTAGCAGAAAAGTCAGAAATAAATGAGTGTGTCTGTACTCCATTCAGTAAAACTTTAAGAACACTCACACTTAACTTTCATCAGATTTGCATGTGTCCAAAATATTATTCTTCTTTTTAATTTTCATCCAACCATTTACCAATCATTCTTAGATCACAGGTCATACGGAAAATGGCAGTGAGCTGGACTTGGTATATGGCTCCTGTTTGCTGACCCCTGGTCTAAAACCACAGACTTCCGTAGGAACCCAGCGGGAATGAGCTCACTGTGCAGCCCCATGCACCAAACCTGTAAGGAGTCAAGCTCCAATGAGCCAGTAAGGGAAGGTGGCAATAAAATCACTGCCGAAAAAGAAACAAAATAAGAAATCAGGTGGCAACTAAGACAGGGTTTCAATATGTTGATAGGTCAAATCCAGAATCTTCATTTTTGCACACACAGCACTTCCTGCCATCGGCGTGCTGAGAGGTAAGCAGGCTCATTCATACTGCTGGAGAGACTCTCTGTTGTCAGGTGAGAAATAAACACCAAACATGTGAACTCGGTTTTCTCAGTAACGCAGGATGAGGATCCCCCTCTTCATACAACAGCCAGAACTACCGAAAGATAACAAAGTGATTATCTACATCTACCAGAACACTTACTATTTTCTGGATATCTACAAACAATTTCAAAATTTGCTTCTCCTTTTGTTTTTTATTTTTTCAGATCATCACCATTCTGGCACAAAACACAACCATTATTTCAGACATGTTACAACACATTTGAGAGCATTACAGTTTTCTGAGAAATAGCACGGTCCTCTAATCTGATTTGCATTACGATAGCTGCATTAGAAACAGATCCAACAGAACATTTTAGGCAATTCTTCAGATGCTTGAATTCATTCATCAAATGTCAGTTATTAATGGTTTCACCATATGTGAATAACCCTGTCCAAATATTACTGTCAGCTAACACTATACCCCAACTTTTTTAACCACAGTTGCTCTCCTTTTCATCTACATAAATAGGTCAGTAAACAACTCCTTGCAAGAATATAATTCTTAGGATGAAAAAAAAGCCTACACTGTTCGATAACTAGACAATCTCATACTTCACTGGGCTTGAGGTTATCTATGGTAACTTGATCAGCCTAGTATCCTCTTACAAGGAATCAACACCAAAATTCCTAACAAACTTAATTGGGAATTCAGATTAGCCCCTTGATTCCCACTGGTGAGCATAGCTCCATGGGATCCCATGGTGATGAGCATGCAGATTCTCTGTGGCCTTGGAAATGGTCTCATGCCAGTTATTCCAGAAAGACTGTTCTCTGTTTTTGTCCCCCTGTGTCTTCTGACAAAATCACTTCTCTTCATCTACAAATAGTTCCTAGTTATCCCTGGAAAGGCACCAGAAAAGGGCCCACACTTTCAGGGAAATATGCAACTTCCTCAGTTACGGCCTATATTTACACATCCACTGGAATCACTTAACATTTTACATGACTATCTCTTGGTTTTCAAGAGACTTTCATTAATTCTCCAGAACTCTTATACTACCTCTGATGGTAGCTCAGTGACTCAGGATGGGGGAGCATCATCCTTAGAATACATTTGGTGAAAACCTGCTGTGGTCCAGGACCTCAAGTAAGGCAACCGAGGGACCTACTGTGTAAAATTTAAGGAAACACTCAATCTAGGGTCCTTCGAAGACTGTGGGAGTCTTTCATTAAATTAAGGCACCTCACTTTTAAGGAAGTACTCCCTCTCAGAGCTGGCCAAGGATACTTTGGTATTTACATGACTCACATTGTGAATGCCTCCTTAAAACAGCATCCAAGGTGCTGCACTTGCCTCACTCTGGTCCCAGCCCTGCCCTGGTCATATGCTAGGAGGACCCTTAGATAGCACTGCTCTAACTGCTTTTTCTGAGGAACAATATGCTACCTGTACCTTTTACATATTAAACCATATCACCAGTGTCTTAGGGACTTGTAGTCAGAATCTACAACCCCAATGTAAGATAAAATTTTAATACCCTATAAATACTAAATATATAATTTCTTTAAAATTGATAAACAAATGTGAAGTGATTTTGTGGATGTTCTGTGACAAAAGATTGTATGTATCCATAAAATGACCATTGTTAACTACATGATAAAGACCTGACAGTAATATCACTAGTGAGCACTGAAAACCTTTTGTGATATTAAATGACTAGTTCAGGAAGGAAAGGAGGATCTTCATATTTTAAATATAAGTAGGTACATAAATATATTATCACAAAAGATACAGGGCACACAATATAAATAAAGCATGAACATGCACATATAAATAAGAAAGTATGCACAAGCATATTCAAAAATGTGTTTGCACCTCAAGTGGACATATTATCTAGCATTTTCATGTAATATTTTTAATGAACATTAATATATTCAGCAAAGTATAAGAGCAAGTCTAGTATGTCCAGAGAAATATCAGCTAATGGGTAATCGATCCCTGGAATTCCATGCAGCCACTGGCCACTGAAAAGTAAATTCAATGATCATGCCTTTTTTTTTTCACATTTCTGTTTCAATCTTATGTCAGGGACAAACTCAGATTCCCAAAGCCTGTCATTATATAAACAAAGTTTCCAAATATATGGACATATGGACACATATTAAGTTTTGGTATTATACATGCACATATAAATATATGTAAATGATAACAAATTCTATATGTGCTCCTAAATGGTAAATTTGGGATTTTTTTTAAATGACAAAGAATAAAATTCATTTGACCCAAAGAACAGTAGGAATTTAGTATGAGTAAGAGCAAAACATAAAGAATCAAGGCACTTGAGTATTATTAGCTGTACCCTTTAAAGGCTTATAACCAGAATTTGTTGATTCTTGATACATGATACATTATACTTGATACATGTATTATGAATGCTCTAAGAAAATGTTTATAGGAAGAGAAATATCAGACAGGGTAGATGGCACTAAAAACACCATGCTTTTCCTAAAACGTACACTTTTTGTTTCTTGTAACTTTGTGCATTAATATTCTTAATTGAAATATTAAGTTTCTGTAAAACTATATTATGAAACTCATTTTTGATGTCCATGAAAGACTGTTATAAAATTCTGAAGCTCACTGGTCAAGCATTCACATAAAGAACCACAAGGGATGCACTGGAAGTGTCAGGCATTGGTAAATCTTAGCATTTTAAGAGTTAACATGAGAACAGAATCCCTTTGAGAGGATAAACAGAATAAAGTTCTGCAAGCTAGAGGTAATATTTCAACCACAGAGTTTATTGCACAGTTTCATTGCTAAGCATAGTGTGTCCCACGGAACCACAGAAAATTACTATTGCTATTCTTAAAGGTTGAGACTCCATCTCCTCCTGATAATTCCATAGTAAAATGAAGAAAATGTCTCTTGGCAGCCTGACTACACCTTTAATTTTTCATGCTGAATGCCTTCTTTTTATTACTCATCTAGGGAAACTATGAAGAGTTATTATTATTTCCAAAGTGGGAGATGATTCTCAGAATGTGTATTAGAAACCAACCATCATTTATTGAGCGGGAGGTGAGGGAAGAGGGCAGGGGGAGGAAAGCTGCACTCCAAGGTTACAGATATAAACAAAGACACTAGTCATATTAGAAAATGTTCACTTGTGGATGATTAACCTTTCACTTTGGTTAATCACTATTTCAGCACGTATTGTGTGCAAATTTCTTGCTTGTCGTTTTTAAGGTACATATCCACCCAGAAACATGGTCATACAGCACACGCCAGTATGCTTTGCATTCTGAAGAGTGATGTGTGCGCAGAATCAATGGCTGGTAACAAGATTATAACCGGAAAAGTTCCAGGGTTTCAACGTAAAGAGGGACCCAGAGCTGAAATTCCCACACCACATGAATTCTATTTTCTAGAAGACCTACAAGTTTCTTCAAACTATTTCTAAAGGTCCCTGAGTGGATGGGGAAATTTGTTACATTCTTCTTTTTAATAAACTCAACAGAAACGAATCACTTTGGTTGTGCTCTCACTTGGATTATCACAACAGGGGCAGAAGGTAATCATTTGGACTGCTGCATTATCAAACTGACTGAACTGTTCTTTAAAAAGAAGTGGAGAAAAAGTAATAATTTTTACACACTCAAAAGTATCTGTCTATTTCTTGTAACTCCTTTGGATTTCAGATACTTAAAAAACTTCAATAATCCATACTTTTCCAGTCCTCTCCGATGAAATACATTGTCTAATATTTGGTCCACAGCTCCTACGCCCATCTCAGTGTCCTTGGGTTGACTAAAATAATTCACTGAAGGCATTTTAATGGAGTCTGAGCTATATCATGAAGGCATCTTCATATTAGCACAAAAATATACAAGTGGATTCACAATTCACTATAAACTTTGTTGGTGCTCCTGTGAGTGATTTTCATGTAGCAAGGAAATCTGGAATACCTTTCTACACCTGGTTTGTCAGTTGAAACTCCTAAGAGTTACACAAAGTGAATCTTACACAAAGCAATGAATCATTTTAAGAAGACAAGACAATCCTTTCCAGTGTAGTTGTAGGGATGGAACAATCACTTAGAAAAGGGTTTATTATAGCAACTGAAGGGACCAACAACCCATCAGAATAGCACAAAGATTATTTTAAACTGGAAACATCTGAACATGCCACAGCTGCAGAAAGAAACTTTATCCAAACATAAGCAAAGCCTTCTGAAAATACAGCTGCCATTAATCCCTCCCCAACCCCCACCAAAAGGAGTCTCCTGCTTGAGAGAAGACTGACCCTTAGCACTGAGCAGTATAAATTCACCTTCTTAGGGGAAGTGTTGAGCCAGTAAGAAGACTGTCCATTAGCTTCAAGATGAAAATACCCAATAAAAGTTTCCATACTAAAGCCCCAAATCATTTTTGTTAAGCTGGTATATAATAAACCATTACCCCTGAGTAGGTGGTGTAAAACTCTTACCTCTGGCTGCTCAGCAAGTTACTCACTATACTGAGTATCCCCACATGCATGCAATTTAAAAATTTCCCCTGGTAATCATCATTCAGTTAATCTGCAGGTCCCCAACATTTTGGACCTAATTAGTAGAGAAAAACTTTTCCTGCTAAAATCATTCTAAGACTTAAACACATTATCATTAAATAATTTTAATAAACATATAAATAAATTATTATTTTTCAACATCACTTTGCTCTTTTTAGCAAATCATTATATTGAAGCTTAGTGAAACCATTTGTCCAAGATTATATGAGCTGGTATATGGTAGAACTAGTATTCTGACTCAAAATGATTCTCTTTCCAGTAACTACTCCCTTATCCAAAGCGCCTCTGCTGTGGTGGTGAATGACTCTATCCTTTACCATTTATCAGCGCTTTCCAAACAAACCTTAACAAGTAGAGACACACACAGAAAATGATAATGCACTGGCACTGCCCTACTGAGGGAAATGGAAGTGTCACTTGTACCTATATGTGATGACTGTTGCCAGCTTTTCCGCAACTGACCAAACTTCTGCTCTGGTGTCCCTTGGCTAACATGACATGGAGCTCATTTGTGAGACCAGGCAAATTTCAGGGGAAGCGTGCAACTAGATAATATTAAGCATCATAGGGCATATGATGAATATGGTGAAGAAAATACAGGACCTACTCAGAATGGAGAGCTACTGGAAAGACTTCAGAATTTAAGTATTAAATATTATTAAGTCTCGTAGAAAAGAAGACAGTCCCTGCAGGCTTCTATGGCCTAGTATAACCTCGTGATTATAGTTCCATTTTCAGTTCTAGTAAAATGGTTTCCCATGCATTTTCATATGTTTCTGTGATGTTGAAGAACCATGAAAAAAACCTAAACCTGTAGTCTCCTGATTTATGATACCTCCCTTCAAACTTCTTTGCCTGTTTCAGAGAATGCACTACCATCCATCTGCCCACCTAAACAGATCAAAACTCAAGACCATTGGACACCTATGTCTTTCTTAAACTCCACATTTAAGCAATTAACATTTTTAAAAAATTTCCCTGCAGAATAGCCCTCAAAACCATCCAACTATCCCTAAAGACACCTCCAGCAACTAAAACATGGATTAGTGCTGTTTGTTTTTGTATTGCCTGCAAGTTATTGATGGTTTTCCCAATCTTTATATGATTTTAAAATATCAGTAGACTACTATATGTCATGACACATGAAAATGGCATGAAATTAAAAAGCTGGTACCAAAAAATCGAGTTTATTGGAGCACAGTCATGCTCCTTCACTTATGTATCATCAATGACTGCTTTTGCACTACAAACCAAGTGCTGAGTAGATGCAGTAGAAACTGTATGGCCTATAAATCCTAAAATATTTACTGCATAGCCCTTTTCAGAAAAATTCACCAGCCTCTGTTATAGACTATCATCATCTCTTGTCAGGGGCAAAATTCCTAGCCACCTAGGAAACGTTTACAAACCTAGTGCCCTCTCCTTCAATCAGCTAGATTCATCTTTCAAATGTAAATCATATTTTTCACTTGGAGCCTTGAAAAGTCTTCCCACTGTTATTTACAATAAAGATCAAACTCTGAGTCTCACTGCACCTGGTTACGGACTTCCCCTGCAGTGTTGTTAGTGCTGCTTTCAACTGCTCACTGGGTCTCAACCCTGGAGCCCAGCTTTCAAGTACAGTGCCTGATGCTCCCATCTACGTGGAAGTCCACTTCCTTTCCTTATTTGCTCTTTGGCCAAATTAGTACCATTTGGGTTTTGGTTTTAGCTCAAAATTCAGCCCTGGCCTGGCTGGCTCAGTGGATTGAGTGTGGGCTGCAAACCGAAGAGTTGCCAGTTCAATTCCCAGTCAGGGCACATGCCTGGGTTGCAGGCCAGGTCCCCAGGAAGGGGCCACCTGAGAGGCAACCACATGTTGATGTTTCTCTCCATCTCTTTCTCTCTCCCTTCCACTCTCTCTAAAAATAAAAAGAAATAAAATTTTTAAAAAATTCATTCCTTTAGGGAAATCTGACATGGCCCTCGCTCTTCAGCACATTAGTTGGGCCACCGTCCTATGAATGAAGGGTATCCTTCTCCTTTATTGTACTTACTACAGTTTAATATATTTTGTTAGATTATTTGACCAATGTTCTTCATTATGTTAATAAATCCCATGAAGACAAGAAATGTTTGTTTTGTTCATCCTTAAGGGCTTCACATTTTAGCTACTCAGTGAACTTTTGTAAAATTAATTAATGGATGAATATTAATAAGATCCTAAATTTTTATGTTTACCCTTACCCCCAACCATTACAGGATAATTGGGTCAGTTACACACATTTTTAAATATCATTTGCTCTGTAACATTTTAAAACTTATAACCCTTCCAATACTTCTTTCCTTTAGTGTTGCCAGAAGAAAATAAACATACAAATAAATGAAACAAAATGACCTGTGAAACTGAATTCAAGATGAATGACAAATGTTTTTTTAATATAGGTATGCTCTATGCAAAAAAAAATGTCTCAGTAGTAAGAAAAAAAAAGCTATTATTTATCTGATATTCAAATTTGATTGGGCATCCTGCCTTTAATCTGGCTCTCATACTTTAAAGAGGTCTTTAATGAAAAGTAAGCTTAATTTGGTTATTGAAGGTCAAACTAGGCATTAGCGTAAACAGATTATAAAATTATCAAAGAATGTGCTGGCTAGAAATGAACGGATATAGCATTTTAAATAATGCTTGCCTATTGAATGGAAAAGGTCATCATTTTAAACATAAGAAAAACACCAGAATTACTGGGTAAAAGATCTATGCCCACCTCTTGGCTTGCCCCACCAGAATGCAACCCCCACAGTGGGGAGCACTGTCTGATCTAATTTATTTTTGTTTATTTTGTCATCATGTAACAGGGTACAGAGCATAGAATTAGAACTTAAATGGAATTAGTTGAAAATTTGTAAATGCGCATTTAACTGAATGGATGTCATTTAATACATTCAACAAACACTACTATGCACTAATATGTGAGAGAAATTAATCAGATCACTGCCCATGAGGAGCTCCACCCAGTGTTTGTGGGTGAGACAAGTCTGTATAGAACAGCCCACAAAACACAGCAGGTGGGATGTAATGTGAGCTGGAAGTCATGGAGATGAGGGGAAGGGGCTTCCATCCCAAGCCCAGGGGAGCAAGGGGGCAGGCTGCTTACATGCTGAGATGAGACAGCAAAAGATCAATGTTTCAAAGACTAGGCAGGAAGGAGTGGAGATTTATAAAGAGTTATCCTGTATTATTATGACCATAATTGTTAAATTTTGAAGCTCACTGTAACACTCGTGATTCAGGCTGCCTTCCTGAAGGGCTAACGCCTCCAGGCCTGCATTCACAAGGAGCGGATGGAGTTAGCACTGTTCAGCGGTGGGGATGGGTGGCTATTACGAGTCTATCACCACTTCTGCTTGTCAGCCCTCTAGGTGCTGTCCAATTCTAGCTTCTGACTCCTTTGAGATAACCCTCCCTTCCCCCTCTTTGTTTTAGAGGGTCCAGTAGTCAACAGTGTTTCAGATTCCCTCTTGGAGCCAGCAGCTTTCTAGACCCTGTGACTCCCTTCCTCATGTAACCCTTTTCATCCTGCACATGTTCCAGAGAAAGCTGTTCATCTCCGGACAGCGGAGTTCCAAGTGGGGTGTGGGGAAGCATGTGCTGGTTATGCCCTCAAGACACGAAGAGAGGGGGGCTGAGCACGCGTGTACACCAAGGCCCATACGCTGACCCGTTAGCTTCTCAAAGTCCAGTTGATGGGCCAATTGCAGGTGTAGAAAATAGCTTGTCTTGTATGGTATTAATGATAATTATAAAAATGGTAAGTGCTAAAACAATAAGAGTCTTTATTTCCTTCATTGCCTCTTCACTCAAAATTAAATAGGTTTGATTAAATGCATTTAAGATTAATCTTTTAAAGTAACTGTGAACTTTATGGGTATTTATCAATTAGAAAATGGGTATTTATCAGTTTCGGCTCAAAGTCTCAACTAATCTAAAAATTAGTCAATGACCCAAGTGTAAAGAAATCACAGTTATATTTTTATTTTCTTCAGGGCTTCATGTAAAAACACCAAATAAATTAAATCAAACTATTCTTGTAGTTTTCCCTTCCTTTTCTCTCTCTACAGTGCAAAGCAATGAGATCGACTCTGCCACAAATTAGCTGGGTGACTTTGGGCAAGTTGCTTGATGTCTCTGGGCCTTAATTCTCACAGATATAAATATGTAAATGTATGAGCTTTAGTGTCATTTCCAGCTCTATACAACACTAATTATTTGTATTTTAAAAGATTTTTAATGCTCTTCCAGCCAATATTCAACAGGTTCTGCCACTTGTGTGAAGACCTGTTTACCTGCACAGGGCTGGGCTATGATTTGCTTACTCACATTTAGCTTTTGCTTTGCAGATTGGCTTCACATTAGCTGCCCAGGAAGAAAAAACAAAACGAAATTGAAATCAAACATACCAGAGAAAATTTCTGTAATTATTAGCTGGCCTCAATGTATCTGGTTCTTTGAAAGAAGGGGAAAGGATTAGTCAAAGAACATGTATGAATGGCCCATAGACACAGACAAGAGTATGGGAACAGTGGGAGGCGGGGTGGGATGGGCAGAGGAGGGCAAAGAGGGAACAACTGGGGCAACTGTAATAGAGTAACAAAAAATGTACAAAAAATAAAAAAGAAAGAAAGAAACAAAAAGGAAAAATATCACCAGAATTAGAAACAAACCACTAATAACATAATCTAATCAGGAAAAAAAATACAAGCCAAGCAACATGCAGATAAAAATATTTTAGCTAGTAGCTCTGAGTACTTATAATGACTATTTGGGATCCATCTGAAAATATAAAAGGTGGCACAATATAAGTGCAAAGAATTAAACTGAGAGAAAGTGAGGATGAGATACAGGTAAGGCAATGAGTCAGGGGAGAAGGTCCTGAATCTTTGTGATTGTAAATAAATTCACTTTGCTTCTTAGAATGTATTTTTAGCTTAAAATGAAAGCTAATAGACCACAGGTCACAGTTTTCTATCTGTACTAAAAAAAGAAAAAAAGACTCAGCATTCTCAATGTTTACATGAGGCTGGCACTGCGGCAGAAAGCGGCCAACATTTTGGCATCTCTGCGCCACAATGGAAGAAGGAGAGTTGTCTTGGGCCACACATTAAATTCACAAACATCAACAACAACAAAACAATCTCATAATGTTTTAAGTGAATTTTTGGTTTTTGTTGGCCGCATTCATAGCCATCCTGGGCTGCATGTGGCCCGCCACCCACAGGTTGGACAACCCTGCTCTAAAGCATCACAAAGGAATTTACTGGTAAGATACAGACATTTGGCACTATCTGTACATTCCCAAGGCAACATGTTTAGCCTTTAATAATAACACATTCTGGAAAAGCTCATTGATTTTAAATACCTAGACAGATATATTTTTACCTACTCACTACCCTCCTTCTCTACCCTCCATCTAAAAAATTAAAAAGGTATGATCAATACATTTTTGTTTTCCAAAAACTAATTTTCTACACGTGTTAAAATCATGGCTATTTAAGGGTAAAATAAGTACTTCTAGGGCTTCTAAATTTAGGTGGAGTTTAATTACTTTCTAAATCTTGCAAATTAGTACATTTGTAACTAGAATACCTAAGCCACACCCCGTACACCAACACCCTGCTCCCTGCATTCCGTGGCTAAGGAAGAGTTGGTGTGGCCATTGGATGCTAGTGAGTATCAGGTTAAGTCGTCAAATGGAAACGGGGGACTCCATCCCCAGCAATGCTATTAGGAATACAGAAATTTCTACACTTAGCCCCTATGCAGCCTCCTATTTATGAGCACTGAATGAAGAAAGCTGTGTTTAAAACATTTTCTTTTTCTGAGTAGTCTATAGTTGTCTTTCTACACTCTGTTCTGGCGGGGCTCCCAGCCCATCACATACGCAAGTTCTCACAGGTAATGGTGTTCTTTAGCAGTCCTTGATTTCCAAAGGCTCACTGGGCAGGGATAGCTGCAGAGTCCTCTGGAAAGGCACGCTTGAGGTCTCTCCCTCAGCACAGGTAGAAATGTTTTTCTAAAACTGATGCTTTTTGCTTGAAAGGATAGACACACACATTCATCTGTTTTCTACATTTTGTTGTTATGCTATAAGATTCTGAAATAATCTTTCTCTTTTGAATTTCACTTGGTCATACTCCAACCAAAGTACGTAATAGTTCCCAGATCTCTGAGTTGACACAAAAGTGCGTTTTCCATTCCTGTTCACATCCCTGCCTGCCTGCCTGCCTGCCTGGGCAGATGGTCCCAGGTACTTCAGCTTTGCAGTTCAATGAATGTGGCCCTGAGAGAGAATAAAAGCCAGTCGTTTTCTTGATTCCTTTGCTTCTTTTCTCAAGAACATTTGATTCTTATTTAGATACTTGTGCACTGCATTCCCATATATGCCTGGGCAGAAAGTCAGAGTGAGAAAGACCACTAATCATTTCACTCGAGAAAAACAATTTTGTTTCCATAAGTCTTTCAGCCAGAGAAGAAAACAAAACAAAATGAAACAATAAATAAGAAGGAACATAAAACATGCTCAGCAACAATTTTTCATACACCGATTTTGCATGTCTTGCAGGCTTATTGTAAGAATTTACCTCACAAAACAAGGTCATTTATGCAATAACCTGTTTGACTTGAATACTATAAACTATTGTGAATAAGGAATCTGAGGGACAGTAATAGAGCTTAATATCACTGTTTTTTCATGGGGTGATATTTTAAAAATATGTTTTTCTAAAGATATTGTTACCTAGATATAAAATCTCAGTACATAATAATAAATGCTAATGATTTAAATTGTGTATACAATTCAGAAATAAAGCATAGCGTATATAGATACATGTAGATAGATACACCTAGTTATTTATATTTTAACATTATTTTAATTTTCCTAATGCTGATATCTGTGAAGACCAAACATGAAGCCTGAGACCTGTAAATACTGTCTTATTTTGTTTCCCTGTTGCTATGGGTTGAATTATGACCTAACTCCCAGTACTTCAGAATGTGACCTCGTGCAGCAATAGGTTTGTAGCAGAGGAAGTTAGTTAAGATGAGGTCGTAGAGTGGGTCCTTAATATAATGCAGTCAGTGTCAGTATAAGAAAAAGGGACAAGGAAAGACTGCCATGTGAAGATGGAAGCAGGGACTGGAGGCGTACAGCTGTAAACCAAGGAACACCAGAACTGAAAGCCACCACTGGAAGCTAGAAAGAGGTACAGAGTGACGCTACCCAGGGTCTCAGAGGGTGCACTGACTCACTAAAACCTTGATTCCAGACTTCAGGCTCTAGAATTATTTGCCAGAAATGAACCTCCGTTTTAAGCCAAGCGGTTTGTTGCATTTTGTTAGGATGGTCCTCGAAAACTAATACTCCTGTTCTCCCTCCAACGTTTCCAGTGTGGACAAAATCTGAAATTGGATCTTTTTGAGAAAACAGTTTCTTTCTTATGCTCGAACTAGTAGTTTAAAAGAGAAAATTCAAGTATTTTGTACCTGTCCTTACTAAGCCTTTAAACCTTTCAAAGGTTTAATTCTCTGGTGATTTTCTTTTCAGTAGGAAAGGTGGTTCTTAGTTTAGACTTCCTCTGCTTTTCCTTACATCCCGCTTTCCATTTTCCTACCTCATCTCATAATAACTCATCTGCTATGGAGCAGGCACCAGCTTCCTCCTCATTTCCTCAGCTGACAGAAAACCTTCTCAGGGGATAAAACATGGAGTTTAAGAGTTGGGGCCTTGGAAAGAATCAGAACACATGGGTTAAAACCTCGGTTCCATCACTCAATTACTGGGTGATCACACATCAGGTTCCAAACCCATCCAGGAATGTTTCCACATCTGCGGTTCACAGGGCTACGTGCATGCAAGTGATAAAGCACACAAGGCATCTGCAAAGTGTTTAGTATACAGGAACTTAGTAAGTGTGAGTTACGGTTTGGACTGATAATTCAGGAGGAATCGCAATGGTATTGTTACAGCAGGCACTTACTTAGTTACTAACAAAAGAAAGGGTGCTAACAAAACCAGCCTGATTAAACAGGAACGGGCAGCTTTACAGTCACCTTGTGGGGTCTAACCAATTAAGGTGTGGGAGGATGGAGCAAGAGGAAGTCCTTTTACTAAGTGCATGCCAAAAACAAAACACAACACAGAACTGTGAGGCATGTGCAATAGAAGCCGGAATGGCAGCCATAAAGGGGAGAAGACCACCCTGGGAAATTCTGGTAAAAAGACAGGATAGACAAGGGCAGGGACCTGGAAGATTGAGAGGGGCTGGATGTTAGGAGGAAGTCACTAATAAGGCCAGGAGAAGCCAGGAAAGATATTGGGGACTTTGAAAAAAAGCCTGCTCCTTTTCCCAAGCCCAAGGAAATATAGTAGGATACAAACAAAGGTCCATGTCTGAGGTGGCAGCTGTGCAGCCCAGAGCAGCAGACATACAGATGGGAAATAAGGCATAGAGAATTAAGTAACTTGCCCAAGATCACACAGTTAAGAATTGATGCCAGCTGGGGGCAGACACTGAGCTGGACTGCTGAAGCCTTTGTGCAGGTGGGTGGGGGTGGGGGTGGGGTGGTGGTGGCCCTGCAGCTCTGGGCCCTGACCCTTTTGGGCCCGGTAGGTATGGGTGCGAGCCTGTGGCTGGGAAACTAGACTTCTGCAGGGAGATGGAGCTGAACCACCTGGTCACGGGTGAGACATCAAGCATGGTGAGTCTGGGGGCAGACTGACCACTTGACCAGCTTCTGCTGCTGGCCCTGCTGGGGAAGCGCCTGGTGGAATGTGGCAGCCTTTTCAACGGCATCTGTGCCCTGTATGCCCTTTGTTCTCTCAGTCTATTCTTTTGCATTTTGATACATCTTGTGACTATCAATCAAATCCTCCTTCACAAGTGTTCCTAAAATGCTTTTCACGCGACACCTCAAGAACCTGTTTCTAGACTGATCCACATCTGGTAACATCACCTCATTTCACACTAAACATGTCTCTCCCCACACCCCAAAGTTCAGCATATTTCTAATATTTCCCAATATGTACCTCCTAATTTCTTCTTTAGTCCTCACCTAAACAAAATATAAAGAAATTGTGATATACAGATACACATATTCATTCACAAGAGAAGGATATCCTGTCATTTGCAACAACATTGGAAAAACCTTGAGGGCACTATGCGAAGTGAAGTAAGTCACAGATACTGTATGATCTCACTTATATTTAAAATCTAAAAAAGCAAAATGAAACAAAAGCAAAAAGTAAACAAACAAACAAAAAAACTCCAGCTCATAAATACATTGTGTAGATTGGTGGTTGTCACGGGGGGCGGGGGGTGAGGAGTGAGCAAAATGGGTATTTGTGCTCAAAAAGGTACATACTTCTAGTAATAGAATGTATAGGTCCCGAGAATATAATGTACAGCATGGTGACTACAGGTAATAATATTGCGTTGTATATTTGAAAGTTGCTAAGTGAGTAGATCTTAAAAGTCCTCATTACAAAAAACAAATTTTGTCAGTATGTATGGTAATGGATGTTTACTAGATTTAGTGTGATGACAAGTACGAAATCCTAATGTTGTATACTTGAAACTAATATCATGTTATATATGAATTTTATCTGTTAAAATAACAAATAAAAATATCTTTCTTTTTAATAATGAAAAATTTTAAATGTTCAGAAAATAGAAAAAAAATGCAACAGTTCACCACATTGCATTCATTCAGAGTTTGCAAACATTAAATATCATGTCATATGTGCTTTACATTTTTCAAGGAATCAAATATTACAGACAAAGACTCAATTATAATCTTCTCCAGAATTAACCACTCTCTTGAGTTCATATGGTATTGTTCCTTGCATATTTTAACAACTTATTAATATGTATTTCCCCCAAACAACATATAAAATTATTTGTTTTCTTAAAAATGTTTATAAATGGAGACTTCTTCACTTTGGTCCCTCAACAGGTTTTTGTGATGTTTTCCTGCACTGATACAGGCCTTCATGTTAACAGCTAAAGCATCATGTTACATGATTATTCCAACTGTTTATGCATTTCTTCATTGTTAATATCCAATAAATGAGAAAAGGTATATATCTAAAACTCAACAGTTTCACTTTTAGATAAATATCAGCAAGAAATTCTTGACATATATTTGCAAGAGTAAATGAATAAAAATAATAATTACAACAATGTTTGCAAGAGCAGTATTTTAAATCTTGAAAATAGTCAAGCTTTACATATACAGAAAAAAGTAGAAGATTTTCTTTATAATCACACTCAATCCCAAATCTTCTGTGAAAACAAACTGCTGTTAAAAGTTTGGTGTGTATCTAGCTGTTTTTTTTCCTATTCTTTCTTTCTCTCTCTCTCCCCCCCATCCTCTCCCTTCTTATTCCCCCCCACCTCTATCTATCTATATTTGTCTCACACACACAATTACAAAAGTTTTGTTAGTCAGCTATCAATGGAATTGTGCTCAGCAAACTATTTTGCAAGTTCTTCATTTAAAATAGAACTTTCCATGACATCATACAGCCCTAGCTCATTCTTTTTAATGGCTGCATAATATTTTATTGTGCCAATGAAGCAAAATTTGCATATTTATTTCCCTATTGATGCAAAACAATCTATCCCCACATACATAAGTATTACTATATAATGGAGTCCCAGATGTGGAATTGCTGAATCAAAAAGTAATGAAAACAAACATCTTTTTATATGTATATTGGACACTGTATTTCTTCAGAAATTTTTTATTTCTGCTTTGCCCATTTTTCTTTCAGGTTGTTTGTCTCAGAGATTGATAGTGGCTCATTATATATATCAAATATATCAATACCTGGTTACACACGCTATTAAAGTTTCTCCCTGAAACTCACTAGTTTTACAACTTTGTGTCTTTCCTCTTTACAAAATTTAATTTTCCATATTGCAAGTTTTCTCTGAGTTTCATTATTTTTTGTTTTGCTTAAGAAGTTATTCTTTATCCTAAGATCATATTAAATGTCTCTTAAGAATTTTTAAGATTTTTTTTGTTTTCTGTATTTAAAATTCTAATTTATCTAAAATTATTTTTCCATCTGGATAAATCTCCTCCCTGCTCAAATATAGATCACCAGACCTCCTGTCAGTTCAACATTCAAAACATTTTTCAAAGCAGCCCTTTTCAAGGCCGCCCGCGCTGACTTCCCACCCAGGGAAGTCATCATCCCTTTTGCCTCAACTGCTACAGTCACCTCTTAGCAACCATGACGCTATGATCCTCCTCACAGCATTTGAGTTATGTTCATAAAATATAAAGCAGTTTGTATCACTTGCATGTGCAAAGCCCTCAATACATGCAACTGTATGAATGAATAGCAGGTGAAAGAAGTGGTATCAGGCTCCAAGGGGATATGATCTTATTTATAAAATATTCTAAAAATGGAAAAATTATAGATTCAGAGAGCAGAGCATGGTTTCCAGGACCTGGGGGTGAGAGAAGGGGCTGACTCCAAAGGGATATAGTGAGCCTTTTTGGAGTGACAGAAATTTTCTTTGGATGGTGAAGATGATTGCATGATTCCATGTGTTTATCAAAATTCATAGAAATTACACATCACATTATTTGTGGTACTCCTTCCTGAAATAACCCAGTGTCCATCAGAAGAGGAACACAATGCAGAAATGAAAACTATTGAAACCCTAGCTCCTCACAACTGCACAGATGAATTTCACAAAAGAAAAAAAAATTGAGCAAAAGAAGCCAAACCAGCAAAGCATGGACATTGTAGGATTTCATTAATAGAAAGTGAAAAAAAAAAAAAAAAACAGCTAATATATAATCTATGGAGTTAGAAGTCGGAATAGTGGTTACCTTGTAGGAGAAAGGGGAAAGTAATGTTTGAGAAGGGGCATGAGAGAGGCTTCTGGAATATGGTCGATGTTCTATTTCTTGGCTTGTATGATGGTTAGAAGTGTGTCCTCTGTGTGTATGTGTGATATTTCACAATACAGTTATTTACTTAAAAAAAAAACAGAATTATATATTAAAAAGAGTGAATTTTACCATATGTCAAATATATCACAGTAAACTTCTCTAAACAAGGAACCTGCTGGTGGCCCTCTATTGTACTGGGATGAAATATAACTTCTCATCATAGTTTACAAGGCGGTGTCTGAAGTCAAGCCTGCTACTTCTCATCTTATCTCTCACACCTTTCCTTTGACTCATTCTGACCCAAGCAAGCATGGCTTTTTACTCTCTTGGAACCAGGCAAGTTTGTTTGTTCCCTTTTCAGAGCATTGCACTTGCTCTTTTTTATGCAGAAACGCCTTTCTTTGTGATTATACATGTTAAAATTACTAGCTTCTAAGGAAGGAAGGAAGGAAGGAAGGAAGACAAAAGAAAGAGAGAGAGAAAGGCAGGCAGGCCTATACTGATGAATTGCTCCCAGGGAGTCTGATTCAAATAACACCCTGATTCAACATATTTCCAGAGGAGGCTCTCTGGAGATATGGCTGTTTGAACTTATAATCAAGTTCCTTCTCTAAGACCAGGCTTTTGGCTTCTCAGAGGTCTCTTGATCTCACTCACATTACAAAGGTTGTTTGCTTTTTTAAACTCTGCCTTTTTCCAAAGAAGATTTTAGATGGCTTACAAAATGAAACACAACTAAGCAGATGAATGCATTTTGGTGATGGATAATTAATATCGAAAAAAAACCCTGCAGTGAGGCCAGAACAAAAAAGCAGTGATATTCTGTATTCATGCCCCTGAATTTTCAAATCCCCATTATAAACTGGAAAACAATAATTTTTGTAATTCTCTGTGCCCATGAGACCAACAGCCACCTGTTCAGGTAAAAAAAAAAAATACTATTCTTGGTACTGACCCTGAAGATATATTTCTCCTGGGAGTTCTCCCAAGGTACCCACTGGGCAATGCTGAGAACAACATCCTCAAAAAAAAATTCTTAAATAAAGTAATGAATTTCTCAGGCCTGTTCCTTCTAATGATCCTCAATGTGGCCCAAGGGTGTAATTTCAAAATACAATTCAGTAAAAACAGTTCAGGCATAAAGCTGAAAGAGAGATGGGTGGTGGTGACAGACAGTGATGAATGTAATTCATCTACACATTTTTCTATGCTTACAGTTTAATCTAAGAGGAGATTTCAGATTATCTAAAGCAATGTTTCCAATGTATATTCTCAGCAATGTTAACCATTATTGAATTTTTAAAAAGTTTTCATGATAAATTACCCTAGACATAAAATAATTAGTTGAAGCATACTAAAGAATTTGAACATTTTTGTTTCAGCACTGCCAATCTTTTTTTAAATTACATGTATTGTGGTAACCGTGGTTAATAAATAACACTATATACAGCTAACACTATATTCAGGTGTACAGCTTTACAGTACAATTTTTATATACTCCATTGCTTGGCCACCACCCAAAGTGTTATCTCCTTCTGTCACCATATACTTGACCCCCTTTACCCTCTTTGTCCTCTTCCACTTCAAATAAAATGAAATGACTTGAATAGAAGTGTAATACACTTTTCCTCTTGACTGTGTCCTGAAGTTCTCTTCCCATGAAGCTTTACTGAAAATTGTTTCTGGGGGATGTGAGGCTCTTGAGGTATGTAAAGGAAAAGAATTTCCTGAGACCCACATGGGAGGATGTGGCTCTGTGGTAGGGTGTACTGATGATGTACAATTCAGGGGGGTTGCCTCCTGACTTCTCAACATGCCATATTCATCTGTATCACCATGGGAAAAGTCTAATTTTGTCTTCAGTAGGGCCAGGATGAAGGCCATTGCCCAGAATTTATGCTCCATATTAAAGTCTAGTCTAGACCAGCATGCTGCTAGCTTAACTTGTATTTCCATTTGTAGTTCATTGCTGTGTTTTGGTATCCAGGCTTCCTCCTAAAGGCCATGGAGAGAGCAGGTGGGTGCATTGTGTGAGTGCAAGTCACAACTGAGAGAGAGAGAGAGCATGAGTGCAAGTGTGACCGCACACCTATCTCTTCCCCCTGGAGTTATAACCAAGAGCTTGGGTTTGGGATGGACCAGGTCTTTGTCAGAAGAACCAATCAACTTCCCAAACTTTCTCAGGCTTTGGATGGATCCACTCTCCCTAGTTAGACTGACAGGCTTCTATGATCCAGCACCTCCCCACAAACATCCTGCCCACTTCCCCCACCCCATACCAGAGGGAAGAAGGGAGAAGTATTAAGTCCCTTGGTGGAGTAATGCTGTAATCCTCTGAAGTGTGAAACTATAGCTTCCTGGCTGAGTTAGCAAACAGGCTTATGCTACCCTGTTTATTAAACTCAATGTCTAGATCCTTTATCAATGTCTAACTAAACACCAACAGTAACAAAATGAGGACTTGTGATAAAGCCACATTCTCAGAATGAATAGCCAGGTCTGCCATGACGTTAACAGAACCCCAAAGGTGTGCATGTGTCCCACATTTCAGAACTGCATCATATTGCTGTAGGAATTTCTTAAAAGGAGAAACTGTAAAGCTACAATATGCACTGGAGCCCAGAGTTTACAAAAAGTGCTTTATAAGATAGTCTTTTATTTTAAATAAACATTAAAAGTGACCATTGAAAATGCCTGAGCCAATGAGAATTTGTTTCAGTCATCACAGAATTCAAAAGAGTGGTTCTAAAAAGAAGCCTGTTGTTAATCCGTAAACAAGGAGATTCAATCAAATGCACGTAACATAAGACCCAAAAGATTAATAGATCTGTCAGAATAAAGAAACTAGTTCGTTTAAAAAGATTTTATGATGGACCACATGCAATGAGCTGTTTAAATCCACATACACCGCATCCTCCTTTCCTGACCTCCCATTGTAGCCATCTTGTTAGAGAAAGAGTAGCTTACAACGGCCAATGCCTACAGTGTGTTAATGTAAGATCAAACCGACACGGCGACTTCATTTTCACTGATGACTTATTGGTCACCACATTGATGTGACTGATGGTGAACCCACAAAAATTAAGATGTGGGTAAAATCCAATGATTTGTCCATTAAAACAAAGCAAGAATTTAAATTTGTTTGTATCATTTAATCAGTAATATACTTTTCTTCAGTTAAAAAAATAATGTCCTATGTTCTTCCTGACTTATAGAATGAATAAAAAAGCCAAAATCTAAGCTTTGGCCAGAATCTAAAACCTCTGGCCAAAAAAACCCCACTGTTTCCTGTCATTGATGTTTCTCAGCTTGGTGACATTGCTGTGCATAGATCCACAACGTCAAACAGCCCATTTGAGAATAACCTCCTACAACACAAATGGTGTGAAAATTACATGAAGCCCATGTAATTACTCCCGAGTCAAGAAGTTTGATGTGTGTAGTCATGCGTGTCTATAGGTTCAAAGTGGTACTTTAAAGAGTTTAGGTCTTTCATTATGCAGCCCTGTTTTGTTCTGCCTATGTTTAAAATGAGTTCCTCTAGAAAGCCAGTGTGAAATGCTGGTACCTGCAATTTTTGCTACTGGAGACCCCAGATTATGTTGTGTTCTTTACCTACAATGATGACATAACATGTCCTTCCTGATTCACTCTTAACAACTTTAGGCTAATGAGGAAAAATGGTTATTATTAGAGCAATCCTCCTTCTTACTTGCAGATAAATGCAACCTTCCTGATGCCTAATGTATTCTCCCTCCTTGTATTTCAACATAGATAACTCTACCACCTTGTTGAGAAAAATACACTGGCTGACTTGTGAAGTGCCTTAACATTCTGAACTACATTTATCTCGATTAAACCCCACCCCCCATTCTTTCTAGTCCTAGTTCCTGGGCCAGGAGATAACCTCCCTTCTCCACATCATTAATCCCTTCACCTGCTATCATAATTCATTTCATGCCCCCTCCATCAAAGTCATGTCACTCTTCCCTCCTCACGTTCCACTATTCATTTTTCACTTTTGTGATAACTGAATACTGCCTTGTCTTTAAAGAGACATTTTTAGCCCTAAGACTAAAATTCAAGTGTTCTTATTAAATGCATGTTTTGAAATGTTTATGTTGCTCTTTATTCCCTAAAGTTAATTATTTATTCAAGATCTGGTTACAGTATAACAGAAATATGAAGCTGTCACAATAAATTGCCATAAGACCTACCTTCTACAATAAAATAAATTAAAAAGACAAGAGGTAAAACAGACAAATAAGAAGAAGGAATCTTTCTTGATAGAAATAAAATCTTTTCCCTGAATGCTTTGTCAGCTATTTACTACTTTAAATAGAGAAACTACCAAAGTACAGCTTATTGAAACAATATAAATGGATAAGTATAATCATTAAAAACAATTTGTGGCCAATGGTGCCTGGTAAATGAGAAAGTTGGCGAGTGTGTGTCAGCCTGACCAACTAAGAAATCTGACTTTCTTTTGTGAGAAACATAGAAAGGCAAAACCTTCCATCAGGCATCTCTTGTTTCCCAAAGCTCTTCCTCCCCACTCTATCTCGTAGGTAATCTTAGTCACAAACTGTCCTTCCCCACCCCTTTTCACATACATCCAAACTGCCAAAATAATGGCTATTAAATCTGCAAAAGGAATTCCTCCCAGCAGAGTGGGCCTTCATCACCTATTCCCTGAAGTAGCTGAACTTCAGCTGACACTTCCTGCTAAAGCCCTATTAAAAAAAAAAAAATCCTCCTTTAAATTAGGACCCTCTGCCAGAGTCTCATCTTGCCCACCAGTTCAAGTAGAGGCTGACTAAAGAATCTCCGGTAGATTTTATTTAACAGCACAAAGGTTAACATCGTCTCCATATTCAACAAAAGTGAGAGATTCACATTCAATTACTCAAGTTAAGGATACTGACATAGAAAATCACAATCAGATTTATTTCAACAATTTTACAATATAACTCAGATAAATCAGAATATGTGCATCAGTAGGATTTGCATGCCTTTCTCTCAAAAGTAAACTTCACAGAAGCCAAATCATAATCAAAAGGTCAATAAGAAATAGTTAACATTAGGACAAGTTTGCAGGGAGCATATCTTCCCAGGGACTCTCTTTTGTACAAAGGCTGAACAGCATGGACAATCAATGATTAATCATAAGGTTGTTTGGGGGTTATGGAATCAGAAGTAAAAATGAGTTAGTGAGATGAATCAATGCTCATTGGCATAGGCTAAGAGAGCCTGACTCGCCCATGGACAGACAGATCCGGAGGTAGAGTTCACTGACTGGATGCGGTCCCTCTCCTTGGATGCATTTTATTAACCTTTGCATTTGAGTATCCATTTGAAGTGCCTCTCTAAGTCTGCCTTCTCTTATTAAAACTTTCTTTCTTTAGAAGTGTTAAGCCATTTAATCAGGAAGGGTCCCTTTGGTTTAAAAGCAATTCTACTTCTTTAAGATAACTGATTCATTACATGTTGATTTCATAGTGTAACTCTCTGAAGGCAATCTTATTTCTTTATTTCCAGGTTCTTGAGGGACATTGCACTGTAGCTCCCAAGAACAGACTGCACTGTATTTTTAGCACCTATTGTAGTGGGAAGAAAACCAGGTTAGGAGTCAAGAGAGTTGAATTTTGGTTTAATCTCTAACACTTAACTAGTTTTGTGACTTTGGGCAAGACATGTAATTGCCTTCATTCGGAAAACAAAGAAAGTAAGACCTGCTCCATCTACCTCAAAGCGTTATAGCCAGCACAAATGTATACTATACATCAACAGACTTTCTTATTTAACCTTTCTTCACCACCTTTAAACATTTAGTGGCCACCTGCTATAATCCAAGATTTGCCCGAGGAAAAATGCAGACAAGAATAACTGCCCACATGGAGTTTATAGTCTGGGTTGATGGCAGGTAAGTTATAAGAAAATAAAGTAAGAGAGGAAAAAGGAACAAAAAATGTCAAGTAGGGATGGGGTGATTGCAATTTAAAAAGGAATAACATGGGAAGGCCTCCATGAGAAGAAGCTTTTTGAAGAAAGACTTGGAGAAAGGGGAAGCTGGCTAAATGAATACCTGTTGGGAAAGCTAATGATGCAGAGCCAATAGCTAGTGCATAGATTATGGGGCAAAAGCCAAAGTCACCTACAAGAAAAAGCAAGGAAGAGTGTGGGGACTTGATAAGGGAAAATTATTAGGAAAGAGGTCAGAGGTGTGGTGGGCAATGACACTGATGTGAGACTACACTGAATAAAGGGAAGAATAAAGAGAATAAACAGACTTGTCAGGAGGATTTTGCCATAACTCAGGGAAGACGTAGCGGTTGCTTGACCTTGGATGGTGGCAAAGGAGATAAATATAATCTGGACATATTCTAAAATAGAAATAACAAGATATCACCATGGGTTGGAAAAGGGATTAAAGAAAGATGTACAAGATCAATCAAAGATCTTGGGTTTAAGTGGATAGAAAATTGTAGATGGAAGAGGTTTGAGGAAGGTTAGTAGAGATACAGTTGACCCCCGAATGAAACGGGTTTGAACTCCACAAGTCCACTTATGCACATATGTTTTTCAATAAATATTATAAATATGTGTTCCCTTCCTTATGATTTTCTTTATAACATTTTCTTTTCTCTAGCTTACTTTATTGTAAGAATGCAGTACATAAATACATATAACATACAGAATATGTATTCAATAGACTGTTTACATTATCAGTAAGGCTTCTGGTCAACAATAGGTTATTTCTAGTTAAGTTTCGGGGGGAGTCAAAAATTATACACAGATGTTTGACTGCAGAGAGGGGATGGCACTCATAATCCCATGTTGTTTAAGGGTCACCTGTAGTAGAAATTAAGTTTGGAGCATGTTAATTTTCAGATTCCTGTTAAACATTAAATGAATTATTGAGTTGATAGTTTTGGAAGTTCAGGGAAGAAGTTTTAGCCTCAGCTATAATTTTCACGATTTCCTGCATATAGGGCAGGTAGTTAAGCCACCAGAATTGTTGAGATCACTTAGGAAGCACATTTGAATAGAACATGAGGAAATCTAAGGACAATGAACAGGGTCACTCCAAACTATAGGGATTGGGCAAGAAGGTAGAACCAGCATACGTACTGAAGAAAGCTGGGCAGAGAGGAGAAAAAAAGCAAGGACATTGTCCTGAAAGCCATCTGGAAAGAAAAGGTATCAAGAATGAGGGAGGGATCATCTGGATCAAATGCAGGGAATGGGCCTAATTAAGATGAACACTTAGACAAGGACATCAGACTTGTAATGTGGGTGTCACCATAATTCATGATAAGGGTGGTCTGGATAGAAAAACTGGAGAAGATGTGCTGAATTTTAGAGTGGGTTCAAGAAAAAACTGGAAAGAGATTGTAGACAGAAAAGATAAAAAGGAGACACAATGGGAAAATTGATACAACAAAGGTTCTTCTGTGTGCATGTTTTAAATGAGAAAATTAAACATAATCATGGGTTGATGGGAAAAATTTGCTACAGCAATGTATTTAAGAACAAAGAAGGAAAATTATGATGTTGCTTTCTTTATTAATATATAATCAGAAATAACAAATTTTGAATATAAGTTATTTATATTGCAATTGTTATGGTTTGTGTCTGTTTTTCTTGACAGGCCATAAGATAAAATTCAGTATGAAACTTAAGGCTATGTGGTGCACTTGGAATTAGAGCAATGGGTTTTCTTGGATTTTCTCTCTATATCTTCGTAGACTCTTTCTGTTGCTGAGGATTCAACTGAAATGTAACTTTCCTGAGAAGGCTCATTCAGGTCATATCCAAGCTTCTAAGCAACCAACAACTCTGTAGTATGCAAAATTCTAAACAGAGTCCTGGAAGATTCCCTCCCACTGGCTAATCAATCTGGCAATACTGTGGGGGACTCTGCAAGTGGTAATTTTATCAACTGACCTTGAAAATAGTGCAATTACCCTGGATTACACAGGTGGGTCCAGTCTAATCACATAGCTTTTAAAAGGAGAGACTATTCTCTGTCTAAAGGCAGAAAAGACAAAGTGGAAGGGGATTCAGAGAGATTCTAAATTTGAAATAAACTTAAACTCTTGTTGCTGGCTGTGAAAGTGAAGGAAGTGTGCCACAAGACAAGGGATGCTGGCAGCCTCTGCACAGTGAAAGCCAGCCCCTTACTTTCCATCCTTGTCAACAACAACCACCAAGGAAATGAGAAGCTCAGTCATATAACTACAAGGAGCAGAATTGGATTTTTACCAGGAACCTGAATGAGCTAAAATGTAGATTCATCCCTAGAGCCTCCAGAAAGAAATGCAGTCTTGCCAACACCTTGATTTTGGCTATGTGAAAACTAGAGAGCCAGCTGAGCCTGGACGTCTGACCTCCGGAACTGGAAAACAATAAGCAGATGCTGTGTTAAGTCACCGAGTTTGTGTTATTTTGTTATGCAGCAATAGAAAATTAATACAATTCCCATTTTCCAAACGCTGCTCACTGCCACTAAAAAATAGCTGATGCTGAAAGAAAGAGTGAAATGAGAGGTAATGAAACTAGACCCAAGAAGTAAGTTGATTTTCTAGCCGCTACTAGCACAATTGAAGGAATAATCCTAATTGTCCCTATAATTGTAGTATGAAGCTAAAATGTACATTTAACATAAAATTAAGACTTGCATATGTACTAAAGGAGATTTCACTTTGACCTACAAATATTTAAAATATATTGAGCAATGCACTCTAAATATATAAAATGAAAACTAAGATTCAAAGGAGATCATTACCTGTTTAATCATGTAAGTTGCTCCTAAACACAAAAACACTTAATGTTTGGTTGAAAGCCCTATAAGGCTGGTGGTTTTGATGGAATGACAAAGAATATGATGTGATTGGTACTAAAATTAACACAATAATAATAAGGCACATTAATATACAACAAACAAAGAAGCAACCAATATGAGCAATTTCAGAATGTACCAAGTTACCCATAATAGAACAGCCTAATTAACATTTAACCTACATTAACAGGCAAATAATGTGGCCAACATTTTAACTAACAGAACAAATTTACTGTTAATTGGTTAAAAAGATTATTACAGTAATGAATTGAAGATTATACTAGAAAATAATCACCATCAATTATGTTTGGACAAACACTTGATAATTTATTCTCAGCATACATCTTCACCTTTTGATTTACAAAGTTACATAATGTCATTATTTCATTAAGTAGAACTAATTTAAGTGCTCGATCAGAAGAAAGACAACCTTATATAAGTGTGTAGTCTAGAAGCCAAATATGGATATTGAGGCTCAAAGATGATTTTGTCAGTTATGGATTGTAAACCACAAATTCAGTAGGGCATTCTTTATTTTTTCTGGCATTTATCCCATGCACATGACATCGAGATTATTTTCTAAATATTAAAAATACTGCTTCTCCTCAGGGTAACCAGCCTCTAAGATGGCCACCAATTACCTCCGCATTTTTGGTATTCATAGCCTTATGCATCACTTCCCACATTAAAGTGGCTGACCTGTAAGATCGATGGGTAAGGTAGATGTGAGGCTGTGTGACTTCCGACGCTCAGTGGAAGGCGGCATTGCTGTCTCCACCTTGTTCTGGACTACTCTAGGAGAGGCCAGATGCAATACAGAGAGGAAAGCCCTGCTCAGAGAGTAAAGTGGTTCCCAGGGGAGGAAGGGAGGCCTCTTGCTAACAACGGGCGTCAGCCTGCCAGTCAAGTGAGTAAACCCCTTTGAAAACCAAGCCTCCACACGGCCAGGCCAGGTTAGATGACCACAGCCCTGACTGACATCTGGAATAAAACCTCACAAAATGTTTTATGTTTCTGTTTGTTTGTTTGTTTGGGGGGTTCCAAGCCAGAACCCTAAATTCTTGACCAATATAAACTGTTAAGGAGAATGAATGCTTATTGCTGTTTGAAGCCTCTAAGCTTGGCATTTTTTGTCAAGCTGTAATAAATACCAAACACACTCCCACTCAAAAATAGATGACTGTAACTTCCTGCATGTCAGTTTAGTAAGAAATAATACTAAACAGAACATCAGTAGATAAAGCCCTTACAGAATCTTTTAATATGAACATTGTCAAATGTACCTGAAACTAGAGAGCATTACCGTATCAGGGATTCCCAAGTACCTATCACCCATCTCTAGCATCCATCCAATTTCTTTCCAATCTAGTCCCTCCTCCCCCCATCACACACTGATCTTGTCTCTTTAATCCCCCTCTCTTTCTTGTGTATTTTAAATCAAAGTCCACATGCCATACCATGTTTTAAGACAGAATATTTTTGACGTGTGAAGGGAACAGTTCTATTTGTCTGGATCTTTCCTGGCTGACTCTGTTGTCATTCCAATGTTAAGTCAACCATCACTTTTCTCATCGTTTTCTCACAAGCACCTCACTGACCACCCCAGAAACATCATTATATCCCTCAATCAGGTCATTTTTATATTCTTTGCATTTATACCTTTGAAACACTTATATTCTTAGTTGTTTATTGACTGTTTCATTCCCCTAGAAAACCAGATCAAGAACAGATTTTACTCTTGTTTACCACTCCACACAAAGTTGCATGACTTGGAACATGAAGACCTGGTAGAAGTTCTATAAACAAATAAGCATCTCATTGTCCTCACCTAGGTCAGCTCCTTGGTTTGCAGACTGTGGTAGTGCTCATATTCACTGACATATTTGCTTTGTATACCTGCCATTCCCTTTACCTAGTGTTTACTCCTCTCTTCAACTGCAAATTCACCCTCATGATTCGATATTATTACCATTGAAAAGTATCTAGTTCACAAAGGATTCTAGGCACTTTTTAATTTTTATTTTGATAGCAAATTATCTTAAGCACTTAAAAACTGTCTTTCCTGCCAACCGTGAGTCCTTAAATGGCAAAACATTGCCAGGTAATTCTTTAGATCTAATGTCCTTAGTTGGTACCCGTCCTGCATGTAGTTGGGCACTTTATGTAATGGTAAATATGTAAGCTAGTGGACTCATGAATGATGAATAAAATCAGTATTCAATCTGTTGTATTTTTTAAGTTGATAAAAGAATATAGCTGGAATGTAGAACATCTTTTATCATTTAAACCACAATTTATAATTTACTTGATTGAACATGAGCATATGATGATTTTAAAAATATTCCAATTTGTGGATAAGATAGAGTAGTCAAGGTATACAGACAGACACCTCTCAGAGCTTCTCATAAAGACAAAAAAAAAAAATTCAGTTCTCCCTCTCACTCACAAGAGTCAGTTTGTTCCAAAGGCACTCCTTATGGACTGAAGTGTGCTCCTCCCAAGTCTGTGAGTTGAAGCAGTAACCCTTAATGTGACTGTATTTGGATATAAGGTCTTTAAGGAGTCACTTTCAAATAAGGTTGCATGTGCGGAGTCTTCATCCAATAGGACTGTAGGACACAGGGAGAAGGTGCCATCTGCAAGCTGAAAGAGAGCTCTCCCCAGCACCCGCCCAAGCTAGCACCCTGATCTCTGACTTCCAGCCTCCAGAACTGCAGGAAAATAAATTTCAGTTGTTTAGCTCACCCAGTCTAAGGTAATTTGTAAGGGCAGCCTGACAGACTAACACGGTACTTTAAAGTCAATCACTGTATGAGAAACACAGTGATGTGTTTTCTGGAACAGATATATAATAAAAGGTCCCCATCACAAAGGCACTTAAAAAGAAGGACACAATGACTACACCAATGAGAATAATGTGTGTGTGTTGGGGGCCAGGGGGATTCAACAATAATGATCCAACAAAAGGGGCCAAATATAGAATCAGGGAAAATATTCATCCAGAGTCTGACTCTATTAGAACCAGCAAATGCAGAGTCAAAGTTTCCTCCTGGTGCCCCTGAGGGAGCAGCAAAGAGAAACGCAGGGGCAATAATACAGAAAACATGATCAAGCAGATACACAAATGTATATTCATACATGTAACTGTCCAGTTACAAAGCAATAATTTCCTCTACAACTTACACACTATTTTATTTTTTTTAATTAACTCCTAAAATTCCAACTAGAGCAGACGGTCTGCTTTTGTTTTCCAGTGACCTCACACTGTGCTTTCAATCCAGGTGCTGAGAGAACAGAGCTGACACATCCTACGCTTTCGAGACTTTAATGATGCCCAGAGCTTTCATTTTCTTTTACGCACTGACAATGGAAAACATGGTCTCCTTATGTACAACATAAAACCTAATAAAGTACCCAGCTGTTCTTTCCCTGGTGATTCCTGCTGCTACTAGCTGAGACACAGTAATGTCAAATTTTCACGAAAAGGGTTAGAAAACACTATAATTGTACCATACTAGAATATCCATAGTACGTTTGCCTTTTTCTCTGTGCCTGTCTTTGTATATCAAATACATGCACAGAAAACTTTATTTCCCAGTGGCCTAAGCCTAGAAGATAACACATATTCTTAATATTCAGCAATATCTACAGTGAGCCCTCTTGCAATATTCCAAGAATATTCTTTCTTTGTTCTCTTATATTTTTGTCTCAAACTACAAATGCCTCTGTGTCCAATAAATGCAAAGATGAAAAGAAGTAGAACTATATTTACAATTACTTTATGATTGTCTTCATGAGCTTAAGCATATAACCACTCGTATTCCACATTGCATCTGAAAAATTCTGCAAAATGTTTTTCACAAATCACAACCATGCTTACTTGTGTTGGTGCTAAGCTAGATTTTAATGATCAATATTACACCTTTCCAACACTGTCCTATGTAATTCAGAAAAGCCAGTATCTATGAAATTTTAGCTTTCTTTTAGGTGAAACAGGTCCTTAAGAAATATTTAAAAGTTTGAAGAAATTATTTCTCATTATATGAAGTGCTGCTTCTTCACCAGCCACAAAATGCCACTTCCCTAGTTCCCACCAGCCACGGGGCTTTGAATGGCCCACTGGCAGTAAAACTAAATTAGACTTAATGTGTTGAATGTTTTATGGCTTAAAAGGTACAAGGAATAGAACTATGTAAAGGGTTGTTTCAGAAAAATTAAAAATCTACAATCAAGATTTGCTGTTGCGTTTGTTCTGACCTGGTCATTTTAGGTATGGCAGATTCCCTTGTGATTGAAGAAAGGCCAAATATGTAATAATTTCTGTTGTCAGTATCCCCAAAGTGAGAGGCCTTGAGAATTAACCTCTTGTATGCTGGCATCAAGCGATGAAGTCAGCAAACTGTCTGTTAAGCATCAGATAGTGAACATGTGGGGGGTTGGGGGCCATATGGGTGCAAAGTGAAAGCAACCATAAACAATACGTAAAGTAATGAGTACCTCTGCGTTTCAACAAAACTTTACTTTTGGGCACCAAAATTTAAATTGCATATAATTTTCATATTTTACAAAACATTAGTCTTTGTGAGATGTTTTTTTGCCAACCATTAAAAAATGTAAAGAGTGGGCCAAAATATTTGGCCCACAGCCTGTAGTTTGCTGATCCTGGTTCTAGCACTGAAAAAGGTCATCGCCTCAGAATCTAAAGCTGAGTATTTTTTAGCCTAGATACCTATGGAATCATCAAAAATGCTTAGCTACTGATCGCATGTCAAACTGTCACTATCTATCACATGGAGTGCATTCTTATTGCTGAGTAACTAATATTATGATTACTAACTAGTCTGTTATGACCTGGAACTTTCTGGACAAGATGTGATAGTTTGTTTAAAAAAAAAAGGTAGCCAACAAAAAGGACGTCAGTGCATTTTAGCATACAGTTTCTGTGAACAGGAACAGCCCGAACTGAGTCTCATCATTTTGTGTCCTACACCAGTGAATGAAATAGACCTTCGAAATACTTTTCTGAAAATGGTGATTTATCCTTTTATGTTCAATTTTTTACCTCATTTTCCCCAAGAACTCAATAGTCCATACTGGCAGCAAACAATGATTTAAAAATACAACCATGGACTCCTATGAGTATTAAAAAAAAATGAATTCACTTACCTAATTGGCAAACAAAAAGCCAAGTCATTTGGAGTCAATCAGCAATTATAGTTTCCAAATCCATGTTAGAAGACATGAAAGAAAAGGAGACAGAATAATTCATTAGGATATTTTTTCAAGCAGTAACTTTTACACAGTAACATTACTAATTCCATTGCTAATAAAATACACTGGAAAATTAACTAAAGGCATTCTTTTATTGCTCTCATTACCACTCGTTTCAAAGAAATGATTTTAGAAATATCTGATAAAAACCTCTACAGTACTTGTATAGCTAATATGAATTGAGCAATCGTACCACTTATGATAGCAAGCTACATAGGATAGTTTTGAAAATGACTTGAATGAAATCTTTATCTGAATATCATCAGACAAAGGGCCAGGGTGGAAATTATACAATGAGAAGGAAATTGAACGATTCAGACATGTTTATGGAAAGCTTGCAACTTGGGGCACCTCATTTGCCATCAAATAAAGCTGTTATTCACGATGTGCAGCAACAATAAAAAGTGGCTTGTCTGGTATAAAAATTTTGCCAACAGGGCGAATTCAGGCAAATAAGCACTTTTCAAATAAGTGCATTGAATAGGAGAGAAAAAATAAGCCTATAAAATGTTTGCATGTTGTTTGCTTGCCTCTCTAATTCTTTCTTTAATATATATTTTAATGCCTAAAGCCAGCAATCCATGAGTATATTATCATTCCATATATATGCATATGTGTATGTATATGTAGATGTATATGTTTATATATATTAATTCTATGTAAAGACTAGGATAATAATGGTTTTTTTCTTGCAGACCTAAAAATGACATAAATTTTAAAGGACTACACAGCCTTGGCTGGTGTGGCTCAGGGGAGTGAGTGCCAGACTGGAAACCAAAGCGTTGCTGGTTCGATTCCCAGTGTAGGGCACATGCCTGGGTTGCAGACCAGGTTCCCAACAGGGGAACGCACGAGACGCAACCACACACTGATGTTTCTCTCCCTCCCTTCCCTTCTCAAAAAATAAATATATAAATTCTAAAAAAAAAAAGACTATCCAAATATACAAGAAAACTCAGAAGCATTTTTTCTTTCATTTTTAGGGATTACTTCAATGCTATACTGACCACGATCATTTCTTGCATTTTGAGGCACTCTGATGTTATCCACAAATGCAGTTTTCACTAACAATTCCTATTCTGTACACTAACACAGTTCCAAAGTTGTATTTCTGAGGAGGCTGAGATTCAAACATGAGTACTTCATGTTGTTTCCACATGAGGAAGGCTGTGAAACACATCTGGAACTTTCAAGTCCGCCACATTTTTCATTATCTGAACATTTCAACATCTTTTTGGTTACAATTAGCTGTGAAGCCAAGTTCTCTGGATAATGCACTCATGCACAAAGTCTCTTTGCTCATTTCATCGTAGTCAACATTTACTAGGTTGACTGTAGATTGTCTTTGAACCCTGACTAATTCTGGGCGTGCCTACTTTAACAGTATGGAACCAAACCCATGTTTAAAATAAAGAATGATTTTAAAAGGCATTAAGTTTTTTTCAATCATTTGTCAAAGAAAAAAGAAGAAAGAACGAAAGAAAGAAAACTTGTCTCTGTGTCCTCATCCCCCTCGGGGAAAAGTAAATACATTACAAATGATGAAGGAACTGATAAATGATTAAGTAAATACATTATAAATGATTAAGTAACCTGGTATTCTTTCTACGAGATACTCTTTTAAAATGGGAAATTACACAAACATTTTGGGATGGGACTAGGGACTCACCTCTAGAGCTGTTTCTATTATTAAATATGCAATTCCAAAATAAGTCCTTTCCATATACTAGTTTTTTATTTTTCTAGCCTCTCTTACCAGTGAAATATGGAATCCAATAATTATTTAAATAATTTGCTCAACAAAAAAGCAACAATTTAGAAAAAACAGCCTTGCATTTCTAGTATCACACAATTAATTGTACTAATTTTCTTGACCTGCAACTTCATAAATTAGTATTTTTAAAAATACTTAGTACTTGTAGATATTTAGCATTTTAAGGATGTTCAAATCAATATTTTAATATAATAGTTGTATTCTGTGATGATATTCTTAAATATCATCTTTTTTCTCTTTTCATTTCACAAAGTATAATAAATTATTTAAAAATAATCGCCACAACGCTGCCTCCCTGCTCTGTATCAACCATGTTCTGCTTTCCGCATTTTATCTTTAGAGTAATTTATCTGAAAAACATGAGCTTAATCTTCTTGATGTTCATCTGCTCCTTTTTCAACCACTCTCTGGTGAGGTCATGATGATCCCATCTGAGATCTCGTGAACAATCCCAGAACAGCCAGATGTGGGGGTCTGCCCAAAGCAAGGGAGGAGCAGATGGTAACCAAAAAACAAAGTGCATTTCCATAAAGGTATACAAAACAATGAGAACTAGAAGAAACGTGATGTAGGAACTACGCTGATGTTAAATTCTTCCTCCAAACAAAGATTTTTCTTAATCCTCCTAATTAAAAGGAAATATGGCCTCTAGCTTGTTGGAACATTAAAAATAGGTCTTCTTTCTTCCCTGATGCTTGTTTTCTAAAGCTCACTTTTAGAATTGTAAATAACCACATTTTCATGGTTTTATCTGAGAATAATATTGCTGACTGTAGTTGCTTATTGGAATTCTGAAAGTTCAGCGGAATGTTTCAAGGACAGTGGGATTAAACCTCAGCCAATACTTATAGATTTATTATTTAGTAAAACAAATTTGATTACATTGGTTTACGAAGTTTGAAGGTTTTTCTGGCAGAGAAACAGAAACTTGACTAATAAAATAGTCTGGGGTAAACACCTTTTACTGATTATGAATACATTTAAAAGGTTCTACTATTTCATACTGAAAAGTAATATAAAGACTTCCCCCCTAATTTTTGCAACATGTTCCAAATGAAATGAATTTAGCTCCAAGATTAATAAATGCTTATGTGATCCCACAACCAATTTGCTTTGTAAGGTTCTTTCTCATTTAAAGTTCTGTGTGGACCTGTAGGGATAGCTTATTTGGACAGGATATGCAATTTTGCAAGTTGATGATTAAATTCAAATAAAATAACAATACAGGAAACATAATTAATACAGAATTCCATCTTAAATAAGGTGTTTGTTAGTATAGTATTTTTAGGTACTTTTTTAAAAAAGTACTGTGAACTCAAGTTCAGGTAACATGATATATTTCAACATAAAAATGAATTTTGTGGTTCAAACTCACAAACATTTGAACATGAGTAGTCTTTATATTAAAAAGAGCTCTCTAATTTACTTTTTGGTCATAAGCATGAACAGAATTGGCTCCTCATTCCTAGCTTAATATCTTTGGGGCTGTTCTTGGGGAAGAGAGATCATTTTTCTTACAGCAAAGTTTTCTTTCCAAGAAATAAAGTAATGGACCTTGTAATAATTGTGATTGCCCTATGGATGCAAAAGGCAAACTGTTCATGATTGGAAAAAAAAAAAGATGAGAAATATTTTAAGGCTCCCAAATTTATTTTTTTGTGAAAGTGCCTCTTTAGAAATGGTACTTGACATTCTAATGCTAGAAATTACTGATGTTCATTCTGAAAGTGAACACTTTCTTTAGGACATAAAATGAATCTTTTAAATTATTTGTCCCATACAAACTTATGATGAAACTGCATCTCTTGGGGACCATCTATCTCCCTTTTTCTAGAATTTGTATTTCCAAGTATGTATTGGACAAAGTCATCACTTCATTCTGGAGACATGTTACACTTAGCAGAACAAAAGTGGACCTCATCTCTACCTCTTTCCCTCATCAGCATTTTCCACATCCTTTGCTTGGAGCATGATAAAAGCCATCGCCAACTCATTCAGTCCACAAAATAGAAGGTATGCTTTTATTCACTATTATTTTTGCCAGCAAGAAACCTTCAGACTGCCCATCATCGTGTGAGGCAGTTGTGTGATATACCACTTAAAATCTTTCCCTCTTTGCTAGCCAAGGTTGTAGAGGAAATGCCCTACTTCGCTTATCAGCTACATTCTATGGAAAGCCCTCATTAGCTTTCTGGTGGACTACTGCTAATTTTTCTAATTGTTTAACATACAAAAGTCTCCAAGATTCTAATCCACCCACCACACAGCTACTGGAAGGATTATTCTTAAATTAAAAACAAAATTTAAAAAAAGGGGGGGGGAAGAAGGGGAAGAAAGAGAAAAAACAAAATAAAGTTTGGAAGAAAAGCAGAAGAAGATATAGAAAAAAAAAAAAAGCTGGTAATAAGTCTCTCTTGCCTTCCTGTTGCTCATAGGGTAAAATCCACAATTTTTCACTGAACCTAAGAGCCCCTTTGCCCTCTGCACTCTCTATTCAGTCTCACTCACCATAATGCCACACCCTACACATCCTGTTCCCCAAGAGATGGTCCCAGAGGGCTCTGTCTGTTCAACTACAGAGCCCTCTGGGACTCTTCCAAAAACTCTGCATTTGTGAAAGTAGGATCCTTCTACCTTCCCCCTTTCATTTCACCAGGCATATTCCTACTCATTCATTTACCCATCCCAAATGCCTTTACTATGAGGTAATTCTTGTCTTTCTCAAGGAGTCACCAGAACCCCCATACTTTATATTCTATCTTGATAAGACTATTAACAAAGCTTCTATTTTGTGATTCCACAGTATGTTGCATATAGCTCAATTAAAACAATTCCCACATTTTTGGTTTATAAGGCCATCTTTCCCATCAAAGCATGAGAGCTATTTATCAGCTCTTACAACGTGGCACTTTCAATCTTTGGTGTGTGTGCTTCTCCCCACTTGCAGTAGCAGCACTTTAAAGTCACCGAAGAAATGATTGTGAAATACGTTTTTATTTCTTCCTTCATCTCATTGTGTACTCTAGGATAGACAATGACTAGCACTTACTATGGTTACATGTAATAATCACACAGTCAGTGTGATCGCTGTAACCATGTGGAGACCCAGCAAGGAAGCAGGTGCATTATGAGTAGATTGGGCTGTGGGGTAAAGAAGCTAAGCTCAGCAAATAAATGGAGGTAGAAAATCTTCATACCCTAGTTTCAAACTGAGGACCATCATGTTTGTTTTGTAAATAAAGAGCACAGATATAGACAGAGATACAGATGAAATATTTTAACCTCTATTTTATGATTTTTTCCATGTAAAATATGATCAACTAAAAGCAAAAAATAAGTTCATATCAATCATACATGTGTAGTTAAACCTCTGAAGAGAAGATTACATTGTCTCTTCAAGTTTTAACTTCTTTTTGTTTGTGTGATCAGTATCTTTGAAAAGGTCCATCTTTCTCACCTACTGTCATAGACTTGAAAATGTCAAATGTAACAAAAGAGATAACCTTACAAAATAGATATGTGTCTTGATCATACTGTCCTACAGAAAATTCTCTTATGGGCTGTATAGAGTTTTCAGGATCACAAGAAAATGTGAGTTATAGGGCTTAATAACCACCACCTTTGCTGCAGGTTTATGTCTCACTAGGACATACACCATCAAAAAACAATTCCTGACAAATCGCTTGTGTTAATTTTTCCCGCTAGGCTTAAAAGAATCTGTTACTCCTCTGAGTGCCCCTTCTGCCAGGAAGCCTGTTATATCATAGGGAATATCTGGGAGCTTTAGCCATTCCTGTATATATTAGAGAAGGAGAACAGGAGTGTGGAAGAGAAGCATATTTGTGATGTATAAATGAATGAAGCAGTTAATGATTGATCTTACCTGGGCTTGGGTCAAATTAAAAAAAACAAAACAAAACACAAAATCCCTTTTCAGGCCTGAAACACTACAGCAGACATTTAACTGACTGTACTGTATAACGAAAGAAAGTTAGTGCCCAAAGCTAAGCACAGGCCATCTGGGACAAGTCCACCAAAGATGATGTTTAGCTTCACATGGGTCAATAGCACCCAAGGCAGAACTATACAGCTGAAGTGTTTCTATGGCCTCTTCACACTTTCTGTTCTACATCTGTTCTCCCAAGACTGCAGTCATGTTTCCTTCACCCCTCAATCCCAATGTCCTTCTTTTTCTCTTTTGCTGCCTAGAATCTAAGCACAGTTGAAAGTTCTGAGATTGTCACTTCCTACCTACCAATCAAAACTCGCATTCTTCCAGGATAACTGAGTTCATCTAGGCATTTGGAGAAAAGTAGCTGTTATTTTTACCAAGATCATGCACCCTAAGGTATAGGTACGGGCAAGAGAATAGTTATGAGATCCTGCCTCTTTTTTTAAGAGATTACTATATCTAACTGAGTTTATCAGTAGCGTGGGGCAGATGCTTGCTGCTTCTCTTTGCCTATGCCAGATTAATATGCTTTCCATATATATTTTAGAAAAAATTGTTCCCAAAGAACACCCTTCTGAGAAGTGTCTACCTCATCCCCCATTACAGGTAATTACTTTAAATAATATAATGTATAGTTTTTGTTATTAAGCAAGAGTGATAATTACAAATCTCTCTTTGTTTTGAATAGCATATTTGATTGCAGATGGTGACAACCACCTAGTGGACACACATTCAAAAAATTTGAGGCATATGTGAGATAAAGTTCATGGTCAAGTTTATTTTCAGGTGTCATGTGGGCAATGATTTCTCATTGTTTATTATAATAACAAGCATACTTCTTATGATCAGATGCACTAAAATTGAAATCACCAATTTATAATAAAAATACAGGCATAGATTTTTCTCAAGTAGATCTTTTCACTTGAAAGAATCTATATGTGCATTCTGTCAGAATAATCAACCTAATAAAACAGCCAGGATTTCTTATCTTTTCAACTGTACAGAAGCAGATAACTTCCCTTCTAAGAGTAAAGTTGGAAATAGAGTGGAAGAAGTGGCTGAGGAGATTTAGAACAGCCAAGTTTAATTAAGGTGTCTGAAATGCCATCGTAAGAATGCATGATTGAACCAACAAATCTAAAGCTATAACCTCTTCGTGGCTAATAAAATGGCTGACGGCTGATGTGAGACTAGAACTGAATATAAGACTCAACTGACTTAATTATAATAAACTGGCTTAAGCTAGCATAACTGTAATCACATGCTTTGTATCCTGTCAAACTATTCTTTTTAGAGAGAGAGAGGAGGCTGTACAAAGTGTGGAAAAGAGGAGCCAGGAGAACAAATAGAGAAGATTTCACTAAACATCAACTAGGAATGGGGAAAAGCAAACCATCAGACACATTTCCTGATTAAAACAAGGAAGTTTCCCACAGCATGGATAAAATTTGCATTAAGACTCTCCCTCTGCTTTGATTTAGTATTCAGCAAACACATTTCTGATGATGAAACTGTACTCACACTAATATTAATTATAACTCCTATTACTAATGATTAATTTTATGTCATACTTTAGAGCTAAGGTATTCACATTGCAAATACCCTTGGCTTAGAAGATTTATGGCTTTAGAGTCATTGATTCAATCTCATATTATCTTTTTATCATTATTATAATCCAAAAAGGTATGAGTAGGAAGGGCCTGTGTATTTTACAGTAAACGTTTAGTAAGGATACATAACTGGGTTAAGGATATGGAGTAAGAAATTTATGGGGTCCGGATTCAAGGCCATAGAGTTCAATTCCAGGACCTTTAGTCGCACACTCCATCACACCATGCCTGAAAACCCACCCCCTTACCTGAGGACCAGACTGGATGATGAAGCCACACCACCACCATCCCCATCCCATCTGGACAGACCCAATGGCTCATCTTCTACCACAACTTTGTGCCTTAGTCCATAATTTTAAGAATTTCAAATGGAAACAAAGACAAAGACAAATATATTTCCTTATTTCTTTTTAATTTTAAAAGTGTGAAGCGATTAATGTGAAGATACACTATTCTAGATCTATGAATACAAAATAAAGAGGTTTATTCAACATGAGAGTTGTCTTCTGAATAGCAACACCAATTTAATTTGTATTGTAGGAATGTCTCAAGCAATTTGCATTTTAGATACAGAGAACAAAGAATATCAACAGTTAAAACAATCCCACATCTATTCAGAAAAGCAGCCATTTCAAGCTTGTAAGAACTGGTAGTGACCTTAAATTCAACTGAATAACTAGTAACATTGGGAAGCTAGGAAACTCAGAAAATCTAGATGTCAGATTTGCAATTGTTTTTATTTCTTTACCTTAAATATTTGAAATTTAGTTGCTAAAAGGAATTTTTTTATTGCTATCAAGTAGAAATTTGATTACTGGGAAAATTTGATATCACCCTCTGGGGCACATAAACCACAACTAAGAAAATGCCCAGCTTTATTGGTTTTCAGTCTACCCAACTGCAACTGCGAGTGTCCTCAAAATGTCATCAACAATAAACTGCAAAAGGCTTCACATCTCCTCATTAAACAGTCTCCCTAAGGCACTAGGCTGTAAACAGAAATTGCCTGGTTTCTAAGATGGTGTTTATGAATTCAGACACAGACATTGGCACTTTCCCTGAACACAAAAGTTTATACTTTGAATCCTGTTTATGTAGCAATCAGTACAGGGTACATGGAAGCAAAGAAACACTCTAGATAATTACCATATTAATGGACTTAATAGTTTTCTGTCATAGCCCAAACATTGACTGCACATTTTGAAATATAGATTAGAGAAAGTGTGTTCCTGATGCCCCGGGGCTACAGTCTTGTCAGATTCAACTGCACACGCTCCGATGACAGAAGACACAGCTAACTTTTTCACCCACGGTGATGAAGTCCTCATCGTGTTGAATACTATGGAATTTATCTTTTTTCCTTAAATGGATTAATCAAGTCAATCAATTATTGAGAAACAATGTCATGTAGCTACTTATTTCATATTAGAATTTAGAATCGCTAACACTTGAGAAAAATACTAATACTTTAAAAAATAAACAAAAAAACATTACTAAAGAGGAATGAGACAGTGCTCAGTAGATATATCTTAATGAAAAAAAAAAAAAAAAAAACCAGCAAGTTTAAAACATGTATTCAGACCAAAGCCCAAATTTCTTTGGTTGCCTTTCAAGGCCTTGTATGACCTTGCATCAAATTTTTCATTTTTAACTCCTGTACCTTAGCCTTGTACTTCAAAAAGACCCTCTGATAACCCCCTAAACATACACCACAAATGTCCACCTTTATTCATTTATGTGGATATAGTTTTTACTGCAAATCCTGAGCTCAATCATAACTGACTGCCACTCAAGTCTACATATGAGCCTTAACAACATAGAGTGATGACTGGACATCAAGCAAGTCCGGTTCATTCCCTGACCCAGTACAGACACTGAGTCATCAAATAGTTGTAACATGCCTTCCACTTGGACCTTGAGGTGAAGCAGAGGAACCAATGGTTTAATTTATGTTAAGAGAGGTAAACAAAAATTGTGAAAGCAGCAAAATACTAAGTGGTGGAGAAGAGATTCAGTTTGAGTTTGTTTAATGCTAAAGTTCATTCATTTTAACCTAACTGAACTTCTATCATCTCTATGACTCCTTCCTTCATAACCCTAAGCTCCAGAGAACTCGTTATAACCTAACTTTCACCAGACTGAACTTTTTCTTTTGGACTTATGTTTTACTGTAGTTATTGGCAAAAAGCAGCCAGGTGGGATCCTTATATTTCCTAAGGATATGGGACCATTCAATGTAGAAGATTCTATGTAAACAAAAGTTAATGTGTTATTCTCTTAGTCAGAACATAAAAAATTGTTATATTGTTTCCATGCAGGTAAGGAGTGAATCTTACATTCTCAAGCCCTAAAAGGAGAGTAAAAATAGAAACAGAAGTTCCCAGAGTTTCTCCTGTTCTCACCCCAAAAGAATGTCATGCACATGTCGGTGTCTGAAAAATCTGGCATCTGGTCTTGCCGATTCCATCATTCTCCTTTTTCTTAAAAGTTTTGTTTCTAATTTTCTCAATGCTAAATTAGCTTCAGACTACTTTTATTTTAAAAGAAAAACTACATCAATATCAATGCTAGATCATTAATTAATGGGGACAACCCAACTGCCAAACACTGAGGAGGCACTAACATGTGTGGCTCAGGGAGAATAGGGTAACACAGGAGAAAGCAATGCAGTGGAGAGGAATTCAGGGGATCCAACAAAACAATTCAAGGGAAAGGAAAAATAAAGCGCTCAGTTCCGGCCTTGTTCCTGAGATGACTGCCAAACTATCACAGATTTCAGCAGTTTATGAAAACAATATTTTGTGTTTTCAAATATGCTCTTAAAATTTTCACAGGATGTATCAGATGGGATGCATTCTTGTCGTTTTTGGAAAATGTAGAGAAAACAGGCATGCCAAAGACCAAGAACAGCATGTGGGAATAACACTTTACATGCTATTTTTATGCCACTTTTTTTCCAGGGTATAAAGTGTTATGAAACATTAGCAGAGGCAATGCAGTGTTAAAAGGTTTAAAACTATACGTCTATCTCTTTTATTGCATTGAGGTGCCCTGTTACATTTTTAACATATGCCACTATTATTAATGGCAGCCCATCATCATTACTGTAAGTTAAACAGCAGATCAACTGCCATATAATATCATAGCAAAAGGTATACAGAAAAATGATGACATGCTGCCAGGTGATTCATATAAAAAAGTTAGATTAAAACTTTAAATACAGTTAAATGCTGTCTGTCAATAAATCTAGATTAACAGTATGGCCCTACAGGATAGGAGTTGGTACATTGTTGCTCTTGCTTATAAAAATTTACACAGCAAACTGTGTTCCATGTTTTAAAATATTAATTTCTAAGAACAACAATTAAAATAAAATTTAATTTTAAAAAATAAAATAAAATATTAATTTCTTTCAAAATGTGGCTGGAACTTTATTAATAAACTCAATGGTAGCATGTGGTTAAGTACTCATTTCAATGAGTCTTTATAGTGTCATCCTATGTGTCTCAGCACTGTGGCATTATGGGTACCCAGAGAGGAACAGCTCATGGAAATTTTGGAGGGGGATGGTAGGTGTGGGAGTAAGGGTTGTGTACGTAGAGAAGAAGAGAAGCATGATGAGGTGAGTATAATAGGAACATTTCCAATCTTTTGCCTTTTAATACAAAGTAAAAGGGTGGCTACTGAGCAGTTACAGAAATATTGACCCCTGTGCAGCCAAGATCCAGGAACAAGCAAGCCCCTTACTCTTCCCTACCCTAGGCGCCTCTCCTCTCCTCAGGGGATGGTCTTCATTTGCAAATTGTGGTTACAGCAGTGGGAAAAGAGTAAGGAGATGATGATCTATAAATTATCCCCAACCCACTTTTCCCTCTTTGTCCTACCTCCAGCGCACTACTCCCAGAAGGCACAATTCTGCCTGTCCCTCTGATCTTAAGAATAACACACTGTGAATGAAATTGATCTGAGGACACTCCCAAAGAAATATGTTCTTTCCTTCCGATATTAGATCCACAAAGGTTAGAAGCACTCTCATAGAAATGTTATTATATAAAGAGGTTAGACTTTTACAGTACTGGTTATAAATATATTCAGCTACATTATGGGTTAAACAGGCTTTGGAGGGCTGACCAGGAAATTTAATCTTCCCGTAGAACAATATTTCCATGGTAAATAATATCCTAAGGTCCAAATTGTCTATGATTTACCCATGACTTGTCAAATATGATTCAACTGTTAATTGGGAACTGTCTATACTCTTCCCTTATGACATCAAGTGTATTTCACTGTATCAGTAAAGCAAAAGGCTAATTGGAAAGTAGAATAAGTGAATCTTCAAAGCAGAAGTCAGGTTGAGGAGGAATTCTAACAAAACTCAATAAGGAGGAAAAACAGCAAATAAGGGGTATGTTTCCAGTACCACTGGGGAGATTTTGCAGGAATTAGCTTGTGTTGTATTCTTATCTCTGAAGAAGCCCTGCTAAACTATTTGAAGCTGCTTTCTCAGAGGGATTATCTCCTTCAATCTGTTTTAATCACAACTAAATGCTTTCAATTGCTATATACTGTGCTAGTATTAGAGATTCAGAATTCCCCTAGACTTCTGTAACATGGTTGAAAAAGGAAATACACACACGTATACGCACACATTCTATTTGCAATTTAATGGCAATTGTCACCTGCCATTGTTCAGGTTAATAAGAAAATATAAAAGGGTTATATATTTTAAAACAACACAAAACAAGATCAATGCACACATAAAATATTATACATGAAAAGCTTTAGAATTTAGTGGAGATTTCTAGAAGGAGGCAAACGTTCTTTAGAAAATGGCTATATTAGAAAATCACTATGGTTAAAAATAGATCTAAAAACAGAATGGCAAACTGAGCTACCATTAATAAATTAGATAATCATGTATTGCTTACTCTGCCCATTTTTAGAATTCTGTGTTATCCATGAAAATTCGCACACATGTATTTGCTACTCTACAAATTTTCAGTGTTCTCAGAGAACAAAGAATGCAGGAGTCTATGCACTGTGAAGAGAGAACCAGTCATTGACAACTCCGTTTAGGATTAGAGTCATTCCATTGGATGTATGCTGACTCCAGAAAAACATCCTCCAGAGGATGATAAAATTTCCAACTTACTTTCAGTAAGTATCTGCCAGGCAGTACTAGCTGTTGTTATTTTTCTTGACAAAATGAACAGCTATTTTCTTACATTAAAATCAAAGAAGTAAAACCACTTGGGACTCAATGAGAGAATTCCATCAATCTGGAGACTTCAGTTCCAGGGGAGAAATAGCATCACTCCAGGTGAAAGCATGGACCCCAGAACCATACTGTCTGCATTTCAACCCTGGTTCTACTGCCTTCAAGGAAAGTAATCTGTTTTGTCTAGGAGGATCAAAATGATACTATTTCTTTCGTAAAATTGTGTAAGGATTACGTGAGCACATAGTATAATGAGTGCAGCCACTATACATCCCATAGATGGTTGCAGTTGGTACTTATGGGGACCAAATTAAGAACTGAGGAGTATATAGCAATAAACCAGATTAATTTCTAGCTTCAATTATCCCTATTCTCAGTTCCAAGTCTTTGACAGCTACTTTATAGACATCAATAGGTTCACATTTTGCCCAAGACTCAGAGCTATCAAATAATTTTATGCTGACATCAGTTGTCTCCTGGCAGCTCTAAGATATGAAATAACAAGCAGTCAATGTCAGCACTCTTCAATCAGACCCAGAGGCTCCCATGGCACCAGACAGTGGCAGCTTGTTACTACTAAGGAAATGTCAGTCCACTCAGAATGAGGTAGAGTTGTCAAATCCCTGATTGCACCTGCCCTGGTATAACTAACATTCTATAAGGAAACATTCATAAAAATGCTCTTATGTTGCCAACAACCCTGAAGCAGAACAGCCAAAGTGGCTCTCAGAGTTCAAGGAGTTGGTTGACTCTTCAGTCACTGGGATTCCACCTTCAAGTACACATGTTCATGTTCTCTCTGTTTGTAGGCACAATGTTGGAATTAGATAGCATATTTCCTGCTAATGTTTTAAGAATTTATATAGAGCCCTGGCTGGTGTGGCTCAGTGGACTGAGGGCTGGACTGAGAACCAAAGGGTCACTGCTTTGACTCTCAGTCAGGGCACATGTCTGGGTTGTAGGCCAGGTCCCCAGTAGGGGGCATGTAAGAGGCAACCACACACTGATGTTTCTCTCCCTCTCTTTCTTCCTCCCATCCCGTATCTAAAAATAAATAAAATTTTTAGAAAAAAAGAATTTGTATAGAGCTAGGTATCAGTATACATGCAATAACTGATTTGTGCTTTGCAATGTTTATAAACCAATTCTTACTTCTTAAAAAAATTGTTTTTTTACCCCGGCTGGTATAGCTCAGTGGATTGAGCAGGGACTGTGAACCAAAGGGTTGCCGATTTGATTCCCAGCCAGGGCACAGGCCTGGACTGTGGACCAGGTCCCCAGTGAGGGCCATGTAAGAGTTTCTCTCACATTGATGTTTCTCTACCTCTCTTTCTCCCTCCCCCCTCTCTAAAAATATACAAAATCTTTAAAAAAACACATGCATAAAAAATTTGATTTTTAGAAATATGTATGTCTGTTCCCTTATACTACAATTGCACTGTAATTTTCTTCCCCTCAGCACTGACTCTGATATCCTGCTATTGTCCATTCTCATTCAGAGCATCTTGGCTGTGGCAAGTATTACTTACTTTCAAGATAGCCCATTGGTTGAATCCAAATCTCCAATCTCTTACTAGAGATCTGATATTTCCATTTAATTTTAAGAATAGTTTCAAACCTTGGCCCAGGTACTCAGTTGGTCAGAACATCATCCCAACACACCAAAGTTGCTGGCTCAAGCCTCAGTCAGTGCACTTACAGGAGTAAACCAATGAATGCATAAATAAGTAGAGCAACAGGTCAGTGTCTGTCTGTCTCTCTCTCTCATTAATATATTTTTTAAAGAAATGTTTCCAGGTAATATTCTGGTTTAAAAAATTCAGATTTTTTGCTATGCCCATAAAGCTTGGTGGCATTCTGACTGTTTCAACTTTGCCACTACATAAGCCTATTTCTAGGCTCTATGCCATGCAAAATAATAAAATATGTTGGCTGTTCTGAGTTTTATTTTGCCAGTAAATATGACTGCTCATAGATCTAGTTTTTCATCACAGTTGGCAAAGAGCTTTAGTAGCATTTAAAGGCTTCAGTCCCACAGTGCTGTACAATCACCAGAGTTCCGTCTTTTGAGTCCATGCTAGGAACACACATTCATCAACATACTGCTGTACCTGGATCTCATCCTTTGCTGACACTTATAGACAGTCCCCTGTGACTTTTATCATGAAGAGTGTGTTGGGGTTAGAACTGGGTTATAGTCTATGGTCATTAATCTAAAGTCTCATTGTTCACTTTCCTGCACAGCAAATTGCAAGTCTCTTTCACCCTCTTTACACAACAGTGTCAAAGGAAATACTGACATATGTGCTATAAATCAATTTGAATATATGGTAACAGAAACAAACATATGGGTTAAATTTCCTTGAAATTACACATGGTTATAAAAATTGACCTAAAAAAAGTACTTGGAAAAACATGTTTGGGGTTTGATCGAACAAAAATATTTTAAAATATCTCAAGCTGTTTGGCAAATCTCAAAAATGCCAATGATTTCCAAGTCTACTCACAACATCCTTTTTCTAGCACATGGGCCTTACAAAGCAGGAAAGTGTGCATGTGATGAAACAGTGAGCTTTGTAACCATCTTTGGGAATTTCATCTGTAAAAACAGACTAAAGAGTAACAATTCTCAATTATCTAGAAAATTTGTTATTGGTTTTGCAAACACTTATCAGGTACACGTTCTGTTGTATAAACAAGTGGAGTCCAGCAATATGTACTCAGTATGATTAAGTGATGCCAAAGGTATTTGACATCACTTTCTCAATCAAATGGCACATTTTCTGCAGAAAAGCTATTCCTTTCAGTGAATGTGGGGAGAAGGCACAGACTAAAATGCAAATGTATAACTATATTCATCTCTATTTGCCTGGAGTAGCTCCTCAGATCACATATTTAGTCTCATCAGATATTTGATATCAGGGGCTTGAGATAAGAGACAGTTAAGTGTCAACTCAGAAGACCAGGTAAGAAAAGTCAAGGGCATGAGGGCACTATCAGGAAGAGTTTCTGTATTTGGGGCATGAAGGCTGTGGTCCCAGGCAGGTAGAGATCTTGGGTATGCAAATGTGGGAATAAGCATGGGTAGTTTCCAGAACAGAGAATATGTTTATGGACATGGGAGATGAAACTTCATTTGATGCAAATAATTATACTTGTCTTTATACCTGTGATTTATATACATATGCATACATTTATAACATACACTCTGTATATATACACATTATATATCATATACAGGAACTGGCACAAATAATGTCCATTTTTATTACAAAATATCATTAGAACATCAGAAAAAATTCTGTAACTTAAAAAAAAATCACACTCAAGCACATCGTATGACATTTTAGGTAAAATGTTCAAATTAAAACTATCAATTATTACATCCATATGATTACCCTACCAACCACACTCAAGCAGGTATTATTTCTGTCAGACTCTATATATTGTAACTTTATACCTGCAATTATACCAGCTTCATAATAAAGATCTTAGAGATTCAATAACATTCTAGCTTGAAAATATCTATAGAATATGCACAAAATATAGGCAATCTAACCAATTTAAAATATTATTTAAATAAGTATTCAACTCTCTCTTAACCTTCCCATTTCCATTTCCTTACTTTTGTTTGCCTAGCTCTTGGTCATCAATTTGCTAGATTTTCTTCTGAACTTTGCCACCAAAAACTTTCTTAAGCATTATATTAGGCAAACAACATTTTCAGTTACATCTGATAACTTCCCATCATCTTTAGAATCAAACCAGAACTTTCTGTTGTACTTAATTCTTCTATCACCATGACCTCTCTTAAGGAAAACTTTCTCAGCGATACTTTCACGTTAATTCCTCCTCACTGTATGTCTCCTCTAAGTTATACAATAGAGTGACAAATGTAAATTCCTTCCAAAATTTTATTTTCCTTTTATTCTCACCTGAGGATGTGGAAATTTCCTTTTCCATTGCTTTCAGAGAGAGAGGAAGGGGAGAAAAACATTTATGTGAGAGGAAAATAATGATTAGTTGCCTCCCAGATGCACCTGGACCAGGGATTTTGTGCGCAGGGCCTGGAATCTGCCCCACAATCTCGGCATGGGCCTTGACCCAGAATTCCATCTGTGACCCTTTGATTATGGGATGACTCTCCTACCAACTGATCCATACTGGCTAGGAGGGTGAATCTATAATTTTATAAGATTATTTATATCACATTGTGTGACTTAGAGATCAAAACCTCATCTGATCCCACAGTGCTCGCTTAATATCTGCTCTAGGAAAATTATTAAGCAATGTGTTCCACTCATTTCTGCCCAGGTAAGTCCTCCATACTTGAATCCCAATTCTCCCTGATGGCTCAGAACCACTCCCCAAAGCTCCTTCTGCTGAGGTAACACCTCCACACTGTGCCCAATCTCTTAATCATTTCACGCACTCTTGTGATCAGTGGCCTTCCCCAACCCTCAGGAGAGTGGCTCCTCTGTGCTTGGTGAACTCCCCAAGTTCTTAACTCATAATTCTACCAGACTGCCTCATTGCTGAGTCATCTGTTCACTGGCCTCTCTTGCCTACTGTTTGCTTTTGTATTTTCTGCATCCTCTGGAATGCACGTTCTTGGTATTACATAAATATTTTCCAAGTGGATAAACAAATGTGAACCAATAAAATCAAGTTATAATTATGACTCTCAATTCACCATTCATGCCATTAAAATTCTAACTATAATTAGAATTTTATAGAATAATTAGATATAATTATATATAGAAAATTCTATATATAATTAGAATTTTAATTAGAATATTAAAGTTCTTATTATAATAACTATGTACGGTGCCAGGTGGGTACTGGAAATATTGGGGAAACACTTTGTAAAGTATATGATAGTCTAACTACTATGCTGTACACCTGAAAGTAATACAAAATAATATTTAATGTAAACTGTAATTAAAACATAAAGTTAAAAAATTCTAATGCTTAAGATTTATACCACCTGTGTGTCAAATTTATCTCACTATGAAATATTTCAAATACACCTGCATATCAAATATACTCAGAACCCAACTTTTTCATTCCTTCAAACACAACTATAAGTTATAAAAAATGTTTCTTTGTCTACTTTTCATATTTAAAATTGTGAGTTTAATGACTGAAGATTTCTAAGTTCTTTTAGCGAGCTCAATTTTAGTTGCAAGCCACTTTCATTAATATATAGAACATAGAACACATAAATTACACATATGAGATAACATTTTTTGAAAGGACATTTTTAAAAAAATGTTTGGATAATAGTCTGTATGTAAAATACCATTCTGGGACCACTAGAGGGAATATACCTTCAAACAAACCAAAGAAAAACTTCTCTTTTTGCCCTGTGATTCAACATGTCCCCTTCCTGTCTAGTCAGGTATTTCCTCAACATAGGAATCAGTTTTCTTCATTAACAATAAACACAATAACAAAGTCTAATTAAATAAGAGCCCTTTCATTTGAAGAGTGTAGAAACAAAAAGCCATACAACCGGCAACTACGATCTGCGTCCCTCTAGAGGCAAAAGGAAATCTGTAATTTGCCTTGAGAAAGCAGGGAGAGATCAAGAGGCAAAGACAGGAAAAGCATCGAAGTGCAATACCATTCCTGCGCCATCTGTCACGGTCGCTGCCACCCCCCAAAGGCCATGTTTAAAAACGAGACGAGAGACATCTTTAAGAACTTGAAAAAGGTAAAAGTTCTGAATCACACTGAATATTCAAACCTAAGTGATCAGTTAGCAACTGCTAAAAAGAAAAAAGAAAACTATCTTCCAGTATAAGCCCATAGAGGAAAGAAGAGTTTCAAACCAGGCAGGGAAGGAAGAAGAGCATGGGTCCAAAGTAAAGCCTTTAGCAACAGATTGCATATAGGGTGGTTGCATGTCTTAAAGTTCATTTCCTTGGTGTATGGAATTAAAATGAACAGCCACACTTTTAAGAATTAGTATACAGCTATGATTTGAACAGGTAAGTTCATATTAAATGTGATAAATTTCAAACGGTTCAGTTGTTACATCCCAAGAAAAATCAATCAGGCACACACTATTGCAGCCAGCCCTGAGGCCTGAACCGCCCACATTCCTGTCATTTCAGGTTCTGATGCTCTCCACCACGAGGGGGCAGACTGCACAGCCACAGGGAAGGAAGATAGGCTGCATTCTCAACACATTTTCTAAGTGCTTTTTCAAATATGAGTGGGTGAATAAAAGCTACTTAACTTCCATTTGAATCTAGGCCATATATATTCTGGAGAATGCAGATACTGACATAATCAGAGAATAATTTGAATAACTTCATATTGAAATTTTACATAGAAGAAAAGATATGTTCAATATTGCCAACTACAACTGTCGGTCCTAGGCATTATCGATAGTGGATGAAGATACTAGAGAGTCTTTTTTTCTTTTCCCCATTTTCATTTATTCTTTAGAGGTTTCAGTGAAAGCTGTCTTACTAACTGAACAGTCAATTGTAGTATAAACTTGCCAGCCAATGGGCAGACCTCAATTGGATAAATCCCAATGACCAAAGTCCTAGACAATGTAGAGAGTCAATGCTTGCTCTGTCAGTCTGCATGGGCAATTAGGTTATCCCTTTGCAGAGCTTTTATGCTGATCCAAAGAAAAATCCTTCTCTTACTAAAATCAGGAGATTTCTGTAGGTACACCTGATCAATAACTGAAGCGATTAAAATAAAAATCTATATTTCCAGGCACAGAAGTTTAAAATCTAGAATATAAAAGAACAATTCTTTATCTACACATAATTAGACAATGTATGTACAATATGCATCAGAGTCTTGTGACTTCATCTTTTGCTTTCTTTAGATTCAAAGGATGAATTTGCTAACACTTAGCACACGAACAGTTAAGCTCTTAATGGTCTTGGCAAGTGCTCATATTGTCAATGTGGTAAGACCAGAGTAAAATGAAAAATAGAAACAGAATTACTTTGCATGGATTATAATATTGGATAAGGAGCACAAGCCAATCAAGATCATCGACTTGACCCATCTCCAGAAGATGGATCCGCACATATAAATGGAAAAAGATAGAGATTGATAGAAGATGAATAATAACCACTGTCATCTTACAGAATAACAAAAAAGGCACTAAAGTCTGATAACTAGAAGTACAGTAATTTGATACACATTATTACTTTGACATTGATTACAAGAAAACACCAAATATTTTTAATTTCTCGGTCATAAAATGTAGAAAAGAACATCAGCTAGTTGGTTGCAGCACAAACTACTTGCAAAATGATTACCATATCCCAGGCATTGTGTTTAAGCATTGTACTTCACATGTATTACCTAATTTAGAACTCAACCTTGTGAAGTAGGTGCCACCTCAATTTATAGAAGACTGAGGTTTAACGATGTTTAATAATTTGTGCAAATGATGCAGCCCCAGTTTGAATTTAAGTGTTTCACTTTGAAACCTATAATTTTAATTTTTTACCATTTCTTGTTAATTGTAACTCTGGTTTGCTGAGATTCCAACCCAAAAATGATAACAAATACCAGTGAAGAAATATTACATCATTATATCTCTAAGGGTAAAATAGGCCTCCACAGCAGAGACCACCAGTTTCTGGTGCAGTACCTCTATTCGCCTTCTCTCGTATGTTAACAGCACTCTGGTTTGCAGGGGAGGCACCATGAGCAGTGACAAACTGCACTGCCCAGGCTTCCTTGCGGTGTGGGGCCCGGTGACAAAATGATGAACAAGATGCTGTAAGCAAAAGCACTAGCTGTGGCTCCTTTTAAAAGGGAACAGACTCATTAGCCACATACAATTTTTCCCTTTTTATTCTCATTATTCTATAAATAAGATTCTATGCATACATTCTTGCAAACCCTCTAGACCAGGGGTGTCAACCCATGACCCGTGTGGGTTGCATGCAGCCCAGGACAGCTATGAATGTGGCCCAACACAAAATCATAATTTACTTAAAACATTACTTAGTTGTATTACTTAGACACGTATATTTTCTATAGAAGTGATCATAAGCTTGGGCCCTGCTTGATGATTTTAAAACATGATCTAAAGGGCCACTGCATAGCAGGTTATTATGTGAGGACTTTTTTGCTTATCTATGGTTGTGGGCATCACGAAAATTATGGAAGGACCTTTTTTGTTGTTGTTGTTTATCAGTTCTTGTTAGTGTTTGTGTATTTACTGTGTGGACCAAAACAACTCTTATTTTTCTACTGTGGCTCAGAGACACCAAAATGTTGCACAGCCCTGCTCTAGACAATTATAAGTGGAAAGCCAAGAAACTTGAAAATACCTTAGGTGTATAAATGTGTAATTTGTATATGACATTAACTTTTAGAAATTGTTTAATAGCAGTCGAATAAAATCCCAAACTGATAACAGCCCGATTTTCTTAAATGTAACTAACTGAAGGGACTGAAGGGTGTAAACTCCAACTCACTTCTACCTCTTACCTTTTATATTTTTATTAGATTAAATATCCCAAAGATAGGGAGAAAAGAACAAGTCACCTTTACAAAGCACCCACTGTTTGGCTCAACGCTGTAAAATTGGATTAAGTGAAGCCCAGACTTGTTGGAATTCACCATAGAATGCCATTCACCCTCGGACCTTGTAACTCAAATATGTGAGGGCAATTTGATCAGATAAAATCAATGCAGTCTGAATAATGAAATTTAATTTCCATTTAAAATTGCTTGCTTGCTTATATGCAGTCACACACACAATGCTTTTATTTATGCAGTTATGCTAAGACTCTTTTTCAAATAAGATCTTTGTGCAGTTAAATTTTATACTATTACTTTGTAAAAGATCGATGCTGTGTTCTCGATTATACAAAAAAAGAAAACTGAGGCTTTGGAGACACTCGGTATCTTTTATGAGACCCAGTAACATGGGTGGGAACTCTTCCCCCACACCACACTCTTTACTGTTATTATTATTATTACTCTTCAGAATATCCATGAGCTTACAAAGTAATGTAGCGATTGAGCTAAGCATATAAATATATACTTCCCAAGAAGACTGATTTCAAAATTATTTTGAAAGAGAAAATATGCTACTAAAATATGGCCAAACAGGCCAAAAAATAAGCTTATTTTTAGCAAAACATGCAGCTGTGTTCCCTACAGCAGTGTTATCTGATCGTTTTTTCTCCAATGAATTAAAGAAATCAACTTCAAGATAATTTTTCTGTCTGCCCTCCCAGTTTAAGTGGCCTGATATATAAATCTTTGTATATAATCTTGCTGAAATATAAAAAATAAATGTTATATTTTTAATAATTCCTTGTCAGCTCTTTGATGTTAACATTCTATGATTAGCAATCCATTCTCTCTAATACTTGTAAAATGACATGAAAACACAGAAACTAAATCTCAAGAAATGGTCAGAAAATATCCCTGAACCCTTTGACAGCTGAATCTCCTGTATAAATCTTAATTCATTCTTATTGAATCAATGTTATAATTATTGGGCTTAGTTACTAATGGTATACCCATTAATGTTTGTTTTGACCTAAGACAAAACAAAACATCTTAAAACAAAATCACATGACTAACACATAGAGGAGAACCCTGTTTAAAGAAAAATGGAGCAATACAAAATACAGCCTTTAGAAGGCCAGCACATCAAATATGAAGTCCAATCAGCACCTAGACCAAATAAACTTGGTATCAGTGGGTCTATACTTGGGTTGGAGACTTGTAGTTACCCGGATAATCATTATCACTGCTTGTCAAATGTTTCTGATTGTCCCCTCCTTCCAGTCACCTTCTGAGTTACCTTCTGAGTTCTTTGTGGTTGTGTGTGGCCAAGTGACTGCTACAGCCTATGAGTCATGAGAGAGTATGACATGTGTCCCTAGGCAGAAGCATTTTCCCTGATGCATCAGCCTCTGGATCTCTCCTTTCCCTCCGCCACAGTCACCACGTGTCAATATTTCTTCACTCTGGGTGGTGAAGGAAAGTTCATGTCCATGTCAGAGCAAGGCCCCAGACAACCTGCAACAGGCATGTAGCCCAAGGGCATGACAGAACTTTTTTTGCTTTGAAAACTACTGAAACGTCCAGACTATTTGTTACCTCAGAATCCCTAACCCATCCTGATGGATACAATAAAAATTGGAACTTGAAGCAATACATGTGTGCTCATGCTGTGTTTGTCCCTTCAATCCTTCCTCGATGAGGGCAGGGTAGACTGTCACATATGAGGCATTTCCTCTTACTGAAAGCAGTACGTTAGGTTCCAGTTAGACATTTTTAAAAAGGAAGATAAGCTTCCTACTGTCAGCTGTGAAATTAAGCATGACTCCAAAAGCCATCAGGCAAGACGAATAAAGGTCATAGATTTTAGATTTGGTGGTAATTAAGATTTCTGAATTTTAAAAATGTGTGTGTTGAATCATTTCCATGGGTAACTGACATATTGAATTCTGAAATGCAGTTTTCTATTTTACTCTCATGATAGAGGAAGAATTGTTTCCTCTCTTTGCTCAGGGTAGAAATTTAACTTATGAATAATACAAACTGTGTCTACTTTTCACTTAAGACAGTTACAGTTTAACATAGTAAAACAGCCATCAAACTCCAGTTTGTGAGAGGAACCTGTCTTATACTTTATGGCTGGAGAACAAAAATGATGAATTATCTGACTTGTTGAGGCACACTCACTCAAAAATCTTAGAAGTAATACAGTTTTATATTTTACTGTCTTACTAAATCCTTAATGGTTTATGTGTGACTTGAAAGGTAAGACAAAAATAACTCATTCAGTTTCTCTTGTGTTCTGGTTTAAGATTATAAGTTTTTCTATTTCTCCATTTATAAATCTGGCTTCATAAGATGCTTCCTGGTAATGCAGACAAAGTTCATCATTTGCAAATAATACATGAATGATACGATACAAAATGGGGATCAAAACATACCTGTAGCCTGTAACAAATAGTTTTTTAAAAATAACCAAGGTTTAAGATGGAGGGCAAAATAGGTGAAGGACATCAAAGGGGAAAAACTCCCAGCTATAAAATAAATAAGTCTTGCCCTAACTAGTGTGGCTCAACTGGTTGCACACTGTCCTACAAAGTAAAATGTTGCTGGTTAGATTCTCAGTCAGGACATGTGCCTGGGTTGCCAGTCTGGTCCCTGGTCAGGGTGCTTATGAGAGGCAACTGATCGATATTTCTCTCTCATATCGATGTTCCTTTCCCTCTCTTTTTCCCTCCCTTCCTCCTCTCTCTAAAAATAAACAAATAAAATATTTTAATAATACATAAGTTTTGGGATGTAATGTATTACCTAGTGACTCTACTGCATGTTTCAAAGTCGCTAAAAGCCCGGGCTGGTGGCTCAGTTGGTTAGAGCATCCTCTAGTGCCAAAAGGTTGCCGGTTCGATCCCTGATCAGGGCACATACCTAGGTTGTGGGTTCAATCCCTGGTTGGGGTTAGTATGGAAGACAACTGATTGATGTCTATCTCTCTCCCTCTCTCTTGCCCCCTTCCCCTGTCTCTAAAATCAATAAACATATCCTCAGGTGAGTATTTAAAAAAGTTGCTAAGAAAGTAGATCATAAAAGTCCTTATCACAAGAAAAAAAAATTGTAACTATGTATGGTGACTGATGTTAACTAGAATTATTGTGATCATTTCTCAATGTACACAAATGCTGAATCATTATGTTGCATGCTTGAAACTAAATATAATGTTTTATGTCAATTATACCTCAATAAAAGGTAAAATTAAAAAAATGAAAATTAGCCTATATGTATATTCAATAAATAGGACATTTTGTACCTGTTTTTGTTTACATAGTATCAAATGTTATAAAAACACTCTGAAAAATATCTGGAATATAACTCACTTTCATATACATGAATAACTGCTAAAGGGAGGTAAGAATTTGGAGAACTATAAAAGTTTTCTGAATCATTTGTTTTCAGAGATACAGGTCAGAAAGTGAGATAGCTGCAGAGAATAATTAATAGGGAAGATGATTATGATCTAAATTAAAGATGTCCTACCATCCAATATAGATCAAGAACCTTGAGATGCTAAGACGCAGTTTGGTTTTACTCAAGTGAGTCCAGTGAATCCCGATGTCCTGTGGGGAGCAATGATGGCCATGATGACTAATGTGTGAGGACTTTCACTAACATTGATTCCTTTTTGTTCTTAATCACTGACCCAGTGGCTTCACAATATTTTCAGCTATTACGTTTTCACCACAGCCAATGATGACCTTAGCCAGAGGAGTTAAGAGGAAAACAGAAGTCAATTAAACTGCCACGTGTGTTTCTAATTTACCATGTCTTGTAAAATCCAGTTATGCAAAAAATATGGGTCATCTGTGGAATCTGAGAAATCGTGTCAGAGATACACTTGGGCAGGGATACTTCCAATGTACACACAATTATACAATATTATCTGGAATGCTTTCTCGTCATAGATGTGTGGCCTTTGGCAAAAAAACGGAAACAAAGCTGCAAAGAATAATTGCACAAATTACAGCCCAGTAAACTGATGAGGAAAAGAACAAAATTAGAAATGAATACATACATTGGGGTAAATCTCTTATTACCAAAATCGATTTTTCATGCATCCTAGATTTTGTTTTGATTAAATAAATTAAATGAGTCAGAAAATGGATTTAAATCTACCCACAAAAATTCATAATAAAATGTATGGTGGATTACTTCTGCTGTGACATTTCAATTCACTCATCAGAAGACATCTGATTACTCACGAGTGCTTATATTACATTAGCCTCTTCACTCATGACAAAAAGGCTGTATCAGACCTAATCCATTATGGGCCCCTTTTTTTTCTACGAAAGCTCATCAGTACTATCCACATTGAACTCTATATTTAAATGCTAAGATATTAAAATGGTAAACCTTGGTCATATAATACAGGGTCATTCTAAATTATTTTATCTTTCAGTATATTGAATATTTTTCTGATAACAGAGCTTGAGTCTTAGGGGAAACAAAATTATATAAATTTTTGTGATACCATTTAATTTTGAGAGCTCAAATGGAAAGAAGGCAGCTTTTTTTCTTTCTGAAGAACACAATGGCTTTCTCTGGAAATTAATATTTTTTCTTTCTCTAGAACCAGATTTGAACTGAACAGCATGATGAACAGATAGTGACAAATCTTTATTTTTTTCCATATATCCTCAATTGCAGAGATTTTATATTTCAAACAGAACTGTAATTATTGTCTTGCTCTCTTATCTGCTTTAGGGTTTTCAGGATGAAAAAAAAGAAATCCACTTCGCCTATAAGGGGTCTCCAAAACTAACTTTCTTGATTTAATTTTTCATAGATTTTCAACTGGCTATAGTGCTCTATTTAGAGCTGTAGAGAATATAACTTAACCCAAAACTGTTTTCAGAGACTATCAGGCTTTAAGGAGGGACTCAGTTTTATTAATGTTTAGATTTAGCTTCCTAAAGAGACAGTTAATTTTGCCATAAAAGGCTCTAGATTTCAGTTTAAGTGTATTTAAAAAGTTGTCATGTAATCCATTGAAAGATATTTAAAATAAAGGAAAACAATTTTATTTTCTCTTACTCAACTGAATCACAGGACAAGTCATCTTACTGTGAATGAAGAATCTCTGAATGGCCATCCCAGGTAGATAGAAAATGAACTTGTCCTCGAACATTTTTAATGGGAGAAAAAAATAATTAATGTATGATACCACTTCCCCCCATTTTCATTTACTATGAATTGCCTAGTGGAAGAGTTTGTATGAAGGAATGAAGGGGATCACTTTTATCATTAACTTCTAAGCCTTACTCTTGCAGTTTTTCATGTATCACTGCTTTAAATATCAGAGTCACCTCTCTATGGACCTTTCAACAGAATTGTAGACGCAAATGTTCTTGCTGGTATAAATGTCTGATTCTTCCTAGGTTGTCCAGCGGAAAGTCACTGTCTATGGAGATGAAAGAATGACACTTCGTCTATTGCGGACAGGATGGTTGCCTTCACTCATCTGGAAAGGAAGCTGGAACAACAGTCTAGAGACTAACTGGAGAATCAAGCGCTTAGAAGTGGGATTGCCAGATAACCACATATCATGCAAATATGGGGGGCAGGGGGTGGCATAAGTAGGTTGATGGTGGTGAGTATGAGAAACAAATAATACTACAAAATAATTATTCTTGTATTATTATTTATCAATTATTGTATTGTTTTCCATATGAACAACCATAAACCTACTTTTGCCTCACCCTGCATATTCACTGGCTAAATCTGACCATTCTAATTACAATTCTTCCATCATCATCCCGGGCTTCTTCCAGAGGAATGCAGATGAAAGGATCTCCCTGGAAGCATGAAGCACTAGGCAGGTCGTAGACAATCAACAGAAGTTTTTCATTTCTTTCCCACTATCTTCAAACACTAGAGTCTACCAAAAAACATAAGATAAACTAAATAAAACAAAACAAAAAAACACAGAAGAAGCATCTTTCTCACTTTTCCTTTTAATGGCTTCCATTTTGCATTTCTCCTAAATCTGCATTTGGCAAGGATGATTAGCACAGAAACTGTATTTTTGTGAATGATGAATGCATATATTTATATTTTGTCAACACATAGAATGTGGCTTAATAGCAACCAATGTACATTAGAATACCTATGAAAATAGAAGAAAATTAAATTTTGGTTTTCAAGATGCTAAACCAGTTTTTTTTTTAATCCCCTCTAGAAATAGGGAAAAAAAAAAAAAAAAAAAAAAAAAAAAAAAAAAAAAAAAAAAAAAAAAAAAAAAAAAAAAACAACATAGTGAAGGCCTTATTCTAGCCTCAGAGATCCTGATTTAATCAGTCATAGGATGGGCCAGTCAGTTTTAAAAAGCTTCCCGGGAAACTTTAACATGTGACAAAGGTTAAGAACTATTATTTCAGAAAATATTACCAGCCTACTTTTGAGGTATATGCCTATAGCCTGCATTAGTAGAGTGAGAATTAGGATTCAGTGTTCACTTATCCTCCTGATTTATGGTGTTAAAATATGGGACTAAAAGACTTCCGATCCAATTCTAAATCATCCATTTGCTATCTGTGTGGCCATATAGTCAGCTATTTTCACTTCTCCAGGTATGAGTTTCTTAATCTGAGAATCATACTGTATTACCTACAAATTTGGAACAGGATGTTGTAAAATAATGCATTTGAATCCAATTAGAGGCATTTTAAATATTACTGAAATTATATAATTCCCTGGTTACACAGATTTCACCAAAGTTGGCATGCATCGATCATCTTTATTAGTCTTTCATAACTCCATAGAGTCCTGATACCACAAGAATGGTCAGAAACAGCACCATTTAAATTGCTCAGCAGACACTCGAGTATCCATCCCTCAGACTCCCGTGTTTCCCTTCCCAGGTTCTCTTCAGCCCAGTCCATTCAGATGCGTCCATACTTCTGGCGCAGCTTTCAGAGCTGCACCACTCTGAGGTACCCTTCCCACCTAGACTGATGCCAGTTTCCCCTGAACCCCTATGCTCTGGTCTTTACCTTTTATTACAGTTTCATTCATGTATCACTAGAAAACTGATAATAGTGTAAATCAGAATCCTAACTACAGCAAATTTAAATAAGATCCTTCGGCCTGCATAGAACACGACTTGACATCTGGCTTAGACTCGTCATCTTAGCATGAAAAAATAAATACCGCATTTTCTGAAAATCCGTCAGATTGATATTTACATTTAATGCACCTTACATACACATTGAAAATGTACTTTGTATGAAAAAATGAAATGCTGTTTTTTATTAAGTTAACATCTATCCAACTCACAGATAATTACTAATTTCAAGAAACTCAAGTTGTTTCTAGAAGAAATTTTATATGCTTCATAGATTTGATAAAAATATTCCTGCTCCCACTTTATTAAATAGCCTGATTAATGGTATAAAGAGTGGTTGGACATCATGAAGAAGTCCGAAGTGGGAGCCCTAGGTAAGCCTGATGAAGTGTGTTTAAATAAAACATGCCCTCGTTTACAGCATAAATCATCCAGTTTGTTACAATCCATCCACATCGACTTCACCCATCTAGGCCCTGTAAGCTTTTGAGTTGTATACCCTTTAGGCAAGATGCTAAACTCTATTTTGAAATAGTTGGCTTAAATTCTAGATAATATTTTCTAATCTATAATTGTCTAATATTAATGAGTAATATTAGTGTTAGGTTGCATTTTAGGGTAATAAGGTATCTACTTGGAGGTTGGAGAGAAGGCGGCAAAGATGCATTATTGAACATTTTTCAAGGACAACTAGAATGAAAGTTAGACCCCATATTGTCAAATGCAAAAGTGCCTTTCATACAAGATGCCTTTGTTCCTGATAGGAGCACATCAACATGAACATGACATTTGATTTTCAAGCTAAGGTTTCTAAATAACTGTTATAATAACTTTTGAAAACAAAGTTTCTAGGGTAATACATTGCTCCAATTCTTGTACAAAGCTGGGAGATATCAGTGAATATTCTTCATTATTATACAACCACAGCAGGAAGATAAATTTCTCCCACATACAGACTGATATAAACAAATTTTTTTAGGTGGTTTATATCTCTATCATTTTAAAATAGGACTTATTTTCAACACTCAGTTTGGCTTTCAGAAATAGTTTATCAATCTGTTAGTGAACTTAACTTCTGACAGTGTCACACTGCATTTTAAAATGTATTTATTTTTAACAGAAGCTAAGCTTTCCCTATAGAAGGAACATTTTTATTACATTTTATACTCTAATGTGAGATATCTGGCATCATATTAATAACCTTCTTTATAACTTTTAATTTATACATACAGTTTGTTTTACCCCAATAATGGAATGCTTTAAAAAGGTATATATGGATTTACATTTTATTAATCAAATTGTCTTCCATATGTAAAATAAAAATAAACCATCTGAAAGACTTGTGAGAGTTTTTATCCAGTTAGCATTAAATAATGTTTAGAAAATTTTAAACAGGACTCTTTAAAAATCCAACATTTACAAAAACACATCATCAATCACTGATATATGAATGCATTGTTGTAGTAAATTTACTATTTAAGCAAACTTTAAAACTGAAATAAAATATATTTATTTTCATTTAAAAGAGTCTTCAGTTTTTATTGTAACTATGTGACAGAAGAGAGGAAAATACAATATTATCATTATTTACTAAATCTGGAATATTTCCATATCTTATTGATTTATTTTATGACAATAAAGAATTTACCTGAAATAAAATTATACTATGTAAAATATTCAATTCTTTTTGTTTTCTGAATAAGAATAAAGGATATATACACACACATTAATACTAGGTATATATTCAAGTTAATTCTCATCCAAATTATAAAGCTAATTTCATACTCCATCTGGAAAAAAATGGAAATTCTCAATTTTTTAGTATTTTAAATGAAGTACAATTATTTTTTTCAAAATTCAAAGATGCTTCTCCTATTTTATTTACACTTTATGTGACCCCCATTTTTTTGCATTTATGGCAAATAATTTTTAAAGTGGGTACTCAGAACAAAGGTGTTATCCTTGAGGCTAAAAATGCCTTCTATTAAAGCCTTGAGGCTTTAATTTAATTTTGACAATGCCCATGTGAACATGAGTGTATTCAAAGGTTTTAATTTACTATTTTGGACCCGAAGATAAAGGGGGAAACTGACATAATCTCCACACCAGACTATTCTTCTATCCTTTTTATATCCCACCTGAGAATACCATCCCCAAATGTGTCAGCTTATAGTGCTGACATACTGCTGTGCTTAGAACATTCTGGGATGGGATATGTATATAGGCGACCTACAGTTTTATGGTCTTGTGCTCAGAAAAAGCAGTCAGGGTGATTTGCTAGGAAATAGAGTGAAGAACGCTTCCTCAAGGGCAGCTGAAACCCCTTGTTTTACCTCTTTTATAAAGGCAGTGCTTAAAAATTGCACATTGACAATTTGATGTTCATTATATATTTTAACAGCTGCACTTGAAAATTATTTTTCAAATGTTATAAAAGAAGAGATAAAATCTCCTTAAAATAAAAGTAAAACAGCCATTTTATTGAGCAACTTTTAAAATACAACTGTGCTAGAATTAACTCATTATTAAGCGCAACCAATTGAGTTCTTATTGAGCAAATAAATATCCCCCAAAGACTCAAAAGCTGGAAAACTCTTTGAATACCAGTTATAATAAAACCCAAAGTGAAATACATAATGCACTATGGAGAACTACATTTGGATCGTTTCAGTGTGAAATGCTATAGACTTAAATGCATTTGCAAAACACGACCGTTTACCTCTGTATCCTCTCTGCAGCTGACACATAACAAATAAATGTACTCCTCTTGTAAGAACAATCTCCTAAGCACAATATGTAGATGCACATACCGAACTTATCATTGCCATTTGACCAGAAAATATCAAACTTTCTAATACAAATAAAGTAAGAATGATCCTTCCAATTTAAGGTCCATAAAACACTTATTAAAGATAAAAACAGGTTATTTAGCAATATTGGACTTTGTGAAATGCAGTCCGTGCAACAAAATGAAATAGAAATTTCTGTAATGGAAAATCATCCTCCTTCCCTCTTGATAATATAATAACCTTTTAAATCATGTTTGACATTTGTAAGTTGAGATAGCTGGCAGCCTTGTAAAGCCTGTGTGGTAATATATGTTGTAAACCCTTTCTGGAGCAGTAATCTCATTGCGCTGTCTAAAGGCTCTCACTTCATGTGGCCCACTGGGCCCCAAGAGACTTATTTGACTCTGCCTTTCTCGAGCCACTGGTTGCTAATGTTCCTTATTATGAGGAAAGCAGAAACGTGCCTTCAGGCAATGGCCATTCGGCTACAGGGACAACCACCAGCCAACCTTCTGCTGAGCTGTTTTGTTTTAAACTATTAAATATGCACATGCGTTATACAAAGGGAGTTCTTTGTGCTTCAAAAAACAACATGACAGCGATATTTACTCTGCTCCAATTGCTAATCTGACAAGCTCCATCTGGTAAGCAGACCCTTTATCTTCTCATCACCCTAAATCTCTGAAGGAAAGTGGACACTAGTGGCATATGTCCATGACTGGTCCTTATGCTTAATGAGGTGGGATATTTATAGGTTTAAGCGTTAAGGATACCTATAAGATGTGTTACTTGATGTTGAGAAGGAAAGCAATTCCACTAAAGAGATCTCCATCGGTTCATTTTCTGTCACTCCTCATTTCATTTGGAAAGGAAGCCCAGCACTACATCTTATGATGGTGAAGTTGAGATTTAACATTTAATGATCTTAAAATGCCACCTTCACTGCCCCAGAGATTAGCTTATCTAGAGCTCTTGCCCCTATGTATAAATTGCCTTCATACTAATCACTCCTACTCAACTGTAAGCATTGTGAAGGTGAGAAATACAGATTATTTCATCTATCCTCACAGTAGGTGCTTTCTAGTATTAGTTGTATGAATTAACATATTTTTGTGTTATAAACATGAAATATTTACATTTCTCATAAGAATAAGTATGATATCAAAACAATATTTTTACCTTGTCCTAAAATCAAACATATAGATTGGTTATTTTTGCCTTCCACAGTTTATCAAAAAAAGTTTCATTTGTCTTGTGCAATCGAAATTCAAACATATTCTAGGATTCAAAATTTCAAATTAACACAGTGATCTGCACATACAATTTTTCCTATTCTGCTTTGTAGCAACATTTAAAAAACATGGCATGGAGGTTCTATTGTACATTCATGGTTGAAACAAATACATTGCCTGAAAAAATTTGGTAGCATATTAAGTCCACTGAATTTCAGCTATGGAGGGATAACAATGAATGGTTATTTGTTCATTATAAATAAATAAATATTATGGCTGTTTTCCATTAGATCTGGTTAAAAAAAAGTCTTAACAGGAAAGATAAAATATTCCCTTATGTAATTTGTATTTTATGTACAATATAAGCCAACTTTGTCCGATGGCAATTCATAGGCATCTGACTTCAGTTTAAAGGTGGGAAATAAATGATGAAATTTCCCTGGCCATTTTCTGGGTCACTTTCTCAATAAAAAGGTCATGGATGGCTGGTGTTGCTACCTTCTCGATATATATGTTCGCTATATTAATGCATTCTTCTACCGTTTTATCATTTAGAAGATATTTTGTTTATTTTCCAATAATATTTGAAGTTACAGTTAATTTAAAACATTTCAAAGTAATGGAGAAAACTGGACATGGTGGAGAAGAGATTTGGAAAACTCTTCTAGGTGTTATCACCTAGATTTGGTGTCCACATCACAACTTTTAAGAATCTCTAGTCCAAGAATGTACATTGGATATATAGAAATACACACAGGTGTAATTATTGGTTTATTGGTTTCATTTACTTACCTAGTACAACTCACAATTATTTAGAAGTGACTGTGGAATGTGGAAAATGAGGAAGTTGAGCCTAATATTTATGAAGGCATAATGAAGAGAAGCAAAGCTTTAATCGGAACAATATTAGTAAAATTTAAATTAAGTGCTCACCATGAACAAAGCATTGTTCTCAGTAATTTACATACATTAGTTCAATAGATATTTACAACCATTCTGAGGTAGGTACTATTAATACCTTCATTTTACTAATGAGAAAATTGAGGCTCAGAGAGGTCAAGTAACTTGTCTGAGGAGCACACAGCTATTATGCAACAAAATAAGGCAGGTTATCTACAGAATCATTTAACCAGAACATTAATTTTATCTCTAGTAAGAGAGTTCTACTACTTGAAGTTTGGCTTCTGTACTATAAGAAATGACTGTAACTATTGAGAATAAGGAGGGCTAGAAAAAAGAAATTTTCAGTTGAAAGTTTATGCTTATTTTGCACATGAAGGATATGCAAAAACTTATTTTTGTTTTGTTCACATGTGAATTTAGATATCATCTAAAACTATATGAATGATAGAAACTCATTAAATATTTGGTGAGTGGCTAAACTAATAAATAAATACATAAATATCTGTGTATAATATATTTATATTATCCTATCATTTTGAAGCAATACATGCCTAGGCACACACAGTAGAGTGAATGGGGGCTACATACAAGTACTTAGGAGTCACTATTGAGTATCATTTCATAAATTTCATTTGCCAGTATAATTGATTATACTATCAACCCACAATGGTGGGACTCTGCAATAAAAATTTCTGGAAGTACACACTATCCAAAATGTTGAGATTGTAATGAAAACAACTGATGGGCACTTAGGTTGCTTCCAGCACTTGGCTATTGTAAACTTGCTGCTATGAACAGTGGGGTACATAGGTTCTTTTAGTTCATGTTTCAGGATTCTTAGGGTATAGTCCCAGCAGTGGAATTGCTGGGTCAAAAGGCAGTTCCACTTTAAGTTTTCTGAGGAAATGCCATAAACGAGTAGTTCAAAAAACTATGGTACATTTACAAAATGGAATACTATGCAGCAGAAAGAAAGGAGCTCCTACCCTTCATGACAGCATGGATGGATCTGTAGAGCATTATGTTAAGTGTTATAAGCCAGGCAGTGAAAGACAAATACTACATGATCTCACCTATAAGTGGAACCTAATCAACAAAACAAACAAGCATGGAAAATATAACCAGAGACACTGAAACAAAGAAAAAACTGACAGTAACCAGAGGGGAGTAAGAAGAGGGATAATAGTGGAAGGCTGGTCATGAAACATGTATAAAGGACACGTGGACAAAGCCAAAGGGGGTAGGATCGAGGGTGGGAGGTGGGGAATGGGGCATGGTGGGAGGAAAATGGAGACAAGTACTTGAACAACAATAAAAAATACATTCAGAAATCATGGTACCATCAAATAATGATGTTATTTTATCTAAAACAAACTTGGTCTAAATGCTCAAAGTTGGCAATAAATGTGCTGTAAAAAAGAAAAGAAAAAAGGAAACAACTGAGGCAGAGAGAAAGAAAACAAAGGCCATGTTGTTCATTTAACAAGAAATACCATCTAATGGGAAAATGAGTAGGCTTAAAGTACCACACTTTCCTTCTCCTCTTATCAACAATTTCTTTCTTTTCTTTCAGCCCATTAGTATTTTTTGTAGCATAACAGAGATAAAATTAAAAATCCCAAAATCTAATGTAAAAATAACCTCTTTAAAATTAGAAAAAAGACCAGATGGGTTGGGCTGCTACATCCGCGCTCCCCATGATGTACTAAATTGAGTTAGAAGGAATCGCCATCTTTTGGGGTCTCTATCCAAATATGTAGGGAGAGCCTGAGTCATAAACTACTAATGGTTGTCTTCAATTCCGTGTAACCAACTCTCTAAATAACTCTTTCTTAGAACACATTTTGGAATATGAGAGTGAACTTTGCAAATAATTAAACTCCAGGCAGAGTCAATAGCTTGAATAAGAGCAATGACAAAAATGTGATTTCCTTACTGAATCATATATTTAATTATGTATCAATTTCTTTATGGCTCTGAATCTGTTCTAATCTTGCAACAGTGATTAAAGTCACAACATATGCATTGGTGTCCATGTTGTGTATATCCAATATATAATATGATGGCAGATATGTTTATGGGAGAACAGGGTATATTTTCAAAGTATGAGAATAAAATGAGTGCTACGGCGATATTTGCATTCCATATTTTTTTCATAATTCTGCCTTCTTTCATCTTGCCCAGGCTTAAAATCCTTAAACTACCTTGGAGTCTCCATCTCCCTTCGTTTAGGCCCACCTAGTTGGCGGATCCTGCCTGTCGCTCCACTGCTGTATCTTCCATTGAGCCATAATCTTCACTCTTCCAGCTGCTTCTCTAAGTCCCGCTCTCCATGAGTCTGAACTAGGAGTTTGCAGTCATGACCTAACATCTCTAGGCTTTCAGGCCTCAGTCTCTCCAAACCCCCTTTGGCTCTCTCCTAACTTGCTTTCCCTAAAACACACCCTGATACTACTCCTTCCATTTCAATGCCAGTGCCCACCCTCCCCAATTTCCATGTCACTTTCAACATATGTAGCCTAATATTTTAAGTTTGCCTGGATCTAGTGCCAACTCATTTTCTCAACCTTATTTTCAAAAATGTTTCACATTCAGTGGAAGTGCACTAGTTTTTTTCAGGTGTGTCTGCCTTTTTTTCCCTCTCTTTAATATGCCTTCTCCTTATTTCTTAGCATATATATCATGTTTATCATTCAGTATCTACTTTTTTCAATGCTCTTTCCGTAACTCCTGTAATTCTATTCACCCCAATAGATAAAAATAACTTCTCCATCTTCTCAGGTTCCCTGGTTACTGTTCTGTTCTAGACATTATAACACACTCTTCATAATTAGTGTTTTATTGTCAGTATGCACACATAAGTCTGGCCTTCCATCCAAACTGTTACACACCTTAAGGGCATAGTTGATTGCACCATCTACAGTGTCACACACACTATCATGCACATGAGAGGCACAGATAACTGACCAACTGAATGAATAATAAATTTGTGTTCAACAGAAAAGAATGTGAACTCAGGTCCACTGAATCCCAAACAAGGTGTTTCATTCACACCTCTGCAGATGGTAGCTTATTATTTAGCTAGCAGTGTTATAACACACCTACTTCAACACTGTATTTTCACAGTATCAAGCAACCTTCATTACAAGTTCCCGTGACTAATGTAAATATCACCCCACCTCCATTCAGTCTCCTTCTATTTTGCTCTGGTCTCAAGGCAGCGTGATAGAGTGAGGAAATGAAAGATTGATGAGTGAGGCAGTTTGGATTCTAGGCCTAACTCTCAAAAATTTCTCAGTGCAAATCCCTTAGCCTTCGTTTTCTCATTTGTTAGATGAGGGATTTGGATTGGATAGTTTGGAAGTTCTTAGCAGCGCTGAAATTTAAGAGAGAGGAAAGGCACAATTTGTAAACTTTGACCTTTAGAAAATTATTTTTCATGCTTGAGTTCCTAAGGATTGTTATTAAACGGCCCTCTGTTTCCCCTGGTGCCACTTTCTGTGGTTCTAATACTCCTTGTAAGCTCTAACATTCAAACTTTGCTTGAATGTTGTTCAATTCTTGGTGAGAATTTCCCTACATCTGTGTCACAGGCCTCATCATTTTCCTGGAAATTTTTTACCACAGAGGCCTCATTTCCCTATCACCAAATCCTCTGATGGTTCTAACTTCTTTATTTGGTTGAGGAGACTGCTGAATAACCCACAAGCTCGTTGACAAACTCATCCATCTGCTGCCTGGTTTTCAACCTTCTTGGCACTTGTCCAGCGACTCTTCCCACTCACCCTGACCTCCGTAGGCAAGCCTCTTCATGCCAATGTGCCTTCTATCCCAGACTCGGTCTGTGTTTCTCCTTCTCCGTGTTCAAGGTCTGTTTCCTTCCCTTTCTATTTTGTCCAAACTTCCTTTAGGTCTTTTGTTTGCTGATTTCTTTGTCTTCCCTTAAATGTTCAGACTCTGAGAGTTAACTGGGGTTGAGAAAAATAAAGGCACTGATAAAATTGTGTGGACTTGACATAAATATGGGGAAACAATTGGAACCAAAGAACAGAAGTACAAATGTTTCTAGTCATACGCTAGATGACACGCTAGATGACACACTATCGACATGCAACGTGGTGAATGTGATCTAGTCTTTGGCGTCCTTCCAGAGGAGGAAGGGATTCTGTCATCTCGTCACCAAGGATTCTGAGAGCGGTTTCCTTTAACTGGATCTGCCTTGGAAGGGCACATCCCCATCCTGTGAAGAGAGTACACTTAGACAAGTACCTAACGGCGTTCATTTTGACTTCCTTTCATTTCTAAAAACCAAGAGATTCCAATTCAGCCTAAAGATCAATTTTCCAAAAGTTTAATTAAATCTGAAGAGATTTATTTATTACATCACTAGTTATTAACTCTTGCTGAACATTAGAATCATCTATGGGACTTTAAAAATTACGCTTAACTATCAGCCTTAAGTTGACTAATTTGGGCCTGAACATCAGTATTTGTAAAAATTCTCCCTCCAGCAATCATGTTTCTTGGTATTTACCCAAAGTAGTTGAAAACATATATCTAAACAAAAAATCTGCACAGGGATGTTTATAGCACCTCTATTTATAAATGACAAAACCTGGAAGCAACCAAATGCCCTTCAGTAAGTGATGGAGAAATAAAGAGTAGTGCATTTAAAAATGAAATATTATTAAATGAAAATTAATAATATGCACTATTAAAATAATAATATTATGCACTATAAATAATAATATTTAGTGCTATTTTTAGCACTAAATCTAAATGAGTTATCAAACCATGGAAAGCATACTACCAAGTGAAAGCCAATCTGAAAAGGCTATAGGCTCTACAATTCCAACTATACGACATTCTGGAAAAGTCAAAAACTACAGAGAAAATAAAAAAAAGCAATGGTGGCCAGAGTTTGGGTGGTGGGGACAGGTGACAAGGTAGAGTACAGAGGACTTTAAGGCAGAGAAAATATCCTGTATGATATATAATGATGGGTACAAGTCACAATATGTTTGTCCAAACCCACAGAAAGTAAAACAAGAGTAAACGGAAATTGTGTTGCGGCTGTTCAAGGCCAGACCAGTTCACACGGGATTCAGGCAGACGGAAGAATATATGCGGAGCCATTGGAATGCCTGACATGCCTTTGTTCTGGGGTGGCGTGATCCATGTACTCTGCAAGCCAAGTGTCATGCTGGCAGGAAGTCCCAACTCCCTTACATACCAAATGCATACAAAGCTGGCAGGGTGCCAAGATGCTGTATAACACAGTGGGATTCTGTGCATGATGTGGGCCCATTCTCAAGTGTATGGGGACACCGCTTCTCTTAGCTGCCCAGACATTGGGAGAGGAAGCCTGACTGACTTCATTTACCCTACAGTAATATAAGCTATGGACTCTGGGTATTAATGGTGTGTCAGCGTAGGTTCATCAGTTGTAGCAAATGTATCACTCTGGTAGGAGATGTTGATAATTGGGAGGCAGTGCATGTGTGAGGCAGAGGCATTACGGGAAATCTCTATGCTTTCCTTTTAATTTTGCTATGAACCTGAAACTGTCCTAACAAAGTCTTAAATATTTACATAGACATATAATATACGTATATACACACCCATACACATATGAATATATACATCTTTATGTATAAAATCTCCCACAACTTCTCTGTACATTTATCTTTCCCCATATTCCTAGATATTGTCATGTGCAGTTGAAGTTGAAAACTCACTGCAGTCTGGTCTGGGTCAGATCCACCTTTGGTGGCTGCAAGACGACAAGGATTAGAGGTTTTTTACTTGTCCCAGCTCTGTGATAATTTAAGACTAGGAAAAGAAAAAAAAAAGCTTTCAGTATCTCCACTTACTATTCATCTAAAAAACTACTCCTGTTCATTTAAAGGTACAAACGGGTTAAAAAATCAAACTATGCCAGAAAACCAAAGTCAACCTTATTCATGGCTTTCCTGGAAAAAAACGGTAGTGGAGATAGGTGGGTAACATATTGACTAAAAGACTTGAGTGGCTTGTTATTACTATTCAGCAAACAATTAAATTTGTATCAGGGCCTGCAAAGCCCTGTGCAGGTTGGCTGCCTCTCCCCCAGCTTTTCAATCTCCTGCTGCATACGCCTGCCTCTCCTGAGCCCTCTCCTCTCTTTAACCTCCAGGAGCATAACAACGCCTTCCAACCTCACTAAGATTTTGGCATGTTACATTTTACCACGGGCCTCTTCCATCTGCCTAGAATGCCTCTCCGGTAGTTCTCAAACCTTGCTGTGCATTAAAATCACCTGAGGGCAATCTAAAACTCCACACCCAGGCCACACCCTGAGCAATTATAGGATATTTTCCAGAAATGGGACTCCAGCATCCATTATTTTTTTAAAAAGCCACAAAAACAAAAACTCCCTAGATTTTCCAGAAATGGGATCCTGGCATCAGTAATTTAAAAACAAAAACCCCTCAGGTGCTTTGGATATGCAGCACAGTATGTTAACCCAGTGCCCCAAGCTCCTCAGCGCATCTACTTAAACTCCAATTTGACTTCAGTTCCCTAATTTTCACTCCCCAAGGAACGCTTTCCTACATTCACAATCTGATCAAATACCTCTATTTACAATCTCACAATCTCGAGTGCCTCCCCTCATTTCATATCTAATTTTATATTTATTAGCGGGGGCTACAGTCTCTGTTTTAACCTCCACCACTAGAAGGTACAATCTATGTAGCCAGTGATTGTATTTGATTTTGTTAACCAGAGTATTGCCAGACCCACAACAAAAACAAACAAACAAAAACAAAATTTGCTGGTTACCATAGAGATCTGTAATGATGCTATAACTATGACAACTTTGCTTGTAATGTTTAATATTAACATTACTAGACCTGATTTTTCTGGTAAAATGATATTCTCTATGTTATTAAAATACAGTGTTATTACAGTTTTCAATTCTGGATGCAAGACCTAATAATTGGTATGCATAGGCTTGAATAGTCTCTAGTCTCCTTTAGTTTTTCCCCAGTACAAATTAATGCAATCCACTAATTGTAGATCTGCTGTAACACATTCTGTTAATGCAGTTGTTCAGGAAAAGTGAGATTACATTTTTGTTTGGGTGTATTTTATAAAAAATCTGCCACATTGAAAATTTCCTCAGCTGTTGGTTCACAGAGGGTGCCAGACCTGTGGGCTGTCACATGGTCAAATAAACAGGCATGTTCATTAGTGTTGCATGAGCACAGCCAAAATGAAGTCTAATTGCTTTGCAGTGGTAGTTACCATAAGACCCAAAACCCATACCAATCTTCCTTCCATGAAAAATATATCAGAACAATGAGAATTATTATTTTCCAAAAACCTGTACGCTTTTAAGGGTGCTAGTTTAACAAATACTCTACCGAGATGTATGCCACTGGAATGTTTTTGCTCTACACTAATCTCTGCTTTTATCCTTACCTATCCATTACCAGCATCCTTTCCACACACGCATTTTTACTAAAAACTGTTCTTTTGATTCTTCCCATCAAAACTAGCTCCCACAATTTCTAAAAACAATTACATGCTTGGTCAGTTTTGCAGTCTGTATTTGATCCTAGCGTAAAAATAGAAAGAACAAAATTCATCACTATATGCACATAATACCGTTCTTCAATAAACCCAAGAACTAAATGGGAAACCTAACAGTTTTCTGTGAACCTAAATTACTATACACCAAGATGCTCACTTTTAATCAAACTTGGAATGATTCAATGAGGATCTAATAGCTAAATGCCAATTTTGTACGTAATACTGTAACAGATTGAAGAAAAAAATAATAAAGTCTGTGTGTGGTTATTTGACCACTTTCATTCATACTTATGTTAATTTAATTCAAACTTTTCAAGGAACAATGACTGTCAATTAAATTAAATTATACTCTAGGGAGAGACCTCCTGAACATGTAGATTATAACCTGAACAAAAAAAAAAAACAAAAAACAAAAAACAAGACATCAAAGCACTTCAGCTATCTGAACTGCCGTCATCTTTCAGCATGGCATGCTGAGGAATTTTCAAAGCAGTAGTATCTAGAAGCAGCTTCTCTCAAACAGCCAAAATTCTCTAAAAATCCATGTCCCAGATATATAGTCATTTACTGAATGTTTCTTTGAATTTTACTCTCACAGAATGAATAATTTGCATTCTGACAGTCTAAAGATGTGAAAAAAATAACATGTGCTTCAAGATTTGAGGAAGGTAAATAAAGTCTGCAGTATCTGGCAATGATCGTATTTCAAAAATACTTCCAGCTTTATTTTTTTATCAAAAGAAAATGTATCATAAAGCATTTTGAATTTTAAAAATAAGGGGTTATCAGTTGGAATGAATAAGACTCCTTCCTGTACCTGGATTCAGACATCCATTAAAAGATAATGTTAAAACATCCTCTACCAATTTGAAAAACTCGTTACAATTCCACTTTAAAAGATTTTTTTGGTAAGGGCACAAGTCTGCAAAGGAAGCCTGCGTGCATGGGTGCATGGAGGGATTTGTGGGTGTTTATGTGTATGAGGAAATATGTGTGCTAGTGTGCATAGCGCATCTTAACAAATTCTCGTGGGTTTATTTCAAGAGTAGAAGGGTTTATATATGAATCAATTTTGTAAAACAATGGCATATGAACTCCAGATGTAAAGCATTTGCACTTTGTCTAATAAGCAGAAGGATTTGTCAAAGAGAGCCTTCTTTTCCAAGAAAGCCCAAATGAACAGCAACCTCTCTTTTGCATCTGTTTAGAATTCCAAGTTGTCTCTCACTGGTACAAAGGAATCAGGAGCGAAACCATTTGCACTTATTTCTTAACAGTGTATTACTCAACATCTGCTAAGGTTCAAAGTTCTGAAATATAATCTAAACAAATTCCTGGCTAGAATGCAACAAACAAATAAGAAAGAAATTAGGAATGTTTCACATATTTTTTAAAGTCGACTTTAAGAACAATAGACTAAATATTTATTCAGCACACTTATGTGAAGGATAAGAGAAAAACCTCATGGACAAAGCAGAAAAGCAATTTTCATCAGAGTTCAATATATGAACATGGTTCTGTTTTTTACTACTTCTCACAGTGATAGAAAATGTTTATCAGAATAGACTACACTGATGATGTCACAAAGGCAATTTCAGAATGTTACAAAGTTATTTAGTTAAAAATACTTTGTCTCATAATTTCATGTTCTATGATTCCATAACTTCTTGTAATACTTCAAATTCACTTTATCTATCAATATGAAAGAACTTCAAGCTGTATGATTCACTCAATAAAACATGGTATAAGATAATGTCTATAGCAAGTTACCATTTGTGTGAAACACAAAGCTATGTGCATAAGTACAGAATTTTCACAGGTATTAATGGAGGGTTGCAGAAGGAAAGCATCAACATTCATTACTTCTGAGAAGGAATGACATCCTTGGGAATTAGATGAGGAAGAGACTTAATTTCCCCTTCATAGTTATGATACTTTTTGATTCTGTATTAATAAAGCATTATCTTTTTAATAAAATTCAATTTAAAAATACTATTTGATTGCCACTAGAAACCTAGCTTTCAATTTAGACAATGTTTTGTCCTCGTCTTTATCGATCGTGCATATAGCTTGGGAAGAGGAGTGAAAATAATACAACTAAGAGAATGCTATGGAGTGAACGTGATCTATGAGTCCCACAAAGGTCACAATGCCTTAAACAGTTAAGAAAAGGCTTCAGGTACAGCTGGAGATTATATGATTTATATAGAGAAAAATAAAAAGGCCAGCTCTGTCAAAAATCGCAGACTCAAAGCAGAAAGGTTGGCCAAGGAGGAGTGATCGTGGAGAAGCACGCGTGTGCGCACACACTGTAAGGGCTCTGCAGACAAAGGTGAGTGAGTGCGCGTGTGTCAGTGCCGGAATGAGGTGAATACATCTGATGACAGAAGAGTTTCTTTTTATGATTCTCAAAGCATGACATGTTGCTGTACTTACTTGGTTTTCTTTTTTCTTCTGTGTCTGTCTGTCTTTCTCTCTGTTTCTCTCCCTTTTTCACTTATTCCTGTAGTCATTTTTTAAACTCAAGTACAAATATACCTACAGTGAAGTGCTATACAGTTCAATTAAGATATACAAAGTGAACATATTCATGTAATTTGCACTACCAGCCTCACCAAAGTTTTTGTCATGAGCACTACCCACACACACACTTAAATATAACCAATAGTCTTTTATATCAGCAAAGATTCATTCTTCCAGTTATAGAGCTTTAAATAAAGGGGGTCTTAGTGTAGGAATCCTTCTGGGTCTGGTTTTTTTCACTTATTACTTCTATCCAGGTCATCCATGTTCACACATGTGGCAACACTCAGTACAAAAGAGTTAATCTTGACCCCTCTTAGCTAATAACTTCCACATACAGAGTCTGGCACAAATAATGCCCTTTTTATTACAAAATCATAACCATGTTATTCTGTAAGATAACATTATCACACTCAAGCACACCATATGACATTGTAGGTGGGATATTCAAATGAAAACTATCAATTATTACACCCATATTATTACCATACCAACCACACTCTGGCAAGCATTACTTCTGCCAGACCCTGTATTTATTACCACCAAGTGCCAAGTATGGAAGTGAGGGAAGGTTAATTAGGCATTAAAACTTTTGATTTGTGTTGCACCTTGCAATTTACTCTGCTATGTATTCTTTTATTTTATTTGTCCTTTTACAATAATGTAGACCATGAGAGACATGATTAATGGTATTACCATTATTTATTTTACAGATAAGAAAGTGAGGATTAAAGAGTTTACATTATTTACTAAAGGTCTCATTTAAACAGCAAGTAAGGAGTTAACTGTCATTTGCACTCATGGCACCCACCTTCAAGTCCATGATCATAATGCAAAACCACATCATCTATACTCTTATTTGAAGAGAGGAAATGGCATACCCACTATAATATAGTTCAAAATCCATTGCTCAGCTTGCATAACCTAGCATTGCTCCTTAGAAAATGTGATGCTGACACGGGGTCACATTTGTAGTATACCTACTACTGGCCAAGCCTTTTCTTAAGAACTAACACCATCATTCTAAATCAACATAAAGAGCATACAAAGTAGGTATCATCATTATCCCTATTTTACAGATGAGAAAACTAATGTCGAGAGCAGTGAAGAAAACGTGTTCAAGGTGCGCTTGGTGAATTTCTGCCATAAAGGGCAGACAAGTATTTTCGGCTTTGTGGGCCATATGATTTCTGTTATGGCTACTTGACTCTAACATCATAGCACAGAAGCGGCCATAGACAGTAAGGAAAATAATGGGCATGGCTGTGTCACAATGCCACCTTCTTGCCAAAAACAGACACTGGGTCAGATTAAGCCCAGCAGCTATAATTTGCCCAGCAGCTATAATTTGCTAACTCATAGTTTATGAATATTCATAGAATACTTGAAAATACCACAATGTAAATCCTAAGTAAAACTTAATTTGGCGGTGAACCTGTGGAAATACTTGCAAGAATAAAAATTAAAATGTTTTGCAAAAGTAAAGCATAATATATTTGAACACGGAAGTGTTAGTTAGCTTCATGTCATCTTAACTTGTTACTCTACAGTAGGTGACTTGGACCCACCAATGTTATTGCCGAGCACCAGCTACAATCTAATGACAAGTGAAAAGGAGTTTCCCCAACAAAAAGTTAACCTTAACTTTCCTCACTTACTTTACATAATGGAACCATCTTAATTCAAGGGCTTGAATAATCAGAGTTGTAGAAACAGTTATACTGGCAAAGGATTTCACTGATCTAGGAGATAGCAAGGAAAACCAGTCAGGTGGGTTCAAAAGTCCCAAATAAATACAGCAAAATTAAAATGTATGAATGTATTATCATCTATAAATTTAAATATGTAACTTGAATCATTTTACAGAGTTGTTAGTGTGTATATTTTTATTTTAGAGCTACACATGTGCTATTACTGATATTTAAAATGCCCCCAAAATAAAAGCTCTATCATCTTTATAAATTGTATGCTTTGCTTGTCCTTGCCTTAGAATCCAGTTTATTTTTAAAACAAACATCCTGAAAATCTTTGATATTGCATTCAGCAATCCATCTGCTCCACTGTAAATTCTTTCAAGTGCAGGTGGCCTGTAACGTTCTGTGAGAGCAATTAATGAAGTTTTGAATCTCTTTTGCTCTTTCACGCTCGGCTGAATGGTAAAAAGGGGTTATCATCTTTAATTCTCCAGCTTCACAGTATACACAATTAGATATTTTCATGCATTTTTACTTCCCTTTTAGACACATATTATACAAGTTTTTCTGGTTGTTCTAGATGCAAACTGAAATAAATTCACCAATGATTTGCAGGATGGATAAAAACACTAAGATATAGATGTTGGATTAATAATTTTTTTAAATGCTATAAAGAAAATGTTTCAATTCACCATAATAGTAATTTAGATTCTCAAGTTTACAATTACTTTTTTTTAAAGGAGTTAACTTTTTACACAACATCAATTGTATAATGGAAAATTCCAAATAATTATATACTTATATACTTATATTCCATATATACTTATATTTCATATATAAAAGACTGAACTTCATATGTGAGTAAAGCATTCACTGGAGTTAAATATTAATTTAATAGCAGATTTATAAATGGATTAGACCCCAAATGTTGATTATCATATTATGATTTGACCTTAACAATGATGCAGATCAAATTATGATTACAATAAAATGTATTAGAGTTTAGCTTTTTTAAGAGGGCTATTTATTTATTTTATTTTTTAAAGATTTTATTTATTTATTTTTAGAGAAGGGAGGGGAGAGAGAAAGATTGGGAGAGAAGTATCAGTGTATGGTTGCTTCTCACAGGGCCCCCACTGGGGACCTGGCCTGCAACCCAGACATGTGCCCTGACTGGGAATCGAACTGGAAAACCTTTGGTTCACAGTCCATGTTCAATCCACTGAGCTATGCCAGCCAGGCTATTTATTATTTTTAAAGTATATTTTATTGGTTATGCTATTACAGTTGTCCTACTTTTTTTCTCCCCTTTATCCTCCCTACACCCTGCACCCCCAGCCTCCAGCACTCCCCCTACCCTTAGTTCATGTCCATGGGTTGCTCACATAAGTTCTTTGGCTTATCCATTTTCTATACTATTCTTAACCTCCCCCTCTCTATTTTGTACCTACCAATTATATTTCTTATTCCCTGTACCTTTTCCCCTATTCCCCCTTCCAACTCCCCACTGTTAACCCTCCACGTGATATCCATTTTTGTAATTCTGTTTCTGTTCTAAAGGTTTGCTTAGTTTTTTTTTTTTTTTTAGTTCAGTTGTTGATAGTTATGAGTTTGTTGTCATTTTATTGTTCATAGTTTTCGATCTTCTTCTAATTCTTTGATAAGTCCCCTTAACATTTAATATAATAAGGGCTTGGTGATGATGAGCTCCTTTACCTTATCTGGGAAGCACTTTATCTGCCCTTCCATTCTAAACAATGGCTTTGCTGGATAGAGTAATTTTGGATGTAGGTCCTTGCCTCTCATGACTTCGAATACTTCTTTCCAAACCCTTCTTGCCTGCAAGATTTATTTTGAGAAGTCAGCTGACAGTCTTACGGGAAATCCTTTGTAGGTAACTCTCTCCTTTCCTCTTGCTGCTTTTAGGATTCTCTCCTTATTTTTAATCTTGTGTAATGTAATTATGATGTGCCTTGGTGTATTTCTCCTCAGATCCAATTTCTTTGGTACTCCCTGAGCTTCCTGGACTTCCTAGAAGTTTATTTCCTTGGCCAGATTAGGGAAGTTTTCCTTCATTATTTATTCAAATAAATTTTCAATTTCTTGTTCTTCCTCTTCTCCTTTTGGCACCCCTATGATTCGGTTTTTGGAACATTTAAAGTTGTACTGGACATTCCTAAACCTCTCCTCATTTTTTTTTTGAATTCTTATTTCTTCATTCTGTTCTCGCTGAATGTTTATTTCTTCTTTCGGCTCCAAATCATTGATTTGAGTCCCAGTTTCCTTCCCTTCACTGTTGGTTCCCTATATATTTTCTCTATTTCACTTTTCATAGCCTTCACTTCTTCCTCTATTTTGTGACCATACTCAACCATTTCTGTGAGCATCCTGATTACCAGCGTTTGAACTCTACATCTGATAGGTTGTCTATCTCCTCATTCAGTTCTTTTTCTGGAGTTTTGAAATTCATTTGGACCACATTTCTTTGTCTCCTTGCACCTGTTACATTGTAAGGGGGCGGAGTCTTAGGTCTTAGTTAAGACAGGGCAACCCTCTTTGTTGCACTATGGTTCTGTCTCTGGGAGAGGGGTCAGAGATGGAACAATGCCACTTGCTCAGCTCTTGACCCACTTTCCACAACTTCCCTCAGTTTCCATAAGTAGATTGTGCCCTTTCAGGTGCCAATTCCCATGTGAGTGTGTTTGTGTACATTCTAGGATCCTGTGGGCCTCTCCAATGAACTCTCTTGTGAGAATGGTACTTTCTCCCATCTTCAAAACCGCTATAGGGTTTTATAGGCAGAGGTTTTGAGTCTTTAGTTTCCTGCATTGAAACCCTGGGTTTCACAGTTTGTCTCACACCCCAGTTGTTCCTCCCTGGTTATCTGCCCTTGAATGTGTGCCAGCCTCTGCCTAACCTGCACAGTCAGCAGTCTTGCCATGAGTCCTCTCTACCTCATTGCCCCTCTCCACCCCTCCTACTGGACTGGATGAACATTTAACTCCTTGGTTGTCAGAGTTCCATGCATCTTGATTTTCTGGCGGTTCTGGTTGTTTTTCTTTTTAAATTTGTTGCTATCTTTCTTCTGGTTCTGCAAGGAAGTGAAGGCTTTCTACCTACACCTCCATTTTGGCCAGAACTCCTCTAGAATTTAACTTTTAACATTATCTGTGTATATATAATATTTTACTAAGTGTATCAGAAAGTCATTTATCTGATAGAAAACTTACATTTTATAAGGGGTGGATGGTTGTAGATAGCTTTGTGAATATCATATTGGCCTTTTCTAACCTTTAATACAAAGTGTGTATATCTACTTTACAGGGAGAAATATTCCTTTTCATTTAGATCTACTTTTTTATTTATAGTAATAATTATGGAAACATGGTAACTATTAAAGGCCAAAGAGTACAGTTTCTAAAGGAAATAATAAATCATGTCATTCTGGCCCCTTAGTAAAATTTCATCTATAACACCCATTAGTTTTCAACTAATAATCATATTATAATCTATACATGCTTATAAGTTATATGAAATAATTATATTTAATGCTTAAATTCAGTTATTTAAAATAAATTTAGCCATAACAGGAGGTGAAAAAAACACTAGAAATATAAAGATTCCAATGGCTGATTTTAACAATTCACAAAATATATGCACTTTTACAAATATTTCTAGTACTTTTTTCTTTTTTTATGTTTAATGTGAAATACAATCTTAATTGAGCTTGTAGAGCTTGGAGATGGTTTGCTCAATGCCATGGGGCCACTTCTGCCTGGAATAACTATGGCAGCCACAAAAGGCAGAGAATACGGGAGTGTCAGTAGGTGTAGCCAGCTGTTGGAGGAGTCTGAAATGGGATTACTGACGAGGTTCAGGTAAGGATTTAAACAAAGAGGCAGGACACCATGTGGGACGGGGACCATGTGAGACCATGTAGGAAGGAAAGGGGTGAAAGGACCCTCGCTGGTGGGCCATTCGAAGGTGCCATGTGGTTTTGGATTAAGACTTGGAGATCACAGCAACACAGCTGATGGTACTGGGAGCAGCAGCAGACCTGCCCAGCCCAGCACAGATTACTGGGAGGAACCAGGAAAAGTGAGCTGTGGACCTCCGTTCCTTTTCTTCTAAAGGACGTTACTTCTGACTCGAATGCTCTGAGACTGGCCTGACTGGACAAATGGGGAGGGCAGGACAGTGTGTGGGTGGGTGTATCTTTATTTCTAAAGGGAGTGAGATTTAATGGTAGAATCCCACCATTTTTCTAAACCTGTATAACTTTTAGTTAAATAGTTCCTTTCCTTTTTACCAAACTCTGGCATTGAGAGCCACATTCCTACCAGCAGTGGACAAAGAAGAACCATAGAACAGAAGACCCTGGGCACGAGGGTGGGGAGGGCGGTTGTTTCTTTAACACTTGGAGCTAGTGTTAGTCACTCCTTTGTTTTGATTCTTAATTACGTTAGTTTTCCAAGGTATATTTGATTGGTTTTATGTCATCAGTGCACAAAAGAGTAACTGGGACTAGGTAGATTATCACAAACTGAAAAAAAAAGAGTCATCACAACAACATATAAAACAAATAAAAGAACCTAAAATACATGAAATCATATTGTTGGCAGAGTTTCATAAGACTGCTTAATTATCTTATTTTCTAGTATAGGGTTATAATCAAACTAGTGTGGAAAAAAAATTCACTCATTCTATGGGTCTATAGGTCTGACTATTCCTTTTGATTACGAATGAGAATGAAGCCAAATCTGTCCTTAGCTGTGTGCTAGATTTTATGGGGTTGACCAAATACATGGAAGACATGAGTCTTCTCTTCTAGCTGGAAAGACAGAGCATTAATATATTTATCAACATATTTATTAACTGGTTATACAGCCATTTTGTAGGGAATGTAATGAACCAATCATGTATGTTGTATGAATTCAGCAATGGAAAATGCCAACGTGGAATAAACAAGTCTGGGAGGTGGCAAAACTAGTTTAATGATCAGGCATTCATGGACAGCATAAGAAAGAGTATAGAAACCAGATGAGAATGGAACATCGGAGGAACAGTAAGATAGATGCTTTGTGTGGGAGAACAGCCCTCAATGCTAAAGGTTTGAGATCATGTGTCAGAGTTAGTCGAGCATTAGCTGAGTACCTTGAACAGTGAAAGGGCATGGCCTACCTAAAGAAATGCTTAAGAAAGTGTATTTTACACTGAAGCAAATATATAAGATAGTGTTTCTGGAAAGTAATCACGGGGTATTCTCCACTCTTCATCAGTAATTGAATGTCTCTGTGTGTGAGACACCAAAATCCAAATAACTCCCAAAGCACAATTTAACACACAAAATAAATGAAGCCCGGCCACAGCGTTGTAGTGCATAGCACATCCTTGGTGGACAAGGGCAGACGCCAACACTGGTTTTTCTTAACAGCGTTACTTTCATCCACATTGAAGTCCTAATCGATAGAAAGTATGTGATTTTGTGTTCTTAATATTTAAGAAAGTACTGCATCAGAAAGAAGAGTAAGGAAGACTCCAAATGTTAGGATGTGTATTCATGATGGCTTACTTATAATGTTAGTCATTTAATTGAAAAACAAAAACAAACAAACAAAAAAAACCCAAATCCCCAAAACTAGCCATCTCTGGACTAAGGTTTCAATTATTCGCATGTTATAAAATGCATATGCATGAATTCTGAAATAATCATTATGAACACACACCCCAAGTTAAGCAGAATTTTCTACTATGCATATTAAAAATGTCTTTTTCAAATGCTAATTTGTTAATTACAAACTTTTTATCAAGCTTAACTAAACTCATAGACTTCATTGCAACTATTTGCATAATGTTTCCTGTGGAAGCAAAGCCATCAAGTTACTGAAAATTTTCAAATGAAGAGGTACATTTCATTAAACCCAAAAGAATTAAATTTGTTGTTGAAGGTAACTATATTCAGAAAATATAGAAGGTTCTGAAAACTACATGGAGCACTGCACTCATTTTACATTGCGCTAACGAGTGATGTGTGTAAGACATTTCCAGTTTCCCCAGAGCACTGTTTAATTACCCTTCACACCTCTCATGCCAGCAAAAAAAAAACAAAAAAAAAAAAAACAGCATCACTAATAAAATATTGGGGTCTAGAGTCTAAGAGGTATGATTAGCATCTCTGACCTTTCGTCTGTTTTTCAGTAAAATAAAAGTGCTGCTGTGAGGGTAATGATGATTTAGTAAGTAGTTAACTAATGCCAGCTGTTATCATCATTACGATTATGACGGTTGTTAATTTCGAGACAGCCAATTCTCAACGTACTAAGTTTGAGTTTGTCATTTCCTTGTTTGTCTCTTTTTGGTTCTGGTGGCTATATTGTTTTGTATCTATTGCTAACATCTTCAAAACTGGGAAGGTAAAAAACATATAAAAAAGGAAAATACATATTAGTCAACTTTTATTTTATAATCTCTCATTTTAACTATCAATAAAGTTAACTATTAGAACTTGTTTAAAATGCAATTTGGATATTATTTTACTTATATATAAAATAAGGATAATACAAAGTATTTATTTTACAGGTTTGTTGAGAGAATAAAATTAGAAGATCTATATAAAGTTCATAGCAATGTATCTGATTTCTAATAACCACTAATTATCTATAATAATAATTCACAAACTTTAACCATTTGTGTATCAACATCTTGCACAAATTGACCTAATCTGTAAACTTAGTATATGTGTTTTTGCATTGTACTCACTCCCTAATAAAACGATTCTTGGGTCCATGATACAACTCTGAACTCACACCTATTTACAGTGTTTGGAGAGATATCAGTTACAATATGAGGCTGGAGTAGAGGTTGATGTAAGCATGCTCATTTCATCATTAACGGAGTAAAAGTCTACCACTGTGTAGTGAAATTGATAACGACAGGTGACCTCAGTCCATTACCATGTCCTTTTCAATAGATTCACATGGCCCTTCAATCATGGAATAAATGTTAATTCCAAACACATCATTTATGAGAACCAAAATCTAAGCTCTTTGTTTAGAGGAAAAGAGGCTAACTTATACTAATCTCTTCCCATCCTCCCCAAAATAGACAAAGAAAATTGCATTCCTCTGAATGCTGAAGTTATTGAAGCATTTCCAGGTGGAGGTCAGATTAGGTAATAAAGAACAGAAAAACAATCCCCATTCATGAGAATGTGTCCTAACTATAGTTGACATCCTAATACTGACACAGCATAAATTCTGAGCATGGGTAAAATAAGCGCTCAGGGCCAAATATAGAAAACAGTTCCCAGGGAGGAGCAAATATCAGTCTTTTTATAAAAATACAGATATACAGTATGTAAATATATATGGAGTTTATCTGTAGCAGTAAAACTTCTTGAGGTAGTAATTAAGAAAAAATGTCGAAAAAACACCTTTAAGGGGCAATAACAGAAAAGAAGGTGAGAAACTATGCTACAGATACCAGGGAATGCTTTTATGCAATCTATTAAGTATTATCATGGGAGGGCATACCTAGAAAAAGCAAGGATACTATCCAAATTCAGAGAAAGAATGGAAGGGAGCATTCATGACTTTTGTGTGGCATGTTTAGGGCTTGATTGTGAAGTTCACCCAAATTACAAAGTAAACCACTAGCAGGCAGGTATGTTTGCATAACTCAGAGTATTTCCTAGCACCACATCTAGGAGGAAAATAATTAGGTGCCATAATTTAGGAAATGCATACTTCAGTTAGCTTTAACATCTTTATGTAGACAAAGTTAAAAGTCCAAAAAAACAAGTGTGATTTAACACAGCCCTTCCAAGTACCACTTCTGGTGTTTCATCAACAACCTAACTAAGAATAAATAAATTTGAGTACATATATTGTATAGTATTGTACATGAAACTCAACCTCTTGTACCATTTTGGAGGGAGGGAATTTATACCATAAAAAGTTATTATTATGATACATGTATAAAATCATAATTTTAATACTGTAAGTACAGAGAGAAAAACCTATTATTAAAATAGAAATTAACTAGGATAATGAAGAGATGCAAAAAATTGAAGATATTTGCATTTTTTCAACCTTTCTATTTCTTCACTACTACATAATACAAGGATAAACTATAGATTGCAGAGCAACTGTATTGGAGAGATAAGCAGGAGAAAAATATCTTTAGCTACAAAAGCAATGATTTTCATACAATATGCTCATTATATTTTCATAAGTTCTCTGCATACACTCAAATTCCATAGTGATCTGATATTCTGAGATGCTAACACTTTATCTAAACATTTATCTAAAAAGAGTTTGACATATGATAGTTTTAAATGATAGAAAGTTTGGTTTTGATTTCATTTATTAAAATTGCCTTATCACATACAATGTTTCCTCAAAACAGTGCCTAAAAGCTTTATCTTTAAAACAAAACAAGTTTTTAAAGTCAATTATGTAAATTAGTTGATTAATATATGTATATTTTTGTATTTATGTTATATTTATGTATTTATCTATTGAATTATGAGACATATTTTCATGTTTCAGATAGGAAGTTCTGAATTTTCAAAATGTTCTTTATGAAATGATTCACTTCTTTAACTGCAATATGTATCTAAGAGAAGTATCAGTAATTCACATAGTTAATTTAAAAAATCATCTCAATGCAATATACTTTTTAATTATATAAAATAAGATCAATCTTCACTTCTTCAAATTCTTACTACCAAATTTTAATGATGAATACAGATATCCAACTTTATTTTTAAATTAACCAACCTCTGTTGTTCTGATCTAAAATGGAAGAATATATGACATGTCTACCATTCATAGACTGTGTCACATGCAAACCTTAAATTCACTTGTCTGACTCAGTTTATTACCCCACAAAATCAGCAATTTTATATCAGTGTGCCTTAAGAATTTTTAAAACATGCAATACCTGACTATTTAGTTAGGGGCACTGACCACTTTTCCCTTAGATTGTCATATAAAAAAATGATAACAACCAACACAACATAGCCATCTGATGTAAATGAATCAAAGTTACACTTAATTTTTTGTCAGATCAGCAAAAAAATGTATTTTCAGTGTTTCACAGAACTTTAGTAGTTAGTTTATGTGTGCCATGAGATTAAAAAAATTGAAAATCCTTGCATAAGATTCTTGAAGACTCTCTCTTTTGAGTACTAATTTGCAAATTGTTCAGGGAGGGAAAAAGTACTTAGGAAGATGATAATATTGTTTTCCCACATCCATTTCCCCCCAAAAATTTAGAAGAGATGCTAAGTCTTGATATTCATACTCTCCATCTTCTTCAATCCCTATCCTGTGATATTCTTTTTTTCACCCCAAGATGGAGAGTTTTAAAACATATCGTTTAAATGAACCTGGATCTCAGAATATTCATTAGGCAGCCATCCATACTGCAACATATTTCAAAGTGTTTGGAGAATGACAGGTACAGTTGTTACTCAACCCCATGACAGATAGGTTTTGCTAGTTTTAAATGCCAGTTCTAAAAATTTTATTTTCATGAATAAATATAAAACATGGTAACAATATATACAAGTGCAATTTTAATAAGTGGCTAGCACTCCCCATCTGCCTGACAATAAAACCATTAAAAGAGTGAGACTAGAAGAATCATGCCAAGTTATTTGGCTTTAGTGCTTCTTAGACAATAAAAATAAAAAATAAGACCATATGCTTCCTAATTTTCCCACAACACTTTATATGCAAATTTGGATATGAAATGAATGTATTTTATATGCACTCGTGTAATAAATGTTTCCTGACAAAAAGTGTTTCTTTTGGTTAAAAATTTATACTTCATTTTATTCTACTCAAACACTAATAGAAACTAGAAGCCTCCCACATACCTAGAAATATATTAGGCTATCAATAATGCCATTAATAACTTTGTTAATAAATTTTAGTATAGCTTGAATTTATTGAAAAATCAGAAAATTGTCCAATTTAGATTATTTCTTGAACATTGGTTTTCAACTCTTTGATTATGATGAGCCTGCATGTGGTTTCTTATGGGTTATTCTTCTTTAGGTTTGTTGAGATCCCTCCAATCTGTCAATTAGAAAATTTTCCAGCTATTATTTTTCTCCAATATTTGTTCCATCCTTCTTTCTCTTGTCTACTTCTGGGACTCTAATTACATATATGGTAAACTGCTTAGTTTGAGTTGTCCCCCTATCAAACGATGGGTACTTTGTTCATTTCTGCCCCACTTCTTTTCTTCCTGTGCCTGATATTTTCATTTAATAGGTCTTCCATTTAATGACCTTTTCTTCTGCTTTGTCTAATATATTCTTAATCCCATTCTGTGTATTTTCCATTTAAACCTCACGTTTTCATCTCTAAAAGATGTATCTTTTTATATCTTCTATGTCTGTCCTTATGCTCATATTTTGTCTACTTTGCAAGAACATACGGAACCTGTTTATAACTGTTTTAACTTCACTGTCTGCTAGTTCTACCATCTCTGCCATATCTAGGATTGCTTCTAATGATTGGTATGAATCCTGAATGTGGGTCATATTTTCCACCTTTGTTGAATGCTAGGTAATTTTTCATTGAATGATGGATATTATAAAGTTTACATAAATCCTTGCTAGATTTTTGTTGTATTCCTTTAAAATGTTAGATGTTGTTGTGGTGTGCAGTTAAGTTAGAGTGAATCAGTTGAATCCTTTTGAGTTTTGCTTCTAAACTCTGTTAGGAGAAATTCAGAGTTCGGATAAAACTAGTGTAAGGTAATTTATCCCGACTACCAAGGTAATAATCTTCTGAGGGTCTATCCATTGGCAGAACATAAATGCTTCCCAGCTCTGGCAGTGGGTGGCTTCCTTTCATTTATAAACTGATCAATACTCAGTCAAGATTTGAGGGGACATCTCTGTAATTCTCTTCTGCTCCTACACTTCTCTCTCTCTCTCCCCCCCATCCTCTCTCTCTCTCTCTGATTCTTCTGCAGTGTTTTACACCACAAATTCTATATTCAACAAGCTCTCTGCATTTTCATCTGAGTGATATCACCAGGCTGTTTGGGCTCCTTTTCCTTAAATACTAGCCTAGAAGGAGCCTTCAGGGAGAGCTGGAACAACTGTAAGGCTCACCTTCTTGTTTGACCTCTCACAGACATCACTGTATTGAAATGCCTGCGATTGAGTACTTGAAAACCATTATTTCCTTTATTTTGTCTAATTGTCTAGGGTAAGAGGATAAATCTGAACCATTACTCCATCATAGCTGGTAAAATTAATTGTTATACAGCACCAATGATATTATACCTTGTGTGCATTAAATAATTTGATCATTTTATTCACTGGCTTTATTTTCTAACAGTGATATTTATTGAAAATTGCTATTTTTCTCTATAATTAAGCAGTATATCTCATAATTTGTTGTTACTATTTTTTTTTACAAAATGTGATTTATTTTGCTTCCTATCAAGCATGCATTTAAAATTTTCCATTATTCCCTTTATATATTTAGGAAGAAAAACATAATGCCCTACAGAAAGCACTCTTATGGCCACATTGAAGATTGAAAAAGAGTAGACATTGCAAATCACAATAGAAAGTAAGGCATAATAATATTTAAACATTTGAAACAAGATTATAGTAAGAGTAGATAAACACACCAGTTTGGCACATGAAAACCTGAAAGTCTCAACAAGAATAGGAGCCCTAAAGAGGAAGAACCAGGCCAACTAGCCAAGACAAAATTTTATTACTTTCTATAATTATATATAATGCATCATCTACACTTCGGTAACAGCTTTGTAAAACTTCTGCATTTCTCTTACTCTATGTGTCTAAAACTCAGACTCATAAATATTCTCCAGGTACAGTTGGAACTATCCAGTCATGATGCCGCCACTTCAGAAAGGATTACCCACCCTCCAGTCTGCCTAACCAAAAAAGGACTTCTCCTTATAAAAGGCGATTTTCATTTTAAAATTGTCAAGTAGCTAGACTTTAGTTCCTTAATAACTGAGAAAGGTTTTTCCAACGAGAAGACACAATTTCAGTATGAATCTGTGATAGACTATGATAAAATACAGTTGTAATAGGTTAAATAGTGAACGATGCTACCATTTTTATGTGGACCTGAACCCCCACATACATCCATCTTTCCCCATCACTAATAATGTTACATTTTGATTAGAGTGCTTGAATCCCTTTTTGAAGAGCCTTTCAAACTAGTTCATGAATTTAAAAGATCAATAGCTCTAACCCTCCACGTATGAGTTTGAGACAACAAAACAAGGAGGTTGAAGGAAAAGGAAGAGATCATTTGCACTCACATGGTGTAAAATTATAGCCACCCGTGCTATGTTTGCAGCGTTACTAACCCAAATTAAAAGCTCAGAATGAAGTACTTCCATCTACACTCTGCAGGAAAGTGCAACATACAGCAGGCAAACAGGCTGCTCTCCACTACTCACACAGGCCTGCCTAAAATAGCATTCGAACCCTTTGCTCTAAGAACTTGTTCAGAAGATGAAAAGGCCATTAGTTAACAACCATAAGGAAAAAATCTTAAAATAATGAAACAACATGAAAAAGGTAAAATCTGGACTCATGGGGTCATCTAATTTTGCTACAAGGCAGTTGCCTGTTAATATGTAATTTAGGGTGCCCCAAACAAATAGTCAAAGAACACTAGGGTACATCTGAGTGGTACTTGGGTTTTTTTCACTTGTGATTGTTTCTGCTACTTTATTATCTCTTGTACAGAGACAATAAAAAATGTCATAAAAAATTACGGGTGTGATTTTGTAGCTAAACACTGGCTGAGACAACAATGTCAGCAGTTACTGCCACACTCTTGTTCTAAACACAAATGTTACCACTTACTGTTTCTGGAAAAACAATTTAAAATGTGGGTATTTTGAAGTACTGGGCTTACACTCCATTGGAATAAATGTGTATGGCAATAAGCAGGTTTCTAATCCAGTTCTTAGTTTGTATACAAATGTAATTATGTTCATTGTGTATATAGTATACAATGAGCACATGCAAGTAGTGAAGGCTACTTACTATTGTTTAAATGAATATGTTTATAATCTCATTTGTTTTTTATCATATTAAATAAATGTTGATATTACTTTATTTTTTAAAGGGATTTTATTTACTCTTTAGAGAGAGGGGAAGGAAGGGAGAAAGAAAGGGAGAGACACATTGACCTGTGAGAGAAACGTCTATCACTTGCCTCTCACATGCCCCCAAACAGGGACCTGGACTGCAACCCAGGCATGCGCCATGACTGGGAATTGAACTGGCAACCTTTTGGTTCACAGGCCAGTGCTGAGAACTCACTGAGTTCTCAACTCACAGAGCCACACCAGCCAGGGCTAAATGTTGATATTATATGTATTTTTTAAATAGCACACTATAGAGGATCTAATCACAGTTTATGCTTACTTCCTCACTCAGTGCTGATGTTTCCTTACAAGTTCAGCTATAATTTCTAAATATGCTTTAGGTTAATATTTGACCCATTCATTTCAGTCATGGATGATGCCAGGTTTTTAAAATATAACACAAACAGCCCTGGCTGGGAAGCTCAGTTAATTAGAGTGTTGTCTCCTTACACCAAGGTTACGGGTTCCATCCCTGGTTTAGGGCACATGCAAGAATGAACCAATGAATATATAAATAGCTGTAATAATAAATTGATCTCTCTCTCTCTCCCCTTTTATCTCTCTCTTCCTCTCTCTCTAGAAATCAATAAATAAAAATAATTAAAATAATACAAAACTAAATAAATATTTCATTCCCCCAAATACATACACCTCTGTATTATAATTTTACCAGTACATTTCCCTCTGCTTCTGGAAAGCTTCCAACTATAGAAAATTCTTAGCAATTAACAAAGAAGTGTTGGAATCACTCAGGGAAGCATCACTGCCGTTCACACTGCACGTCTCCGCAGGCATAGGAGGACTCTCACTCGGCAACGTCTCCCAACGCCCAGCACGGAACAGGTGCTCGGTGAGTATTTGTTGAATTGTCATACAGAATAAATAAAAGATATGAAGTAACTGTCATAATGTTCATTTTTTACACAAAGACTGAAATTTTAGAGGCTGAAAATATAAACATCTATCCTACATGAGGCTTAATAAAATATTTTTCCATAAAAATTACAAAATAAAATTCCTTATCACTGCCAACTATGAAACAGAAACTCTATTTTTAAAAGAAAATAAAGCTCTAAATATTTCTTAAATATTCTGCAAGCCATTTCAATCCTAAGCAACTATCCTTATATCTTTTGTGTAATTTTTGTCCTTGCTAAATATACAGCAGCAATCTTCAAACATCAGTGATTATGAATTCTTATTTATACTAGTAAAATAATTTGAGCCATTGAGTTCAATAGTGAGGCATCTTCATTATGTTCGATGCCACAATTTCATGTAATATCAGAAGATCATACAATTCTAAGAAGCAAAGCCTATCCTGCATGTATATATACAGGAAGCATTGGCTCCATTTTCTTACTGATGACATCAACACACGGCTTGGTGTTGCTGAGGTGGCAGCAAAATTACCTGGTGTTCCGTGGGCCATTGTAAAGAAAAACTCTACAGCCACAGGTGTTTTCAATGTGAGCCAAGAAAATTTAATTTAGGAAATCTATTGATTTCTGCATTTTAGGAATTCTTTTAAAAACAGGGCATCTGTTGGTTGTTTCTAATGAGTATAAACGTATTACAGCTACACTTTTTGACTAAGAACTGGGAGAAGGAACATGTGCCATAATACGTGGTTTATGTAAAGATCTCCTACTGTCTCAGTCTTGTACAAATCAAGTCAGCACACTTCCTAAAGTTTGACATTCAAATAAATCATAATTTTCTATTTTGAAATGTTCCATGTGCCATTTGTTATTATGTTTAAATTTTAATTAGAAGGCTTTTAAAAACAAAAAATATATATAATTTCCAGTGCAGTTTTGCATATTTTAAAACACAGAATGAATTCTAGCTGCCAAATTTTAATCAAGGAGAAATTATACCAGGGCAGAGAAAAGCTATTCTGCCAAAATATTTTCTGAAAACTATTGACTACTTTTTAATGTATAAGAACCAGATATCACTAATTCATCCTTGCTTGTTGTGAATCTCAAAAATATGTATTACAGATGATTATCCCTTGTGCATTGCCACATGTAGGAAAGTTAGCAATTTGTGATTTAAAATGTTAGTCCCTTTTATAGGCAGATATATTGACCTTCTATCTTGGAAAACCCCTTGCCAACCATGTTTCATTAGAATTCCTTAAATTATGGAACAATAACCTCAAAGGGATTAGTTTATTAGAGGTTTCTAGGCATCTTATGTACTTGTGACTTACAAATGAATTTTAAATGAATGCTAGGAGTGCCAAAATCCAAAAGAAAGCTCATGTGGAAAAAGGATGTATCAAAGCCTAAAGGATTTATGTTTAAATTATTGAAATTCAATTGTGGATGCATGGTTTATTTATGCTGATTTGCTTTCTGGCTGCATTGTATGCTGTAAGTCTACTGGGTTTAGGACAGAAGACAATGACTTCTTTTCTGTATATTTTAATATTTTTTCTACATCACTTGTCCATGTTGATAAGACTAGTGACTCAAAAATGAAAAATGTTCATGTATTGTATGTATGAGTCAACTTTCCTCTCATCTGTCTTTTAATTGACTCTAAGATCTGGATTTTTACTTTAGCGAGAAAGAGCTATTTGTTAAAAGGAGAAAATCTATAAAAATATCTTCTTTATACCAATAAAGGAAATGCAACCAAATATGGTAAAAATAAAAATATTGTATACCTACCTAATATATGATGAAACTATTATATAAAGCACATTTTGCATACATCGTGAACTCTGTAGTGGCAAGTTATCTAGAAGATGAATTGTTGTATGGAAATCTGATTATTACAAGCATGGAATATAAACAGATATGCTGTTCTCTTACTACTGCTTGTATGGAGGGTGATGCCCTGGGGATACCTGGGAGTTCAGGCCAGGGATAGACGGCTCCCTTCATTCTTCCTACATACCTCTGGCCCCTCCTCAGGAGTTGTCCAATCTGCCAAAAATTGTGCCCCAAACAGAAGAAAAGGAGTGAATATGAAAATGCTACTTCAGACTCTGGATTAGCAAAAGAGGTACCTTTGTTGCCTGAAATTATGTTCTCTCAGAACTTTAGACAAGACATTTTGTCATCTTTATTCAACTAACTGGTATGAGCATGTGTCAACTGACTGGTCTTCTAAAATTAGGCAAATTGATAAGCATATCATTAAATAATATTTCTGTTTCACTCTGATGGGAAAAAAAATAAATTAACACAATATATTTGCAGGAACTTTTTCCCAGTGTTAGCATTATTGTTTTTTTCCAGGTGGCATATAGAACTTTTAGGAAGCCTACATTCCCAGGGCTGGGGTTGGGCATTAACACTTTTTGGGTGTGAAGTCTTTCTACTGGAACTGACTGTAATGAAAAACTGGAGTACACTAAGTGTTTAAAGCACACAGTGTACTTCCCCCCATTATTCCATATAAGTAACCTAGTATTTTTTAAAACTTGTTTCTACGTGGGAATTAAAGTATATGTACTTTTCATTGAGCACAGATTCCATATTTTATTAGAAAGAAGAAGACCCATACAAAAGAAGCTAATTAAAATACTCTAAATGTTTCCCTAGCATGATATATTAACAGTATTTAAGAATTACTTTATAACAGTAAGCTGTAATTAGAACAAGATAGAATAATGACATAATTCAGCAAGCTCAAAGAAATCCTACTACATCCACATACAGTGAATACCCAGCAAAGAATGGCATTTCACAACTTACTTTTTTATTCTAGGTCATATAATATTTATCTTTTATTTAACCAAATGTGATCATGATGCAAAATAATGTGCTCTGTTGCCTAGAAAGGGTTAAGTTATGGCCTTTGTGAGCCATTAGTTGGAGATTTATTGGGGGAGTTACTGAGTCTATAGTTCAATACGTGGTGATTGAACAAGGACCATAGGTGCAGAGACGGAGAGAGGAAGAGAGCTGAGGCAAATGACATCCCTAGGGCTTTACAACATATGGCCCATCAGTCAAGGGTCAAGCCCCCTCACAAATTGCATGCACTTTACATAGCTATCTGCATCAATAAATTACTACTCTCCTGTAGCCAGGCACTAATGCGTGAGCAAGAAAGATCAGCCCCACTTACAAATAAACTGTTTTATTTATTCTTGTTCATTTTGGCCCACACTGCGACCCATCATTTCTACACTAGAATTTCCTCCCATAGTCAGGCCAACCCACTAATTAACACCTAAATTCTTCACAACATACATTTGTCCATTCCAGAGTGATGGGACATGTCCGATAGAGCAACTAACGTGCAGGTGAAGCAGGTCAGAACGACTATAAGAAACTGAACCTGGGAAGATGAAATGTTTCAAAAGATTCATTTATCTTTTTTTCTGCTTTGTTTCCCTATGATGCCAGTAGCTGCTTGCTAATGAAAATTTTCTTTAATAAGCAGTTTGCAAGTTTAGATGTTGTCCATTTACAAGTAATACTGTCAGTACTAAAGCAACTAGTTCTTTTTTACTACCACGTACATGTAGAGAGAAGCTTGGAACCTGGTGACCTGGGTACATTTGAACGAGCATGCAAAACTCATCTCAGTTAAGATGTATTTTGTGCAAATTCTGTTGTTAAGTTTTATTGCACAATTTTTAAACTTTTATGCTTCACTGGTTTTGAACAAAAGTTAAACTTTTGTGAGTCCCAGAATACGTTTCGTATCTGAAAAATAAAATCTATTATACAGTACTTGGCACCGAGCAAAAGCAAACATTTCTGAGTAAGAATCAATATTTGAAAAGTTCAACAGTTTGTAGCCAGGTGATTGGCTGGTGATACACCTAAAAAGCCATACCTTTCCACAAAAGCAAGGTACCTGAAGGAGGGGGGATGAAAAAGAAAAGAAGGTGAAGAGGAGGAAGTGCCTATATTGAGCCCTGCACTGTGACTGTTACATAAATCATTTCATTTAATTCTTGCAACAGCCCTCTGATATGGGTGATTATGATCACTGTTTCATCAAAGACAAAACGAGGACTAGGTAATACTAAGGGTTTTGCCAATGATCACACAGCAAGAAGTTCAGGGATTTACAGACAGCTCTGCCTTATCCAAAATTTTCCACTAGCCAATCTCCCGTAAAAGGAGAAAGGAAGATGTGGGGTGTGGGGAAGCTGTGATTTCCACGAGGGGGCTGTGAAGTCCCAGAATCTCAGAAGAGGGAAGGCCCTTATATGTGATCTTGTTCAAAGAATTCTCTGCTACTATAATCTCATCTATAAAAGGATGTACTCACAAGCAGCAGAAATGGGGAGAAGCACGTCAGTTCAAGAAAAGTAACACAGATGACAAAAAGATGCACCGTGGGTGGGATGTAAATGGGTACAGCCACTATGGAAAACAGAATGGAGACTTCTCAAAAATTTAAAATAAATCTACCATGTGATGCAGAAATTCCAATTCTTGGTATTTATCTGAAGAAATGGAAACAGTAACTAAAGGTCTATCCACACCCTCCCTGCCCCATGTTCACTGCAGCACTATGTACAATAGCCAAGACACGGAAACATGGAAACAACCTAAGTTTCCATCAATGGAAATTTAATCCATAAAGAATTATATATGGAATACTAATATAATGGAATGCTATTTAGCCATGATAAAGAAGAAAATCTTGCCATTTGAGATAAAATAGATAAACCTTGAAAACATTATGCTAACTAAAATCAGTTACACAAAGAAAGCCTAATACCATATGATCTAACATATGTCAAACTAAAATCAAACAGATACACAGAAAAGATTGGTGGTTGCCAGAGGTTGGGGGTGGAAGGTTGGCAAAATGAGTGAAGGAGGTCAAAAGGTACAAACTTCCGGTTATAAAATAAATAATTCCTGGGATATAATGCACAGCATGGTGACTATAGTTAATACTCTGAACTGCATATTTAAAAGTTGTTAGGGGTATAGATCTTAAACATTCTCATCACAAGAAAAAAAACTGCCACTGGGTATAGTGACAGATGTTAACCAGAATTATTGTGTGGATCGCTTACCAATATATATAAATATCAAATTGTTACATGATATACCTGAAACTAATATAATATTATATTATGCCTCAATAAAAAAGAATAAATAAATACTGTTAAAAAAGAAAGAAAAGAAAAGAGAAAACTGGAGATCAGCACAGCTCTGAAGCTTAACTGTGGCCAGGAACAGGCTTAGTGATTGTGCAGATCAAGGACAGGTTCCAAGTCAATTGCTTTCTGAAGCAGTGAGCAGAGCAGGATTCTGAGAGGTGTCAACGGGAAAAAAGAGACAAAGATAAAGCAGCTTAGAGATAAATAGCATGAGGGAAAAGAGGAAGTTGAAAGAAGTGCCTGTGCCTGACTTTAGCTTATCTGAAAAACTGGCTGAAACCTCACTTTATTCTTATATTTCACAAGATTGACTCTGGATATTCTTTTGGAATATTTCCTGATTCCATACATCTTACATAATATGTAAAACACTTTTATATGTACAAAACATTAAGACACATACCTATTGAAGATTTTTTCTTATGTTTTGTATGTATTAAAAGGGCAAACTTGGATTCCCATAAACCCTATGTATTTCTTTAAATGCTCCAAAGTAATCTATCAATGCAAAACTTAATTAATTACCTTTTAAATTGAAAGCAAATAGACATAGGCATGATTTAGTATGGGAAACACAGATGTGTACTTCATATGAGATTGGACTCTAGTTCATGAAACATATTAGAGTGGACACAAGACCAAATTCTTTTGATTTAGATGGAAAGTATATAGTAAGATTTGCATTGTAATGGATCCATTGACCCTTGGTCAAGATGGGATTGTCAATAGAAGTGTCTTATGTATGGTATGAATCATATCTAATGGTTCTATTAACATCATATTGAGATTGAAGTTTCAAGGAGCATGACTTAGAATAATGGAAATGGAAGAGGACCTTATTTATTATTTTCATTTCATTTCTGTAAGTGTATTTTTTCACTTTATATCATCCCTCATAAAGAAAAGTAGGCAATGATATACTTATTAAAATTATATCAAAGCACATAAACTTGTAAAAGGCATCCAATTTGAAAACAGATGTTTTTCCCCCTACAAGATCAATTTCCTAATGGCCTATACCTTAAGGAATAAGGAGGATTGGGACTAATGGAAAGGGGAGGGATTGGCTGTGAGCAAACATAGCATCTTTTGCTACTCTTGCCTCTGCCATACTCTGTAACTGCTGGCAAATGACTATTTCCATCTCTCAGACACTTCCATTGGAAAATAGAGATGACATGATCTCTGCCCTCCTTTTATGTCGTAGAGATATACAGATGATTCAGATAATAAAAAGGAAACTTTTGGAACACATTAGGAAAAAAACTGGTTTTTGAATTACAACAATTATTTAATGAATGATGCCTTATTCCTTCAGATTAAGTGACCAAATTCAGTACTTAACGGGCAATCACTAATCCAGACAATTTTCTAACCGTTCAGGTATTTCTTAAGGAAGAGGAATAAGAAAATTTTATGCAGTGGTATACTTGAATAGTAGTCTGTCTTATACACCATTTTAATTTTAAAATATTAAAATATAGTATCTTAATTTGTCAGAAACACTTAACATTCCTCTGATGGTGGAGAATAAATCTGAGTAAAGCAGAATAAATCAGGATGGAAAGTACAACCTTCCTTTAAATGTACACATGTAGAAAGATTTAAGAATCTACAATTTCATGGGAAAGGCAGTTACTATGAAATCAGTTTGGTATAAGAAGAAGATGACAATAAATCTGACCAACAACGAACAAGCAGAAAGTCCGTGTTAGTGATTCAAGAATAAAGCTGAAAACGGAAATTTGCCCCTGAATCTTTTAATTTTCAGTTTAGACCCAGACCAACTATAAATTATCTATAAATAAACAAACAAACATCTCTGTTATTATAACGAATTATATAGCTTTGGTAACAAGAATGTTTTAGGGAAAAAATCATGGCTGTACTTTCCACTGGTTATAAGCACTGAATTTAAAACTTTAGAAATTCTAAATTTTATAATGACAGGTAAATGGCTTAAAACTTAAGTTTTGGAATGGGGTTTTTTTCAACTCCTATTGTAATTCAAAATTCTACATTTCCATACTGATCAGATGACCTCACAAATTGTTTTGCAACCTGTTCCTCTGTGATCCGCTACAACACAGAAAACAGAATCTTCCATTTAGCAACTGCGCAAACTTGGAAAATATATTTAAACATCATGCCTTGTTTTTTCCCCACTTCAGTGGAGATAATATAGACTTGTTATGAGGGTTAAATGAAATAATAACTAAAATATTTAGAGCACCACCTCGTTCATAGCAAAGTCACCTATCATCACCACATTTAAACACATTCTTTATCATGATAATGCTCATCAACATCATCTGCTCTCTCAAAATTTTACTGTAATCATTTTCATATTTTATGATTTTTCAACACCAATTTATAATGCTAAATGACAATGTCAACATAATCATTACTTCCCAGGTAACTTTCAGAATATTTTAAAACATATCATCTAGAGTTTTTGTTTTGCATTTTGCGTATGTGTGCAAGAGAGACAAGCTTACTTCCAGGTTCAACTTCAAGCTTGTCCCTCCAGAAAAAAAAAACCCAGAAGGCTTCTTCTGTAGTAATCTATTACTTAGGAAAATGTATAACTGAGGTCCACCCAAAGACGTTTATGCATAGAATGCTCTGCTGTTTCTGTGAACATACAACTCTCAGCACACCTACTCGTACAAGTTCCCTTTTGTGAGCGCTTCGTGCAATAAAACCCTGGTTCCAGTTGATCATGTAACACGACTTTTTTCACCTCTTTTAAATCTTTAGAAACATAAGTACCACAGTGTTGCAGTTTTTCAATTTGCACCACAGATTTCAAAACATAAACCAAATAGTAGCAGCCTCTGCTGTGTTTTTCAATCATGTTGCATTATCTACTGCATATAACCTATTACTTCACTTGAAAATATGTTTGAATTTCACTTCAGATATCCTCTTGCTCCTGTATGAAATGATTTAGTTGGTTATATGTTTATTTCCCACCATAATAGTTGTATAAAACATTTATTTTCCAACAAGAAAAATAATGTACAAAATTAAAGTGGTGAAAATTACTAGATGCGTAGCTTTAAGACATTATTTTCCAGGGGATCTAGAATCATCAGTCAGTAAAAGGATATTTCAGAGTACTATAAACTTTTCTCCCATCTCCTCCACACAAAAGATGAAATCTGAAATGTCTTCCTTCAGCAACAGAGCAGCCAGAAGTTTTGCCATAATTGTACTGATTTTCTTCCAGCTGAGGTAATAAACCAATACTTAAAAAAATATGCACGCACACATATTGACACGTATATCTTTTATCTTAGCACTTCACTACCAATATGTGAATAGTAATAGTGTTATGAATTTTTATTTAAATATATCCTTGTATATAAAAGCACTGAGTCCCCAGAACAAAGGATTAAGCCACAATGAAAGCTCCCTTTTATGCCATTTCATTAGAGAACTGACAACACAGTGTAGCAATATGTCTTGTTCTTTCCAAGACTAAACATCATTTAAAAGGGTCTATTCTCAGTCTACAGAAAAGCTTTAACAGCTCATTTCTATTTAAAGTGTCTTTGGAGACAATATCATCCTTCCCTTGGATCTAATTGTAGCTGTTTTCTTAAGTGGCTACATAACTTGTAATTCTGCTTCTGTGACCTTCCCGTGCATTTCACAAGCACATGTGTGCTGGTTTGGAAAAGGCATGCGAGGAAGTCCCGTCTCCATCTCCATTCTTGGCTTTATGTAAAATGAAGCACCTCATTTCAGTCTCAGACACAGAAAGCAGAGGCAGAGCTCCAACTCAATTGCTTTCCCATACCCTCTCTTCGCCCTGAAATATCCTCAGATATGAAACAGGCCAATTAGGGACCAGGAGCCTGGGAGGGCCTCATTTCCTCCTTAATTCTGCGTTGGTGGCCTCTCAGTGACATCCGCATGAGGCCCAGGGACCAGGGAGAGGTTTCATTGAGGTCAAACAAATGCAGTTTCCTCCCATCTCCTGCCTGTCTGCAGGGTTGATCCATGTCCCGTATCTCCAAAGCCACCACCAAAGGTGAGGTTACCCACTGGGGCAGCACAGCCGTCAGCACAGTGGAAGTGGAGGGGGCACTAAATGATGTTTAGGTCATTTCATCATTTCAGGGACTCGATTATCGTGATTGACTCTGTCGGTTGTACTGTCATCAAATAATTGTACAAGCCTCATCTTCACTTCCATTCTGTCTCTGTGGCCTGTGTGACCTTGGGTAAGTCATTTAAACTCCCAGATCCAATTTCTTTTTGCCAGATGTAACACATTAAATTACTGTTCAAGCTGAATCTTCTTTGTGCTATATTGCTTAATTTAAAACGATGGGTTTATTGCAATTTAAAACAGTGAATCAACTTGGTTTAACTTTGAGAAATTTCTTCAGTCACAGTTCTAAGGATCACAAATGGCCCTGAGTTGCAGGTGAATCTTCAAGCAATTCAGTTCATTGATCGCTGAGAAATAAAACTTTTTTTTTTCAATTTCACAGAAATTAAAATGCTGTTTAGTTGTCCTGTGGCCATTTTCCCTCAATTAGAGATCAATATGCTATTTTAACAGGTTGGACACAGCGCTATATTAAGGTATGTCTTTCATTTCAATGGTAAACATGGTAAATAATATATAATAAGTTATCACAGTATTCATACTTCCCCCCAAATTCACAATGGGCTCTTGTGGATCCATGAAAAACATCTTCACTTAGTGCTGTGAGAACAGTCCCCTTCCTGCCTAGTCTCTGTGACCACCTGTCTTATTATTTCTGTAAGACATTGCAGATACATTAAAAGGAATAAGTTGATAGCAAGTAAGAGTCATTCAAAGGGAAATTCTAACCAGAACGACAAGAAGATCTCATAAATGGCTGACCCACAGCATGTCCCACAGGTAGTGAGATGGCCCAGCAAAGCTATTAGTGCAAACATTCAAGAGACAATAAAGAAGGCTGGCCAGAGCCCCAGATGGTGCCGCCATAAAAACACATTCCAAAGCTTGGCATCTGGATTTTGCAGCTGCCATGCATAGCCCATATGTGGCAATAAATATCGGTTCTGAGGATGGAATAGCTAGAGGTTAGGGTCAAATGGAGCCATCTGAACCATCACAATGGTGCAAACAGACAAAGCATGGCAGTGAGTGTAAAATGGCATGAGATTTTTCATATCCCTTCCGCCTTTTATTATCCTCAGCTGCTGACAAGCTCAGGTAAACTTCCCGCGAATGAGGGTTTATTTGTCAAAGGACGGCATCTAGCAGCTCGTTTGCAGCCATCCTTTTTTGCTCTTGCTCTTTATTTTGCCTACCTCCAAATATATTCTCAACTATCTTTGTGTCATCAAATTCTTAGTGCTTCCCTCTATAATTATCATTTATGACAAACCTCTTAGTAACCAATTGTTTCCTTCTTAAAATGTACAATTATTTTCACTTATTTATTATTCATGTTACCACTATTTTATTGATGATTTTCTGTGGGTCCAGCACCGTTCCAAGTACCAGAGATATAAGGAGGTACAAAACAAGAGTCCCAGCTCTCATGGTGGTTACATCCCACAAATGCTGCTATGTTTGTTTCCTAATGTTCATTGAACACTGACCATATATATGCCCTACTATTCTCATCTCCAGGAGAGAGAGAATTCTGTTCAAGGAGACAGACAAGGAAACAGGTACTATCAAAGTGTGAAATGCTAAGCACAACAGTGGGAGATAATTTTTTGAGACCACAGAAAAGAGTGACTCATTCAACTGGACATGAATCTGAGGAGAGTTATCGAAGGTCTCTGTGAGCAGGGGAGATCACGTGAGAACTGAAGGCTCAGAAGGAATCAGCCAAGGGAAGGGCAGGGAAAAAACAGCCCAAGGGAGGAAACTGAGTGTGCTGAGCTCAGTCCATTGTTTTGCTGAGCCGAAATATAAAATGGGAGGAGAATATGGAAAAGGATGGGTGGCAGCAGTGACCTACGGTGAAGGGCTTTTGCAAAGTACCCATGAGGTGAAAGAAATTTTGTTCTCAAAGAAACCCAGTTGGGGAAAATTTTAAACAATAAGTATCTGTGTATGGGAGAAAGGCATACATTCCAAAAGAATGATATTTATGAAGTTGAGAAGTGAAATTAGCTTATTTACAGCCAGAAGGTCACCCCAAAGGGGCATTTATGTGAGACTTTGAGGAACAGGTAGAATTTTAGAGAAGATGATCACGGTTAATTTAAGCAAGAAAACTACTGAAATACTTGCAACTCTTGGTCTCTTATTTTTAATTTCTTTCTTACTTGATCTTTTAAAATGATCTGCTCCTATGAGGAAAATCAGCATATTTTTTCAACCTTTTAAGTTCAGAAAATTGAGGAAGAACATATAATTAAGTAAAATGCAACACAGACTAAAACATCATCAGCAGCTACATTCTCCTCTCCTATCATGTAATTAAGTATATTTTTTAATTATTTTGGTTATAACTTAAACTAATAGTGATCCTGTTTCTAACTTAAGAGTTAACCTAAAATTTTCAGGTATACTTTCACCTGAAATCCATACATAAATTTAAACTAGATCTGCCTTTCTAAGCTCCAAAACATATTTTCATGGCAAATCGGCTGGCTCCCCTCTAACATGCGAGCACATTATTTCAAAATTATGAAATGTGTCTTATCAATATATTCAGAATGTATATCATTTGTCATATACTTACTACCTACAGTATAATACAGGTTATATTACCTCAGATTCAACTCAAGACACGTTAGGTAAAGAAAAGTTTTAAAGACATTATAATAAGGTATTTTATTTTAAAGATTCAAATAAACTATCTTGACATATTATTACCAAAAGATTTTTATGATATTGTTCCTTATTATACATTGTTTCTCCTCAATGTGTACCATTGTGTCTTAACCTATAATCTAATCTGAAAATGCTGATAACAATAACTTCAATTATACCATCATTGACATCTTGTGTCATAAATTGGAATTAGAAAACCTTAATAGCCCTGAATTCAGTCCAAATAGTCAGATTAGTTAGGTAGTCAATCCTATGCTAAGCTAATGTTCCTGAAAACAGAAGTTTAACCATTTCTTACCAAGTGTTTTTCACTGTTTACACACAGACTCCAGTGGCCTTAATTTTTACTGAGGATTTGTTTCTCTAAAATTTAACACTTTTTATTCCTTTAAGTCAATAATACATAGCATTTTATTATTTGTAGCTATCATTCTGTTTGAAACACAATTTCCCCCCCAAACTTAAATCCAAAATGCATTCCCCTTTTCATGGCCTCTGCATTTGACCACAACAGCTTGTTAATTAAATCTTGCTAGTTCTAGTCATCTCAGTATTCAAAAGAGCTTCTAAAATCCCACCTGCTCTATCAAGCTCTTCAGCAATAAAGGCTGATCACTGGGCTGTGTTTATTCTGCCTTGTCATAACCTTTGGGCTACATCCTGTTTGCTGAAAAGCCAACCTTTTCTCTGATATGACTTACTCAGGACCCAGTCTACTCTGTTCATTCTGTGTATTTAAATAATAAAACAGAAGCTGGGGATCACAGGGGCCCTCATGTCAGATTATCAAGTGTTTTGATAGCTCTTAATTATTGACAACAGACAGTCTCATGGAAGAGTCTGCATAAGCCACACATCTAGGTAATACGAAACCTCACACCACTCCTTGGCAATTACATCTCTGCTGAGATAGGGAAGGGGAGGGGACCACCAGGTGTCCACCAACAAGGACAGACTTTGTGGATTAGCAGAAAAGTGAGAGAGAGCTAATGAGGCTGTAAGCTAGGAAGGCTTTCATTAGCAGTTGTGTATTAGTGCACAATTTGGAGACCGATTTCAAAAACGCTCTAGAAACTGCCTGAGACATTGCTGGTGCACAGTGAAAATTACTGAGACAAAGATGACATTGCCAGGGTGTGTTTGTTTTGGTGTTACTTGAGAGTCTTGGTTTCATACTCTTCTCTCAGCAAAAGGCTCTCATGGGACTAGCTTATTCCTCTCTCCTCCATTCTCCACAAGTATTCTCCACAAATAAAGTACTTTACAATAGATTCTTTTGTACTAATGTTCAAGCTTCCCACCATCATTAAATTAAACAATATATGAAAAATATCAAGATGTTTATGCTGAATAAAATAGTTTTGTTTATTGTTTTAACACATAAACATATACACAGATACATGCACACACACACCACACTCTTTTTGAGAAACACACTAGCATTTTACTCCTATGACCTATGACCTCTGTGTATTTTTATGATGTAGATATTTTCCTCATCATGGACATAAGGAAATAGGTTAAATAATTTTCCCAAATTACATAACTTATAATCAGTACAGACTTGTTTTTAATGCAAAGATATATTACAAATATTTCTTAAGCATTATAAAACATAACCTAAGTGGATAACACTTAAGTACTAAAGTTTTAATATTTCTAAAATTTTAAAATAGAAAGAATTTTACATTTGTCTTCTGTTGTCATTTGTGCTATTTTGATCTATTAATCCAATTCTTGCTAGAGCAAGTAAAACAGGAGGACCACTGGCACCTAAAGACAAATTATCTACAAACAAACAAAATTTAGATCAACTGTTGACAATCAGGCGGCCTCCTTGGGCTAATGAGTTTACTGAAACAGTAGAGCTGCCAACGCACCTGGCTTGCAGTCTGCAGTAACTACTCAACCCCAGACAGAAACACTTCTGGTCAGTTTTACGAACACAGTTAAATGTGAAGAAGTAATGAAAATTTTCATTCTCAGACACCCATAGAATTTTCTTTGGCAAGTCTGCTTTTTCATTGATTTCTATGGAATGAGTTAAAATGTATTTTCCAGATAAAAACTGTGTTAGTGTTTAAGATCTGCTTAAGAATAGAATGGCTTCTTCCACCACGAACACAAAAGAATCTGAAAAGAAACGTCGATCCTACTTTTGGTCCTGCTGTATATCCTGTGATATCTGTAAAATAGCTTTGCTCTTCAAGTCAGTGGGATTCCTGATTTGCCTTAGTAAGAGTTTGGGTAGTCTAGAAAAAGTATATGGTGTTCCCACAGACTGTTAGGTGTCTGAGTTCGGAAACTAAGAGTTTAGCTACCACTGGATAACTTTTGTCACTTCTCACTACTTCAGAGGTTAATTATGCTCACTGGAGCCTCGCTCTGAAATATACATACAACCACACGGTGGCAGTATAGATTTGTGGTCACATGGTTAAGAACTCCAAAGAATAAGGCTTAACTATACTCATTGTCTGTACTACATCTACTCACTAGTTGAATTGTTTTAAAAACATGAAACACTTTCTACTAGGCCTATTTTATTAATTCTTATAAATTTTGTTTTGCCAATACTTTTCTTTGAATTTATATGTGCCTTTAAGAAAGGTTTTCTCTACTTTTAGACTTATACAGATTAATTTGAATTCAAAACCTCTAAGAAGAGTTTGTTCCCCAAATTCATATTTCACTGGGTAATATCACATTCATATGTTTCTTTTACTTAAATAAAATCCAATATACCCAATGTTAATCTAATTTCTATCTCCCTGAATATTTTGGATTTTAGTGAAAATTTTTACCTTCTCTAGGTCTCCCTTTAACAGTACAATATAAAGTTTACATTTCAGAATATTTCTCTCTGTGAGAAAATATATCATAGTCTTCTTCTATCACATACAAAATTGGCAATTGAAGTTTAATGGAAAGGCCATTAGACCTTGGGTCAAAAGATCTGGGACCTTGTTCTTATTTTGCTACTTTGTTGCTGGGTGACTTTGAACATGACACTTAACCCCTATGACCCTGGGTTTCCTCCCTGTCAAATGGATATGGTGGTTCAATAAAGAAATAAGGATTAAATAAAAGCAAATGCAATCAGTGCCTAGAACACCCTAGGCCTTTAAGAAATGTTCTTCCATAGCTGCATTAACCTCTCTCTCTAATGTGACAACCAAAAAAAAGATTATAAGGAACAAAACAACTTATAAAACCAAACTTTAGAAAGTAGAACAATTCTCTGGGTTCCAAGAGCTCTAAAAGGTGTTTGACATCAATATTACATAAAGCTACAAGAATCTTCAGCAGTTCAGTCTTCAGATTTTAATTCTCAGATTCGAGAAATGGGACAAAATCATCATTCATTCATAAAGTCAAAAAAGAATGCTTTAATTACTTATGACGCTGAAAACCTACTTCAAAGGTTTAGTCTTCATTTTACTCCCCAAACAACACCTAAACATTATACAAATTAACCTCTGTATTGATCCAATTAAAGTATAAATACATTGATGTAATACAGCAATCACTATTCATGAAAACAACAGAAAATTGTCTTTAAAGAAAACAAAGTAATATTTTCATTATCTTCTCAGAGAAAATCACAAGTAACTACTCAGCTAAATTCTCCTTAAATGTAGTAATTAAATAGAAAACCCAAATATTATTAATGGAATAATATTCCATAGGCCCCTACTCATATATGTTGTCAAAGCCCAGTGGCAAAAAAAGAAAAAAAAACACTCAATCTTCTATCATTTATTTATTTTTCTTTATTCTTATTATTGACACTATAAACTATTACAGACATATCCACTTCCCCCACCCTCTGTCTGCCTGCACCCAGCCCCCACACCCCCGCCCTCTGGCTATCACCACACTTCCTGCTTCTTTTTATTTATGTATTTATATTTTTCTTCTTCTTTTTTTATTGTATGGTTTTCTATTACCATTTTGTCCCCTTCTATCTACACCCATGCAATCACCACACTGTTGTCCATGCCCATGAGTCCTTTTTCCTCTTTGCTCATCCCCTCCACCCATCCCCTCCCCTGCCAGCCGTCAGCCTGCTTCTCTATCTATGAGTCTGTCTCTATTTTCCTGTTAGTTTAGTTTGTTCATTAGGTTCTGCATATGAGTGCAATCAGGTGGCTTTTGTCTTTCAATCTTCTATAATTTTAAACTGATCTAGAACCAGTGATCACATTGCATGACTTTCATTGCCCAGCTAGATTTTAATTCTTCCTCCCCAGAGAAACTTTGTTTCATGTCAGGACACACATTTCATAGTAGTTTGATGATACTAGATTTAAGCTTTTAAAAAGACAAAACTGAAGACTTTTTTTTTTTTTGGAATAGAGCTATACAATGAATATTAAACTTATATCTGCAATTTATGTCACATGGCTATAGAGAAACTTCTAGGGAAATAATTTTTCTCCATTCAATTTTATTTAAATACTATTTTCACACAAGTATATTTAAATACTTGATTTAACTTTGTAGAAATACTCCCTTTGCTTGTATAAACTTTTGCTGTTAATTTCTAAATATGTCCTTTATAAATGTCTACAAGAAAACACAAAAATCTGGTTAATATTGTCACTGAAATAAAAAGTTGAGGACTTTCACCCAAGTTTGTGGAATACAAAAATGCTGCACTTGCGTCTTCCCAAAGCCACATCAAAATTACAACTAAATTTCAGTACAACCATCAAGAGAACCACCTGAAGACTAGCTAAACAGAATTTCTGTAAGAAGCTACATGAAGACTCGTGAGAGGGGTGAAGACACAGAACAAACATGTCCAATACCCAGAGTGCAGAGGCCATAAAAAAAGAGGAATGTATCAGGAGGAGGGGCAAATATCAGACCTATACCAGGCCCCCCAGCCCAGGGTTCCAGTGCCAGGAAGAGAAGGCACCATAACATCTGGCTGTCAAAACCAGGGGGGATCATGGCTGAGTGGTATGGAGGGCTTCTGGCGTCTGAGACTGTGCAAGTTTTAAAGCAACCATATACAGATTCACTTGCTCATGAACTTACTGTCTAGGAGCTCCAATGTTGGGGCAGTAACTCAAAAAGCACAAGGGACATAAGGGACAATGAATTAACTAGCTTCAGAGAAAAGGCTGGAGGGGCAAAGTCACGGGCAGCTCTCCCAGAGAGAACAGTGCTGGTAGACAACATGGTCTCTTGCTGAGCCTTCCCCCACCCAGTTGGCAGGCACAGATGGGCACCAAATCTGAGTTCTCCATTAACTTGATGAACACAATTCATCTTTCCCTGCAGATTCCCTGAGACCATGGCCCACCCAACTCACACACCCAGCTAGTACCTCTTTCAACCTATAGCAGCTCACACTGTGGACATTCCTAAAATCTCTCAAAAGTGTACAAATCCCAGACAATCAGTGTCTGGCCTTGGTATGCCCCACACCTCTTGGTAAAGGGCCCCAAACCAGGAAGCCGCAATTCTTAGCTTAGAATCTCCCAGGTCCCCCAAGCTCAGGAAATATGGCAACTAAATGTAGATCACTTTGTATCTCCTACCAGGTGAACCTCAAGCCAAGCATAGTCAGTAGTTGACATTGGCCTGCCTAGAGCTCCTCCCATGAAGTACCAGAACCAACACACCTGGTGGCAGGCACTGACCTCACCAGAGTGCCATACAACCAACTGCACAAGTGATATATATACCCAAAGGATGAACTTGGCAGGTACTAGAGTCCAGCTAAAGCAAATCCCACTCCATGGGTTCAGCCTCCACAAAACAGCTTGTCCATTGTAGTCACAGCCATTCATCACAGCCAGTCAGCCTGAGGGGAAATCCCACCCACTAATGTGCCAACAGCAATCAAGGCTCAACTACGATATGAGGGCACATACAACACACATAAGGAATACTCCTGGAGCACCTGGCTCAAGTGACCAGGGAGCCTGCAGAGAAAACTGCTACATAATGCCACTCTACCAAAACTAAGAGAAATGGCCAATCTCCCTAATACATAGAAACAAACACAGGGAGGCAGCTGAAATGAGATCATGAAGAAAATGTGTCCCAAGTCAAACTCCAAGAAAAAGACTAAACAGGATGGAGACAAGAAATCTACCAAATGCAGAGTTCAAAATACTGATTATAAGGATGCTCAGTTAACATAAAGGCAGAATTTATGAACTTAATGAGAATTTCAACAAAGAGATACAAAATTTAAAAATTAAAATAGAAAACATTTAAAGAACCAATCAGAAGTGAAGAATACAATAACTAAAAATCAAGAATACATTAGAAGAACTCAACAGTAAATCAGTTAAAGTAGAAGATCAAATCAGCCATTTAAAAGACAAGATAGATAAAACACAACAGATACAGCAAAGAGAAAAAAATTAAAACATGAGAATAGTTAAGGCCCTTCTGGTTCAATATTAAGCATACTAATATTGGCATCATAGGGGTACCAGAAGAAGAAGAGAGAGAGCATAAGGAATTGAAAACCTATCTGAAGGATTAATCACAAAAACTTCCCTAAACTGGTGAAGGAAATAGCCATACAAACTAGGAATGACAGAGTCCCAAACAAGATAAACTCAAAGACGCCAAAACCAAGACACATCATGATTAAAAGGTAGAAAGGTAAAGACAAAGAAAAAATCTCAAAAGCAGCAAGAGAAAAGCAGTTAGTTACCTAGAAGGAAACTCCCATAAGACTGTCTGCTGATTTCTCAACAGGAACTTTGCTGGCCGTAAGACACTGGCACAAAATATACAATGTGATAAAAAGCAAGGACTTATAACCAAGATTAATTTTAGAATCAAAGAAGAGATAGTTTCCCAGACAAGAAAAAAATGAAAAAAAGTTTATCACCACTAAACCAGTATTACAACAAAAGACAAAAATATGAATTAAATTATAGAAAAAAGATTCTCAGTGAAAAAGGGAAACACACAATAAAAGCAGTGTGGATCAGCCAACTCTAACACTAGTATAAAGGTTAAAAGGCAAAAGTAAGAAAGTCATGTACAGTTACAACAAAAACTAAGGGATACACAAAAAAGCACACATGGAAGTAAAAATAACATCAAAAATATAAATATTGGGAGGATGGGTAAAATCTGTAGTGATGTTAGAATGTGCTAAAACTTAAACAACCATCAACTTCAGAGAGACGGCTATAAACATATGTGGTAGACACAAACCACAAATACTTTGTTTCTATTTTGTTTGTTCATCTATTTTTTTCTTTGTATTCCATATATGTGAATTCATATGGTATTTGTCTTTCTCTGTCTGATTTATTTCACTTTGCATAATACCCTCTATGTCTATCCATGTTGTTGCAAATAGTGAGATTTCATTCTTTTTATGGCCAATAGTCTACAGAATATACAATGTCTGTCTGGAAAAAGTCCAGCTATTGTTAATATAATAATGTTTTGTGCAACACCGATGTAACCTGGAAGCCAAGGAAAGTGAATTGGAATGCACATGTGTGAACAGTGATGACTCTACTGTACTAGTCAGTGGGGGTGGGAGATGCCATTGAGTGAGCAAATGCACTGTGTGGCCATCATATCCAAAATGACTGAGTGCGTAGGGCAACAAATCTGCATCAAATTTTGCATTTAAGCTTGAACATTCCCCCATGGAAACTATTTGAATGATTCAGAAGGCTGCAGCTAAGGACAACTGGTGATTGGCAGCTTCATCACAACAACACTACCGCTCATGTGTCATGTCTTGTGTACAGTTTTGTTGTGAAACATCAAATCACTCAGGTGACTCGGCACCCCCTACTGCCCAGATTGTCCTATGTATAATGTTTCTTGTATTTTGTATCTTTAATAAATGTCTCCATTTTTCATATTATATGACTGGGTACTTTCTGGACAGACCTTTTGTATGTATCACATCTCTATCCAATAATCTATTGATTGCAAAGTGGGCAATGTCAAGGAGAGAGCCTGTTCCAGACAGTTAACACCTCAATGTTGGTTCTGAAGAAAAAGATCTGTGCCTGCCTCTGCCACTAGTTTATGTGCATTGCTCAATAATGTTCCACAAAACTGTACTTTGACTGGTCTGACTAACTGACTTTTATGAAAGTATTTTTCAAAGACTTTAAACCTGAAAGTAAAGCCAACAATCCACTAGAATCATGGTCAATTTCTCTCAGATACGCTGAGAGACAGTTAACAGTTAGGCATATGGAGCCAGCTCTGGCAGGCCTCCAGCAGGAGGGGTAAGGAGGGCCAGACATTGGAGGGGAAAGGAGGAGGCATCTCCACCTGGAGAATGTTAAGAGACAGAGTGGAAGGAGGCAGTCATTTTATTGAAAGCCTAATATGGGACAGTCCAGTCCAGGCATCTTTGAAAATGACCAGACAGGATCCTCAAAGTGAGCTTCTTAGGTAGCCTGAGGGCCTCCATTATACTGACAAGAAGACTTAAAAAGACACAAGTTAAATAATTTGACGAAGATTACAAAGTAAATCAACCAAAAGCCAAGACAGAATTCAGTTCCAGGCCTTTCTACAACTAAACTTAATATGCTAGTCTATGAGACAGTGCTTTTGAAGTAGGCTACTCATTTTACTTATGACTTTAAAAATATAATAACAACATTTAAGGGTTACAATCAACTTCCTGCATTAATAATATTAGTGTGCTATGATACAACACAGTTTTTCTGTTTTCATACAGAAAAGTCTTTGCAATGCTTCCATAAAAGCAGTCTACCTCAGGTAAAACTCACACCCAGAAAACCAGGAAAAAACAGTAAATGCGACACATATAAACTTGACAGGCAGCTCTTAGTTTACGTGGTTATGGACACAGATCCTGGACAGCACCATAATCGCTGTCATCACTGCCGCAGTCATGAAGTCATAGTAAAAATTAGCTTTCCTATGTTTGTATCTGTTGAGAACCATAAAATTTTAAAATACAGAACTATGAAGTTTCTCAAATTTAGATTAACATCCTCATTTTAATGTGATAGATGACAATGTTCAGCTAAAATTAAGTATCACTTGCAATATAACATTAAGGCTGACTGCCAGGTACCGTGTAAAGACCAAATGTCATTTCCAGTCAAAACTTTAAAAACTCTGTTTTTAAAAAACTCTGTTTTTTCCAGTCAAAACTCTGTTTACAGAATGCTAAGTTGTCTAATATTCTTTGCTTTTCACTCAGCCCTTTTATATGTATGAAACTTTTATTATTTCTCTATAAATCATAAACTAAAGAGAAATCAGAGCAGAACACTTCATCATAAGGTAGTTTCTAAGTAACCCAACAAAGGCAGTTTTTTCTTCTGAATTAAATCCAAATTTTTAAAAAATCTGATAAAGAAACTTTACACTTATGAGAACAAGATTAATAGACTTAAGTCCTGGAAAAACTTGTATTCAATGATCTCCCAAACTCATTTTATTGAGTAATTTAAGTGCTATTACTAATTTAAAGACATGAATTTACTTGTTTTACATCAAACAGTTAATAAGTAACAGATCGGAATTCAAAGTGAGATCAGTTGGGTGCTTTGAAACGCTAAGGGAAATAATGAAGAACCCAAAGGAAAAAAGTAAGCAGGTAACATCTGCCAAGCCACAAAGTGCCTTTCTGCCAAGGAGGATGATCCTATCACACAGAATTTCTGGTCATAGGGTAAATCTGTAAGTAAACAATTACTCTGACACAAGAGACAAAGATAAGTCCATGTACTTGTAGAGAATAACTAAAGGATGAAACCTGGCCTTGTGTTTGGGATGTGAATATGGAATTTCATCAACAAGCCTAACTGAGCCCCAAGTGTAGAGTGTTCTCTGTTAAGCACTCAGCGTAATGCCACCGTAGCACAGTCCAGTTCTAAACTTTATAAAAGAAAGACAGTGCATGTCTTTAGTTCTCACCTAAAACATAAATAGAGTCTGCTGATTTCCCTCCTATCTCCATGACAACCTACTCTTGCTTGCTCCAGGAATAAAGGCTAGACTCAAACCTTGGGAGCTATTCTGAGCTGCTCTTGGGAACAGCGTTACACAATTCCACAGCAATTTGTTAGTGATACATTTAAGTTAAATAAAGCAGTTCTAAGCATGGACTCCTTCATTGGAGACATGGACTAAAGCCTTCAATCTGTTCAGAATGGTTCAAGTCTTGGTAGCTAGTCACTAAAATACTAAATGCAGTTATTTACTAAAAGTAAAATTTTTAAAAGTTGCTGCATTTTCTTTCTTCAGGAGTTTTCTCTTAAATCTTTCATTAAATTGAAGAGAGTCCACCCCACCCTCTCTCAACTTTCAGCACCATTTGTCAGTGACAAGTTAAGCAATAAGTGTTTGGGGAATCAAATAAACATTTATTTCAAACAGCCAATAAATCTTCCTGTGTTTTTGACTAAAAAAATATGCTCCCAAGAGATAGCCTGCATAGAATAAGATGAAGTCTAGATATAATCAAGTATATCTTTTCCAAGAAATGCCATTTATTTAAATAAATGCATTATTTACCCTCAAAAAGTGCTAAACAGCTTTCTTGAGAGCTTTAAGAATATTTTAGGGAATCTATACAATATTGCCTTGGGGTTTCATAAGAAAGGAAAATAAAATGTTGAGTGCCGACCCAGCAATACACAGCTGACTTCTTACGATTCACAATGCCTTGAAAATGCCAAGTGGGGGCATCCCCGACTTGGGGCAGAGCTCATCTTGCTCTCATATCTCACATTTATTTCTTACATGGTGACCCAATAGCTAATGGTTTAACCTGGCCTTACTACTAAATTATCTTCCATACTACCAGGAATTGATCCAGCCCATAGAGTTGGGATTAGAATAAGCGTAGCCACAAAATCTCATGGTTAGATTTTCCTATATTGCTTCCCTCCCCCTTACACACCCAACCAGCACTCACCCATATATACACTTGGTAGTTTGAAGCCAAACTTAATTCTCAATCTACCTCAGGGGTCTCCTGGGATTGAGAGAAGAGCTCCTGGATCTCTCTTTGTACCCAAGAAGACACAAATTCATTAAAAAGTGGTTTAGATTCACTACGCCTTTACTGTTTACCCAAGAGGCAAGAAATTCCAAATAATGAAAGTAGGAAGAGCTGTCTAGCCACCAATCATTGACTTTATTCACAGTCTCTATTGTTTGCCATACTATAGTTACATGTTTTAAGTTCACATTATTTAACTAATTTCCCATAGTAACTACTAAAAAGTGGACCTTAACTTTGATCCAATTAGCAAAATGGTCACAGTGTTGATTTCATTTTTTACAACAACATATCTATTGAATGGCATACTATTTATTTTTATGCTTCAGACAGATCCTTCAGCTAATAACATTTTACAATTTGATAAATAGCAAAGCAATAGCAGAATAATTCTTGGATACTGGTTATACTTAATTTTTAAAAAAATATTATGGCTCCATTTATATCTTATCAAGAAAGACTAAGCACATGGCAGTTTTTCCCTCACCCTGAATGAAAATCAGAAGCCATACTTGTTTGCCACAGTTTCTCTGATGTCCCCATTGTATGCTCTCAGCCTCGTCCTAGGGAGAGTTGAGCTAAATGATTCAGTATGTTAATTATGTGCTCTGGGAGCACAAAGAAGAAATAAAGAAGTTATTACCTTCCCAAGTTTCCCAGGTAATGAGACCCACTTCTGGAGACATGTGGCACTGTACCAGAATCTATCATGAGAATGAGTGCTGCAGTAAAATGCACAGAATTAATTTTTTAATGAAAATCCTCTACTGGTTTCCCCAGTCAAATATACCTGACAAATGTCACTGGGCAATGTCATTACCAGTTAACCAGCACAAGGCCTTTAGAACAGATGGTATAGCTATGCCTTTTCAGAAGTGCGGCCAGCTAATTCCAGCCACTTCCCCATGAAAAGGAAATAAAATAAAATTGGCTCCATGTCACTCAAACATGACAGTACTTTGGATTTCTCCCCCCATGATGTTTTTTAGCCTTGAGGCAGATATGACAGGCACCTTATTAAATTCCAAAAATAAATGTGGAGCAAGAAGGAAGTGCATTCCAATGAGACATCCAACTTGTTAAAATGCAACATGCATAAAACTTGGTTCGTTTTAATTTTAGTCACCATCCTCATCATTTTAAATAAAAATAGAAACACATTTGTTTTATAAACTAAGCAAATTAGTCCAATAATCTTTTCTTTCTTTGATTAAAATTAGCTATTCATTTGTTCACATGTATGTAAGTTAAAATTTCCCAAAACATTTCCATCAATATCTAGTAATAAGAAGAAGAAAAAAATTAGGAAAGATTTCTCACTCTAATTTAGCATCCTCCCTTCCATCCTGTAACAGTTCCTTAGGCAAGCCAGTGATATTCATGGATCCCTGCCATTGTGCCTGCTCTACATTTTCACATTTGTGCTTCTATCTCTCAAATTAGTGCAGCCCTACCTAGGTCTAACAGCGTGATTTCGCCATCATTTCCAGATACCGCCCTGTTTCCCAACACTCTCATAAGCAATCACTCCTCCTCCTACTTTCTTACACTGTGTGTCTTGTTCACCTACTTAGCAGTTCATTTATTTATTCTGCCTCACATGTTAATTAATTTCCTCAACCAGGAATATATTTTTATTCTACTAGGTCGCCTTTATGGGGAGAAGGAGCCCTTATTTATTTATCCTTACATAACTTACAGGACCCAGTACATACTAGGGACTCATAAAAGTTTTTTAAAATGGCATGGCCAATTACACACTCCATAATGATATAGTCACTACTGTTTCTTCACTGTTTTACAACTATGGCTGCAAGTAATTTGGACACTTGATAACAAGAAGCAATCCAAATTTTATGTACCAAAATATATATATTCTGTACTATAAAAACACAGCAAGATCTCAGAATCTGGTTCTTATTTTCAAGGACCTTTTTGCTGGAGTATAAGGATCAGGCTTTCAGTAAAACGCTGGGAAAACCTCTGTGACTCATTCCACATGACAATGACAACTGGTGTTTACCTTGGTGTTGATAACATCTAAAAAACTTTTAATGCATTATTTAATATTAAAACATTTCTATAAAAGAAGCAATACTAGCCTAGTGTTGTAGATGAGAAAACAGAGATTCAGAGAGGTTAAATCATTTGTGCTAGGCCACAAGCTTGACAATAAGTAACAGTGCTGGGTTCAATCTCAAGTATGTTAATGACAAAAACCATGAACTGTGCACCCTCAATTACTCCACAGTTTCACAAAGCACAAATGCGTCTCCCAAGGAACCTGAAGAAGACTGGACTAGCAAAGCTGTGACACTGTACCCAGGATATCTGTACCCTTCTAGCCAGATGATTTTCTTTCATGCAGGAGTGTCTGAGGAACTGAACCTCCAGGTCCTATTAATAATAACCATGTGGGTCTGTAATCAGCACCAGGGTAGAGTTAGCAACCATGATCCAAATAATGATTCCAAGGACTAAACCTTAGCCTATTTTACTTTCACCTGGTTCTACTGTCCTAAATAATAGTTCTTATGCAAGAAGCAAATTCATATTTTACATAACATCAGATACAATCTAAAATATGTTATGTAAACCGTCATTATTATGGAGAAATAGAAATAAGGTTAAGTTAAGGTAAAAAAGATGGGAGGGGCTTTGCTATACACTAGAATTCTATCAGAATGTCTGTTGCAACATCTTAGATCAGAAACATCTTAAGACAGGTTGGAGCAGGTTCTCATTCACATTCTCTCTCTCTCTCTCTCAGTCCTCACCCCCAATTTGGTGTTCTTTGTTTCACTGAAGTAAATTGAAAACACATAACATCTTGTAATATTAACATACATTATAATAAGCCATATATAACCTTTCACATTGAAGACCACAAACAATTTGAAGATCCTTTATTAGTTATGAAAAAGAAGGCAGTAGACTTGTTAACGATTTTTTTAAAGCAAACAGAAAGATCCCATCAGTTACTCTCTCTTTTGCCTTCGATTTTACTCTACATGTTAAACACCATCTCCTTCTGTTCTTCCTTCTACATTTATTCTCCCTTTTCCATTGAAGTTCAACAAGAAAGCTGTTTCAAGGAAGAACATTTGCTGTTTATACCACCCTCCTGTAAACAAGCCGTGTCACTGTTGATATGATATCGTATCTACAGCAAAGCTCGATGCAATGGAAATCCCCACTCACTGAAGAAATTATTTTAGTAAACTGCAAAAAAGAACATATTCTGGATAATAACATGAAGGGAATGTTTGCTTCTCTACTAAACACCTTCCCATACCTTAGATTTCAATTGCTTTATCTACCTGATAATGTTTCTTCCCAATCAAAGATTTTGAAACAGAATATGTCCCACAAAAAAAGTTTCTGTCTGCCAAAAGTTTGCTTAGAAAACTAAGCTGTACAAAAAAGAAACCTCAACAGGGAAGGATGCTGTTGTCTCTTTAGCCAAATGCCATGATTTTGCCTTTTGGTTACATTTTAAGTTCTTAGATTCTATATTTTTTTTCTGACACAAATATAAATGTATCCAATCTTGCTTGAAATGTGTGAGTCTTTAACACTAACAGCCCCTGCCAACTGCAATCCATAAGGTAATATGCATTTCAGCACGGATCTGAGTGTTCTCTTAGTATAAAAATAAAAGAAAATCAAAATATGTGGCTGAAAGAAAGTTCTTATTTTCCTCCTACTAAAAAAATATCTACAAAGTAGTTCACAAATTTGGGCTTGGTAAATATCCGTGTTTATCATCAAATTTCCTGATAATAATAAAGAAAGGACTTTTCAACAGTCACTAAAATAGGCCAAGCCTCTGACTCTGACGCCTTACGCACTTGGTATTTTAGATTCCAACCACATGTAGGAAAGACTGATACAAATGGATGATCTTTTCTTGATACTTAGTTTGCTTCCTGGTATTGATTAATCATACTTCACTGTGGAAAGCCCCAAATTAGAGGTCAGAAGATTGATGGTTTTATACTAGCTTAATCACTATTTATTTCCCGTGTGAGGCTGCCACCTCACTTAACTTGTCTGCACCCCAATTTTCTCCTCTGCCAATTGGGATCTGTGATGTTTTACCTCTACTCCTATGAAAAGTCAAATGGGTAGTGCTTACTATTTCTGTTATTAGTACCATTGCTGTCAACATACTACAGAAAATGTAAATGTAGTGTTATCTAGTGCTATGTAAAGTATTGTTATCGTTAAGGAGCAAATACTGAATTTGAATGGAAGTAGAAAAAGGAAATGAAATTTGGCTATTTTTTATTATAATTGTTATACTTTTTGATTTGTACACTTTATGGTTTGAGTCAAAATTAAAAATGGAAAGATGAGATAATTTTTTGTTAGTACCATTTAAAAAATTATAGTGCTTCTATCTTACCAGACTTAGAGGGTGTTGTACAGGTAAAATTTGACTTACAAGTACACAGAACTTTTTGCATAATTCACCTCATCCAGCCTTTGACATTTTGCTATCACTATCCTTGACAATCTGGATAGAGTTTGGTGAATGCATTTGTCTATAAAATGCTGACTGATACAGAAGTGATCAAATATGTAAAAAAGTACACAGATTTATGTATAAAATAGAAGCATTTTATTTACTTACTCATCAAAATTGTTTAGCAAGATACACTTACATGGAGCTTGTGAATATTTTCATTTGAATTTTTAGATCTGTTAATCATCCCTGACCTCTCAGTTAATAATTGGACCAAAAAAATTAAAGGGTATTTGTGAACAGAGACAAAGGTAAAATTTAAAATTACTTGTCTCATAATTAATTTCTGTTGTGTTTATTTGCTTATAATTTCATTTGATGCCTGGACAACCATGGAAAGTTATTCTATACTTTCTATCCTATACTTTCTATTCTAAACTGTTCTATAGTTTCTCTAAACACATCCATCCATTCAGCTCTCATTTTCTGTGTTCTATCTGGGTGAATAGGTGGTAAAAATGCTTTACCCATCTTCTACAGATATATCAACATTTCCTAAAGTATAATAAATAAAGAAATACAAAATTTTAATTTAAAACTATACATTTTAGGGACACTAGGAAAGTTATGGACCCTCTCAGATTATCAACTAACCCTTCTGTCTCCAGGGAACAAAGCAAACGGGATTATGCTAATGTGAAAGTGGGTGTCCCTGGGGTACACTGCATTGTACAGGGTGGACCCTGAGCACACAGGGACAGAAAGAACCTGTTGCTGACTAAGGGAGCCTGCTTGCCTAAAAAGCACCAAAGCTAAACAAATTTCCTTTAGAAAGAAATAAAAATTATGATTATAATGAGTAACAGAGAAGTAGCTTAGTCCACTAAATAAAATATCTCAAAAAATTTAGATAGTAAATATGGCTAAAGAAAAAATAGAAATGAGTATTTAGAAATACTATCAATGTTCTTCACTGAAATGTTTTTCCATTAAAATTCACATTAATTTAAAAAGAAAACCATTAAGAAATTTTAAGCCATAATTATTCTTGATACAATTGGGAAAAGGAAAAGTAGTAACAATGCAGTGGACTTTGTTTTCTGAGCAAGTGTTATCAAAAAAGGCACAGAATGCTAATACCAGATTATTCTAGCAGAAAGAAGTTCAATTATCCAAATGAATGCTTTTGAATTACATTTTATTTTTGGCAGAAAGAATGATAGAAATATTTTAAAATAAATATTCTTAAATCTCTGAGACTTTCTGTTTTATATAGAATTGAATTGATCCTTTTGCTGATACATAATACCACAAGTTTTGAGTACTGCATTAAAAAAGAATATTTAAAAGTATCACTGGATCAAGTTCATATTTTATATTTGGGTAAATCTATTCATATCATCAATGTCTTTTTTAATAATTATTTTATTGAATTTATAAGATTTTAGAGCTACATAAGGATTTTTAGATCATATAAAATTTCTTTAGTTTTAGAAATTAAAAAAACAGTATTTATACTGTTCTGTTTTTCATGTCTAGTCATTTTATGTAAAATATTTTTCCTCCAATTATGTTGTATATTTTAATAAAGCTTATTTAAATGTTGTTTAGTATAATAATAATAGATTATATTATCTATCCAAGTATGATACAGTCATTTTTCCCTACTGGTCATTTTTTTTTAAGAAGATACAATAATAGCCCTTTCTATTTTATTTCAGCTATGCTGTCTTTTCTAGTCCAAATACTTCAGTCACAAAAATTCATCACTTTTTAATGTTACAGTGAAAAAAACATATGCGCAATGCTAAAATCCACTCAATTACCAGAGACCCGCAGAATTAAAGCAAGGCCACGTCTTCCCTTGATGCTGACATCATCCACCTAAGCATCCAGGAACCAATCCCAAAAGTCCCCAACCAATAACGGTGGGAGCCCTGACATTAAGGAGATAAGCTCTAACAGACACTATTTGAACCTTTGTCATTGAATTTTTAATTCTGTTTCTTTTTCAATAAACTTGTCCCATCTGATGACGTGCCCAGAAAGAACAAATGTTACACAGACAAAGCACTTACATAGGTCAACATGAAAATTACAAAAGGAAAAAGGATAAAGAGATTGCAACATTTAATTGAAAAATATTAATAAAAATTGTATTCCTTTTAAGTAGTTCCCTTCTCTCCTTGGGGACTCAATGCCCCTTTCATATGCCAGATAACCTTTTGATAAGATGCATCTCTCGTTTCAAAGAACGCTCTAAAAAGCAGATTGTCTCTGGGATTCACCTAATTATATTCTTCTGTGTCCACATTCACACTCAGTGACTACGGTATAATATTTGAAGCCAGAATAATTCCACTGCCTGAAAAGTAATAACACATATCCAGGCCTGATTAGTACTAAATATTTGACTGCTCTCTTGTAGAACTGAGTCTCACTTCATTTTAACACGAACCACAACCCTAGGGATTCTGACATGGTAATGATGCCAAAATCCCAAGGGAAGAGTGGGGAAAGGGAGGGGACATGAGTCGAGTTTGATTTCAATAGACAATACCAGTTGTTGCTCTTCCATGAATTTTGGCAGTGCCCTGGAATGAAGGAAAGATCCTGTTCAAAGCCAGCCCAGACAAAGCAATATTAAATATTTCATTTTGGAAGGCAAAAGCCCAAGGTCTAGAAGCTCTGAGAAAGCTAATGGTCCTTTCCCTAATTAGACTATAAGGAGCAAATGACAAACTCAGAACTAATTTCACTATAAAACACAAGGACTTTCTTCATAAAAACATGTAAATCTCAATGTTGTTTTTAAAATTATTTTTCAAAACAGAAACACAAATATGCGTATTTTAAACTGTCCAAATATTAACATACATGTATTTATATGCTAATGGGACTCATTAAGATATATCTTGTCTTCTATGTAGATGTTAAGAGCCAAGTAAATTTTAGTTTAAGTATTGTTTTCCTTGAAGAAAAATAAATTAAAGAAAAAGAACTAATTGTTCACTTTTTCTATAATATAAACATCTGATCATTTATATTAATTTAAAACATAAAATCTATACAAACACTTGTATAAAACTTGGTTTTAATTCTTAAATATAATTTAAAATAGTGATGTGCACATATACTTAAATGGGATAGTGATACAAAAGCGTTATGCTAGCACTGTATTAAAATTTGAAATACAATAAATCCCCACTAACGTCAAGACCCTAAGATGGTCATTCTATGCACTGGATAATGTTCTTTCGCATACAATGATGGGCCAGGTTTCTGTCCTTCTATGACACAGAAAGCCTGTGAAGCAGATGTTGCCTTTATCCTCCGACACCAGGGCCTAATAGTGTGCTCTTGCAAACCACATCGCCTTTCCCAGCACTAACTGCTTCAGCAGTGCTACCTTCATCCCACAGAACTGCTGAAGACAAAAAACTGCAAGGATTACCTTTTCACATTATTTAAATCACGTTCCCAGTATAATGCAAATAGGCTTCACCTCATTGATATTACTGAACTGTCCATGGTATTATTGACTTGGAATTTTCAGACATATTAATTGATGAAGCAGCAGTCCATCAGATTAGCTCTGCAGACATCAAAATTGACCATGAAGATAGGTAAAAGCTATCATATGACCATTATTATGGTCATATTATTCTTTCATTTTGCCATTAAAGTAGGGGAAATACATTCTAACTATTTATTATACTACAAGCAACAGCCTCAAATACAATGACTCAAATTGGGAAAGCGTACAATATAAGTGTCAGGTGCAAATGATGTAGTAAATAAAAAGGTATTGTTTAAATTTTAAAAATAATATGGAATTTAAAGAGCACATGAGGTCTGTCCAGAAGGTATCCAGCCATGCACTGTGAAAAATAGAGACAGTTATTGAAGATACAAGATATAAGAAACATTGTACATAGGACAATGACACCTCAGTCCCCCTCAGAGTAGGCTCCTTGGGACCTCACACAGTTCTCCCAGTCTCCATCACATGCCCCATTGTATTTTCCTGAATCTCATCGACAGTCTGAAATATTTTCCCTTTCAAAGGTGATTTCAGTTTTGGAAAAAGTCAGAAGTCACAGGGTGCCAAATCTGGGCTTTTGTGGGGTTGAGTCACCTGGTAGATTTGATGTTTCACCAAAAAACCCTGCACCAGATGTGAGGCATGAGTGGGCTCCCTGTTGTGATGAAGCTGCCAATATCAGTTGCCCATAGCTATGACCTTCTGAATCATTCAAATAGTTTCCATGGAAGAATGTTCAAGCTTAACCCAAAATTTGATAGTTTCATTGCTCTACTTGTTCAGTCATTTTGAATGCGATGGCCACACAGTACACATGCTCACTCACCGGTGTCACTGCCCCCACTGACTAGTACAGTGAAGTCATCATTGTTCATGTACACACATTCCAGTCCACTCTCCTTGGCTGCCAGGTTACACTGATGTCCCTCAAACCATCCTTGTTATGTTAACAATGGTTGGACTATTTCTGGACAGACTTCGTATATTATTCTGGCATAAGTCCAGAATGATATTGAAAATGATGAGGCAATTCAAGTCAACAGACATTTATGAACATTCCACTGGATTCTGGGAAAGAAGATCATGAGTCAAATAAAGAATAATGATAAATATTGAGTTTATAATCTAACTGGAAGTCATATACATACAAATTATTGACCAAAAAACTTTCCAAAGTCAAGAAGAACTGAATGAATCTGATTATAAATCATATTGCTGAAGGAGGCTTTCTGATGAGAAAAGAGAGTAAACACAAAGACAGTGAGATAGATAAGTACAAGAAATATTTGAAGGAAAAGCAGGGACACTACGTGACTATACTTACAATTAAGAAATCAAGAAATTGATTCCCAAGAAGAAATTGAGAACATCAGTTTCTTGTTCCACTTATTTATATATTCGTTGGTTAATTCTCCAACCTCGGCATAGCAAGACAATGCTCTATCCAACTGAAGTACCCAGCCAGGGCATGGGATGCCACCTTTAATAGTGAAAGTTCCCACGCGGGTTCTCAATTAGGTCCATTTTATGCAAATGAGGTATCCAAATTATCCAGTTCAAATTGAAAGGGCAGGTTTCCATCCATTGGCAGAGAGATAAACCCATGCCCTGGGTGGTGGGGCTCAGTTGGTTTGGCATCGAGTGCCAAGGGAAAGGTCACAGTTCTATTCGCGGTGAGGGCACATGCCTGGGTTTCCAATTTGGTCCCTGGTCAGGGCGTGAGCGAGAGGCAACAGATCGATGATTCTCTTTGACATCAATGTTCCTCTCCCTCTCTTTTTCCCTCCCTTCCCCTATCTCCAAAAGTAAATAAATAAAATTGAGGGAGAGAGAGACCCAGGCTTTCCCCGCAGTGGTTGACTCATACCATGTAAACAAACGGGCACAATGAGGGAAGTCTAGAGTTCTGTCTGAGAGCACATGAGGAGCCCCTGTCAGCAACTGGCCATGAGACGCTGAACACTCACAAAATTCTGGCCTTTAATTGACCATGGGAGTCCATCTCAGCAGGTAATTTCCTTCCCAGGATTCAATTCAAAAGAATCTTTCTTCTCAGGGTCCACGAAAGGAAACAGAAAACTTATGGAAATCTATGAATGCTGGGTGATGAAACCCTATTTTGTGAATCCTTAACTTGGGCAATGGTAGAGGGAAGACAAAGGAAAGAATAGATTCCAGAAACTTGAAAAAAAAAAATAAAATCAAGTAACTAACTGAACTGAAGTGCCTCCGAACATTCTAGTGTAGGTTGTGGAGAGATGGCAATGTCATTAATTACACTTAAAACCGTACAGAAATAGTTAATAAAGGTGGGGTTGGGTGTGTAAAAAAATCATACACTGATTTTTAAGATTTTATTTGTTTATTTTTAGAGAAGGGGGAAGGAAGGGAGAGAGAGAAACATCAATGTGTGGCTGCCTCTCACACACACCCCACTGGGGACCTGGCCTGCAACCCAGGCAAGTGCCCTGACTGGGAATCCAACCTGAGGCCCTTCGGTTCTCTAGCTAACACTCAATCCACTAAGCCACACCAGACAGGGTTATACATTATTTTTAAATACCTGTTGGTTAAATACCTGCTGTACATGATATGCAGGGATATCCAGTTGGTCCAGGGTATAGACAGTGGAGGCAAAGAGAGTGATTAAGATGGTCTAGTAAAGCAACAAATACTTAATTTAGTTATTGTGTTTATTGTTTAGGGTCATGATGATAAATATTGCATAGGCTCCACCCCCAAGGAATTAAAAGAAAATATATCAAAATAATTATCTAAAATACAAGCAAGAATATGATATGTTGTCATACAATATGCTATGAGATGAAAATGATAAAAGTCTCTCCACTGGGCAGGACGAACACTTGGGAGGATAAGCATGAGAGTAGCCAAGAATAGCTTGGAAAGCCCAGGAGGAGAAAACATGGTACAAGGGAGAGTGAGTGGCTCCCTTGTTCCTGGGTCTTGTATGGAAAGAACATGGAAGATCTTAATTGCCATGCTAGGAAGTCTGTGCTTGAGTCTCTAGCAAACATGAAGTTGGTGAAGTCTTTTAATTAAGATATCTGATATCAATATAGAAATGGTTTGAGGAATAAATACCAGAGCAAGGCAGAGCCATTTATACAGTAGTCCAGGACAGAGGTAACGGAAGCCCAAACCAAGGAAGTTTCAGTACCCATAGGAAAAAGAGACAGACATGACATAACAGACACAGGCCTTGACTACTGAGTATTTGTAGGTAGCAATGGAAAGAGAACTTGACTGAATATTTAATGAAAGGGAATGACCAAATATCCTTGTAGAGCTTGGATCATAAATAAGAGAGAATGCTGATACCACTAATATGAAAGAGAATACACAGGACGCAAAAGGCTTGGGAGAAAAGGCAGGGTATTAAAACCTGGCCAGAAGAGAGTTAACTATGAGGTTGTAGGAGAATGAGAAGCATCAAAGTTAGAGAGAGCAGGGAGCCAAGAACACCTATATTGCAGGTATTTTCTGCTACAATTACTGCCCCCTCTGACATCAAGGGTGTCTCCTTTGGTCCAGAATCATTCTCTGTAGCATGAAAATGTGCCATTTTTAAGAAGCCTCATATCTCTATTAGATTTTAGGGCCAACTTTTGGATAGAAAATATGCTCATTTTTCTCTATCTTTTCATTTCCCATTGCCTCAATCTGTTTTCCAGCACATCCTAGAAACCGTTCTTTTGAGATTTGTCATTCTCATGTCTGCCTTTACATTTGCTCTTTCCTCCTCCAGGATTCTTCTTACCCTGGTTCTGTAGGGCCACCTCTCTTTCAGTTTCAATTAAATGTAACCCACTAAGAGATGACATTCCTGACCAGGCCAGGTAAAGAGCTCTCCCTCCTCCAGTCAATCTCTATACCTTTGTTTTATTATATTTTTCCAAAGGATGTAACCACCCACCGTTTTCAATTTCATTATTTATATGTTTCCTAACTCACTTTCTCTCTCTCTCTACCAGCATGCAGCTCCAGGAGAGCTGGGTATTTTCTTTCTCAATCATCTCTGTACCCCCTGTTGCTCTAACATTGCCTGACTCATCAACAGCCATGCAATACTAGTGACTGAAAGAAAAATCAATGCAGTTGGGGAAGAAAGAACAACACAACAAGGTTGAAGACCAAATGAGAACCAAAAGCGCACAGTATTACTGAAATCAAGGGAAGAGAAATATTCTAGGAGGCTTGGATGGTCATTGGTTTGAAAGCTACAGAGAACAAGGACTGAGTAAAATATTAAAGATATTCAGCAAAGCCATGAGGACAGAGACTGGGGTAATCCACTTCCATGAGATATCCTCATGACCGAGTGAGTGGGGCCAAGCAATCAGTATAGGGAAAACAGAGATATGAGAGCAAGGCATAAAGGACAAAACGACACTGCAGAGAAGGGTGACAGGATGGAAGGTTAAACACCAGTTCAGGGTTTCTTACCGGGCAGTTTGGAAGCAAGCCTTTCCTTGAAGCTGTACAGAAAGAGAAAAATTCAAGCTAGCATATTAAGAATATATAGGTAAAAACAGAAAAAAGATTCTAGCATGGTCACTTCTATTTTCAAAACTCAAACAATAGAGTAGAGCATAGCATTAAAGCACCTAATAAAAAGTAAGAGAAACCAATCAGGGGTTCTAGGGTTTGTTTCCTTTTTTTTTAAGATTTTACTCATTTATTTTTAGAGAGAGGGGAAGGCAGCAAGAAAGAGAGGGAGAGAAACATTAATGTGCGGATGACTCCCACACACCCAGCTCCCACAGACCTGGCCCCCAACCCAGGCATGTGCCCTGACTAGGATTCGAACTGGAGACCTTTTGATTCACAGGTTGGCACTCAATCCACTGAGCCTTTAACCCTGAGGCCCTTGCCACCAACAAATTATGTGAGCCTATGGAACAGGATGCTTCCCTACTAGTGAGAAAGTAAATCACAATTTATATAAAGTGATATTTTTAACCAGACACTCCAAGCATACCCTCAATCACACAAATTATTTTCTTGTATTAACTAAAAAATAAAATTGTATAAATAATACAAATTTTAGAAGCATGCTTAAAATAAAATATTAAATCAAAATCTAAAGAAACTAAGAGCTCAACAAAGGTAATGATTTTCACGAAAAAGGTAAGTAAAGAATGATTTTTGCATTTAAAAAACCTAATTTTAAGGAAAGCCAGAAATTGTTGTCTGAAGTATTACCAATTGACTGTTCAATGTTTTTTTTTTTTTTTTAATTTAGAAAAGCCTGTGTTTTAGGAGATGTAGTTTCTCTATAGTTCATGTGGCAGCCAACCTGTCCTTTGTTTCATAAACAGAATTCAAAGAGAACAGCTAAAACTTTTTTTCAGATAAATATTTTAAGATTTTCATGAAGAATTCTAATAGAAAAGTAAATTAATGTAAAATTAATGTACTTTAATAAATACTCCATTTGATACATCCAACTCTAGTATTAGTGTTGGTTTAATTTTCTTTTCCCCATTGCCTTTGGCGGGCCTATCACCATCAAACGAATCCAGGTTATTATTACATTTGTAGCATAAGTTCTGTTTCTATCATTGTTGTTATATTTTTAAAAGCAGTCCTATATGGATGATTCAAGTAAACTCTAGAGTTCTCTGAGGCAGCCAAAGGATATATTTCCCAACATCAGGGAGAAATCGCTTAATACAACTCAAGCTTCTTATTCACCAGATAATGCAATAATTTTATTATTATACAAACTATCTTATACCTTCACCACTAAAAGTAAGAAAACCAGGTTAAACATTTGTTTACTATTATACAATAGCTCTGAAGTAAAAAAAAATCTTACTTTTATCATACAGGGAATTCTCAATACAAACTGCTTTGAAAAACAGTAACCTCCTGGTTCCAATGGGTTGCAACATATACCACATGAAAGGAATAAAGGTATACAGCACGAGGGAAGGATGGGCATGCCCGGCTCGGCAACAAGCACAGAACTCCACTGTTTGTTTTTTCTTTTTTCTTTTCCAATTTTATTTTATTTTAATTGTTGTTCTTGTACAGTTTTCTGTCTTCTACTCCCATCCCAGCCCACCGCCCCAGCCCTCCCCACCTCCCTCCCATTTCCACCCCCCCCAGTTTTTGTCCATGTATCTTTTATACTTGTTGTTCTAAACTCTTCCCCTTTTCCCCTGGAATTTCCTCCCCTGTCCCTTCTGATGACTGTCAGCCTGTTCTCAATTTCAGTGTCTTTGGTTATATTATGCTTGCTTGTTTGTTTTATTGATTAGGTTCCTGTTAAAGGTGAGATCACTAAAAATGGATCTATCTTTTGAACCAGCAATTCCACTGCTAGGATTATATCCTAGGAACCCTGAAACACTGATCCAAAAGAACCTATGGACCCCAATGTTCATAGCAGCACAATTTACAATAGCCAAGTGTTGGAAGCAACCTAGGTGCCCATCAGTAAATGAGTGGATCAAGAAACTATGGTACATTTACACAATGGAATTCTATGCAGCAGAAAGAAAGAAGGAGCTCCTACCCTTCGCAACAGCATGGATGAAACTGGAGAACATTATGCTAAGCGAAATAAGCCAGGAGGTGAAAGACAAATACCATATGAGCTCACCTTTAACAGGAACTCCACTGTTTATTCTATTATTCAAGAGCAATCCAACTCAACCAATTCATTTAACTTTCCCAAGCTTTAGTTTATTTATTTATTCAATAGTTTTAACAATACATCATCCTTTTCTCTGGGGTGTTTCTGAAAAGCAAATTAGATAATGCACACAAAACAATCCCAAACAGTACACAGTTATGCAATATAAACTAATGTCATTATTATGGACACACAACAACCAATAGGTGTGTTTGTGTCAGTCTGTGTCATTTGAGACTATTGTATTACAGAAACAGTGATGTATGCTTAGATGTTAAAATCAGTTCTCAAATGTGAAAACAGCTTCTTGGAGAGGTTCATTTTATTGTTTTAGCAGACAGCTTATCGCCAAAGCATGCCAAATGAGACTAGCAGATAGACTTTACATTGAGTCACATATACATATTGCATGAGAACTAAAAATGACTAGCCCAGCTATTTCAAAATTTGTATCACATCAGCTATTGTTGGATTGATGAGCTTAACCTGTACTTCAGAATTTCAACAAAGTAACTCAACTCAAGAGAACAGAAGTAATTAAATCCTTTTTGTTTTGTTTTGTTTTGTTTTTGTTTTTAAAACAAGCTCCAACCAGTTTTATAAAAAATTTTTTACATGATTTAATTTTCACCACTCTGTTCTGGAATATTTCTTTTTTTTAAAGAAATATTTTTTAAAACATTTTATTTATTTATCTTTAGAGGGGAAGGGAAGGAGAGAAGGAGAGAGGGAAAGAAATATCAATGTATGGTTGCCTCTCATGCATCCCTTGCTGGGAACTGGCCTGTAACCCAGGCATGTGCCCTGACTGGGAATCGAACTGCAATCCCTTGGTTGACAGACCTGTGCTCAATCCATTGAGTTACACCAGCTAGGGCTGGAATATTTCTAATGATACCAGAATCTCCCGGATCAATGATGGCCAGCCAGTGTGCATGCTCTGCAGTATTTTCCACACGCTGTGCCCAGTTCAATATCATGGCCACTGCAGTGACAGACACCGGTTTTGGCCAACATGGCATAATAGACTATGTCAGATTCACTCAAGGCTGGACAGTTGTTGGCGAGGCTAACCAGCTTTGCTTTGCCTTGTCCATTTTCAGACTGTTCGTACTTCCCCCATGTACCTTCTGCACTTCACAACAAGTTGTAGTCTAAAGTTGATCAACTAGAGTGACTTGTTTGTCCTTTTTTGTGGCCACCATCTTTCTGCCTTAGGTGAGGGATGGCTCCCAACGAAAAACAGCCACCCAGTTAGGCCCGTCATGGGCTCAATTCATTTTTTCTCTCTGGATTTTATAAAATTTTATTTTTAGCCATGCAAGTAAAATTTTAAAATGAAAAAGAAATACATACATAAGTGTTTTTTTGTGTGTGTATGAATTACAGTATCTGTTCTCCAAGTTACTTAATGAAAACCCTCAATAAAATCCTGGAATTATTGCTAATTTGATTCCAACAACACAGAGAAAATATTGCTATCAGTAAATTAGTGAATCAAAAAACTAGGGTACATTTACACAGTGGAATACTAAGCAGCAGGAAGAAAGAAGGGACTCCTTCTTTCAGCATAAATGGAACTGGAGAGCATTATGCTAAGTGAAATAAGCCAGGCAGTGAAAGACAAATACCATATGATCTCACCTATTGGTGGAACCTAATCAACAAAACAAACAAGCAAGCAAAATATAACTAGAGACATTGAAATTAAGAATAAACTGACAGTAATCAGAGGGGAGGGAGAGGAGGATAATGGGGGAAAGAAGGAAGGGTTATCAAGGAACATGTATAAAGGACCCAAGGACAAAGCCAAAGGGAGTAGGATTGAGGGTGGGAGGTGGGGGTGGGTAGGACAGGGGGAATGTGGTGGCGGGGAAAATGGAGACAAGTGTACTTGAACTACAATAAGAAAAAAAGAAGCATTTTAGTTGTATGCTTTACCCATTATTTGAGCCTTTGTCACATATTTGTTAATTACTAAAAATAGTGTTGGATTTAACTTGACTCAATCTGGTTTCTTTCTTGCACACATCTACACCCATTAACATATATCAACATATGATAAAAAGTATTTGTTATGTCTGTGTTTGCAAGAGTGAAGTAATAGAGCTAGTAGAATAAAGCTCTGCACACATACAAAACTAGTTTCACTATTTTGACTGACTTGCCAGTCAATGACAGTCAGCATAAGGCAGCTGATAGAACAATGAGGTTATTTGATTGATTTGAGTGGATAGTATAACCTGTTTCCTCTCCCTCCTCTACCCCTATATGACACCTCAACTTGATCCAACCCATCAATCAAACACATCACATCCAAACTAGTTTGTACATGTAGACATTAGCTTGGGCAGAATTACTGAGTGCCATTAAAAAAAAAAAAAAAGAATACCATCATTACAAAACTTCAGCTCTTTGCTATGTGTTATCTTTAACTTATTCTTTCCTTAGGAATGAGCTGTGTCAGAATGTCTGCCCATTAGCCCTAGAAAGTCATCAAATCTCTAGTTATTTTTACCAGGATCCTATTTCAGGGGTCAAGGGTATCATAGTAAAGTTTTTCAATAATTACCTTTTTGTAAATCATGTTCAAGCCCATTTATGCCAGTGAAATAATCTATTTGAAAGTATTTTTCTTAACTGTCCTAAATGGAATAAGATATAAAGTACATTCACAAAATTATAAATCTGAATGTTATATGAATATTTCTAAAGATATTTTTAACTGAGGTTTATAACCAACTTTATTTATAAAATGTCACTTTAGTCACTATTTCTTTATTTTAATTTTTGCTTATGTAGTTAAAATACTTTGATTATTACAAAATTTTATACCTGAAACATACTTGTTATTAGCCAGTGCTACGCCAGTAAATTTGATTTTCAATTTTTAAATAAAAAATAAAATAGATATGATCACTGAAAAATTACTTGATTGCTAAGAGATTACCTTTGTTCACTATAAAAAAATAAAAAAAGGAACACAGAACCTATGTTTTCCACTATGGTCAAAAGAAAGTTGTAAGGCTAACACTTTTTAGTAAAAAACAAGTTTGCTTTTAAGGTGAAATTTTTTTTCATTGTATAAAATGGACAAGAGTCTGTTGAATAAAATTAGTTATGTTGGCATCGGCACTACTCATTTTTAACTAAGCAATCTTGTCCTTGTCAATCAAAACAATACAAGGAGTCAAAAGGATACATGTGGAGGCAGGTTTACTTCAGCTGATCCTTACACTGTTCCTCTGAAGGACATTTGAGGGCAGGCACTGGTAGCTCTGAGCTGCGTAAGTGCAGCAAAGACAAGGTAAGGAAGAGGAAGTAGAAGAGGAAGATGAGGGGAGGTGGAGAGAAAGTAGGGAGTGAGAAAAACTATCAAATGAAATCTAACACTGTGCTCTCATATGAAAATTAAAGAAAATACATGAAAGTAATTTAAGAAAAGAAAGAGAAGTGCAACAACTAGGAGGAAGAAAATGCTCATTAGAACAGTCCTGATAGGGCAGCAATTTTCAACCTTTTTCATCTCAGGGCACACATAAAGTAATCACTGAAATACTGCATCACACTAAAAATATATTTTTTGTCAATCTGACAAAAAAATAGGTAGAATATTGATCCATGCACATTGGATGGCTATTGTATTGGCTGTTGTCATTTTTTAATTTGACAATCTAAGGGAAAAGAGGTCAGTGCCCCTGACTAAATAGGCAGGTACTGCATGTTTTAAAAATTCCTGCAGCACACTGCTGAGCCTCTTGGGACACACTAGTTGAAAATCACTGTGGTTAGGTCATCGTGTTTTATAACAGCAGTTTCTCCCTGTGTGTTTGCTTATTTGTTAACAAAAAACAAATGGTTATTCCAGTCAAAATAATCTTAATTTAATTTGTTGTTTTGTTTGTTTATATATATATATCAATGTTTTGATGAGTATAACATTACTTTAAAAAAGAATACATATTACATTTCTTATAATGAATGAAATAGAACTGTATCTCTAAATTTTCATATCAATAATTTTACAGGTGATAAAGACAACAGAAATCATTGGCTTAACAGATTCTCATAATGTATTATTCTGTTCTAATAAAATGACTGTCTCTAAATTCACAAGAAATGCTGTCCTAAATGAAGTATCTTATGATGAAATTTGCCTAGCATAAAACCACATATAGAGATTATATTTCTATTGAAAGTAAAGGAATTTTTGTGTTTATAGCTTTTTAAGTATTGTTATAAGCTTACACGTGTTAATTTAGTTTCAATGAAAGAGTCATTTTTAAACTACTAAGTGTATTTTAATACACTATTACACATAATCATCTCATGGTGAATATGCTCATAATTCATTTAGATGTACATAGTATTCCCAGATCTCTATCTCTTCAGTAAATCATTTTTTTAAAAAAATCAGGTTAATCAAAAATGACCCACACAGAGCTTTATTTAATTTATTACAGAACTTATTAAAAAGAGTTGCCATGGCTGCAAGTATACTAAAGAAATTGCACTTTGAAGAACAAAAATGAAAAAAAAAAAAATAAGAGGACTTCACACAGTCAGAGCAAATACCGGAGATGAGTTTCCTCTGAGCAAAAGAATACAAAAGCTGTCAAAAAGAAAAAAACAAGGGTTTTTAAATGATTACATTATGCAAAATTTACTGAACTGGAATCCGTTAATGAAAGCAAAACTGGGGGAAATATTCTAGAAAAAAATCATTCTTTGTTTTCAATAGAATAAAATATGAGCTGAGTAGCCATAATTATTCTATATCTTTCATTAAAAAATAAAATGCCTACAATTAATTTCATTAATTTTGTAAAGAAAGGTCTACATATATTTTGTCAGATGCCTACTGAAATATCTAGTACTGAAATGAAATGCTTTAATATACTTCAGAGTGAATAAAAAGAGGAATAGATTAAAAATTGTAGCAAATTATTAGTTATAGTAACAATCAAGGTCATGGTTATATGTCAGATCATTTGCTGTTTTCTCTAAGCTTGTATATATTTAAAAACTGCCATAATAAAAAGCAAGGAAAGAGATGCTTTAATAATAAATTAGGCTATTTGTGTTCAATCTGTACCTAAATATGTACCTGTTCTACATTTATGGAAACTTGAGCAACCTACTGCTATTTATTAATCTTGCAGGCCGCTGTCAGGGACCTTCCCCAGGGAAAAATAAGTGTCTAGTAATATAAAGTGTATGTTGCCTTGAATCCAGATGGTCAAAAATTTCAAAAGGATTCTCCTGTATTTTCTTGAACTAGAATCCTTTCTATGATTTTAGTAGAAAATCATCTAAAATGAGAAAATAAATTCATGAGCTTAGCTTTTTTCAAATACTTCCCACAAAAATTAGTCAAATAATAAAAAAATTAGAATAAGCTCTAGAAGTTGTACAGACTTAATGCAAAAGTACAGTAGGTACAATTATCATTATGGCCCATAGTGATAGCCCCAAAACACTATATGACTGTAGTTCAAAGAACAGTAAATGTTCTCTGTTTTTTATCATGCATTTTCTAAGGCAACAAGGATTTCTTAGCAAATGGTTAAGGCCACAATGACATTTGGCATAATCTTAAACTAGCCAAATGTCTTTTTCCCTAAGTATCCTATTAAATCTGTATTTTTCTTAATCAGGCTATCCTCCAGCTCTGATAGTCAAACGTTTCTGGTTTGCAAAAAAGCATGTCTACCATGTTTGGAATTGGGCTACGTGGTGAGTAAATTCAGAAATTTGCAGAATCCCAAACTGCTTTGACCCTCCTCTGGTGAAGGAGCTGTGTTCCCATGGGCACCACAGTGGTTGAAGACACATCCGTGACCAGCGTTAAGAGGACAGGGTTTATAGCTCGCGGTAGGAGTGCTTCTGCTTTCAATATCTAGGTTAGAAATACTTCAACTGTGGCAGCCCATCTCAAACACAGAAGTAACATGGCCTCGTTCACACAAATTTAGAAAGATGCACTTGTAAATCAATTCCAATAGCAAAAATATACATTTATATCCTTTAAAACATTTGAACAGAAGTGAGAATGGCATGTATAAATACTTATATGGACTATTATGGGGAACCCAGCCATTCATAGAACAATAACAAAATAAAATTCCAAGCTAACTATATCGGTTTGATATAATTGCATTGAAGTACACAAATAAACAAAACTAGGAGAAAGACAAAATGAGGTTTTTCTCTTCTCTGGCTGTAATAAAATACTATCCTGACTTCTAGTATGATCTGCATATAAGCAAAGTCTAAGTCTCATTTTCCCAAAGTGATTTTTTTAATGTTCAAGGGTTAAATCTGCTGGGGCAACTCAGTTGAAACAAGATAGCACAGATACCTTTGCCACATTTTGCAGAGAGTATAAAATGCAAAATTTAATCATGAATCTATAGGACAAAGTGGAGTAGGCAACATATGGCTCAGTAACCCTTCAGTTAAGGAACGGAGAACAGAGTAGGCATGTATAGATGATTAGTGTTCTGCAGGACACAATTTTGGAAAATGTGGGTCTAAACCTCAAAGAAGCAAGTTAACATCAAACACATCCTGTCTGTTTGTTAGTTAGTTAGCTCACTGCCTAATGTAATTATTTCCTTCTCTTAGAAAAGCAAGTTAACAATATTCATCCTCAATATCCATAAAATATGAATATTTTGTGTGTTGAATTATTGAGGCAACTGTTATAAAAAAGTTGAGCCCTTTCTAATAGGAAATATCAATGAAGGTAGAAGTATCCTGAAATTCTTTTCAAGGCCTATTTTTTGAAAGTTTAAAATCCATTCTTTATAGTTGAACTATTACAGCCCACAGAATCATCTTTATAAGTGAAACATAGCTATTAATTAAAGTAGATTCACCTAAACTTTCAGCTTGTGTAAGGGTAAGAGCTTTGACGGTGAATAAAATAGAAAGTGAAGGCTTCTGTGTATTGTACACCTCAATGATCTTGGAAATCATTTTCCCAGGGTAGAAGGGGACGAGGTCACACATACATTCTATTTGATTCTATTTTGACAGGGTGAAGTGTATTACCAAAACAACAGTTCATACATATTTAAAGAGGAAGGAAAGCACTCCTTGGGAGCTACAGCTTTAAGTGCTTTCGACACCAGATGTCTGCTTTTTAATGGATCTTCTTATTTAGGAGATGAAAATGAAATTAGGAGTAGACTACATTTTCCCATAGAACAAATGTTCATATCGCATGGAACAAATGGACCTATCGCCACGCTGTCTCAACCTCAGGTTAAAATAAAGAAAAAATGTTTAATTGGGAAAATATTTTAAAGAAAAAGGCAAATCTAATGTGTAAATGCATTTATATGAAAATAAAGTTTCTAAAAGTGGTTGTTTTCAATGACCTTAAAAATTCCAGGAAAATAAACCAATAAAGACCACCTGAAAGGAAAAACAAAATAAGCTTTGCAAATGAGTTCACTCTTACTTGAAGGTTCTTACATTCCATTACATTAAAAAAGTTTAAAAAATTTTAAAAAACCTTCTAGAAAAATATTCTAGAAGATTTTTCAGTTCGAAAATCTTCCATGATGTTCAAATAATTGATAGCAAGCTATTGATAACATATAACCCATTGGGGAAACGCACAAATTGGTGAGATAAGGATCTTTGGCAGGTGCTGTTCTCTATGCTTTACTCTTCATGTTGAGAATATTTCTGTACCAGTGTGTGTGTGTGTGTGAATAAGATATATATATATATATATCTTATCTACCTCCAGTGTCTCCCCCCTTTCTCTCTCTTCCCCAGATTGACCTTCTCATACATCTTATAGTTCATCCTACACAGCGACCCTATAATAAAAATGAAGACTACCCAATCAGTGCCTATTCAGGTACCAATTCACTGGGATGTGTAAAAATATGGCCATTTGGGCTGTTTATATATATAAACCTTTTCCACTTAGGGTTTTGGACAGGAGGTTAAAGTAAGACAGAATATTAATATCCTGAATATTTATTTTTTAAAGTGAGTATTCAACAGGACAACAAGTGTTTAGCTTCACAGGAATCTCCTTCTTTTGGGAATTCCTATTCTATAACTCCTGTCCAAACTGCCACGTTTTCACAAGTCCCAGTGGATTGGTGCATGAACAGGCAGTTGATTGGGCAGTCTTCATTGTTATTATAGGGTCACTCTGCAGGATGAACTATAAGAAGGGGTGTGTGTGTGTGTGTGTGTGTGTGTGTGTGTGTGTGTGTGAGAGAGAGAGAGAGGGAGGGAGAGAGAGAGAGGGAGAGAGAGACTGGAGATAGACAGCACAGACACACACACACATACACACACAAAGACATACAGGGTCTGAATCCTGGTGTGAAGCTCAGCTTCCATCCTGTGCTTCGGATCAGTGATAAGTTACTAGGTGTATAACAAAAGCCCTCTTTAGCTTAAACTGGTTGAATTTCTGTTATATTTAACGAAAGACTACCAAGTTATACAATGTAACCCTATAACACTCACTTTAAAAAAGGAAATACCTTCTATCTACCCTGAAACTGGTTTGAGTGCTGGGATTCCTGCTCACAGAGCACACTGCTGCCCTGCAGGGTGCTAGGGAGCCCTCATCACACTGGCAGCCTGTGCAAGTGGAGAACAAGTGAGCTCAGGGGTGTGAACTAGCAGAGCCCTGGGAAAACAGAGCTGTGCACCAGTCACATCTGGGCATGCCGTGTTCATGTAACTGATGTCTGCCTCGACCACATTGTTTAGATCACATTAATAAACCCAAGGTGCACAGGAAAGCTTTATCTGCATACATAAAGGCTCCTAAGTTTTGTTTTGTACTTAATGCTAAATACTACCTTTGATGCTACCATTTGGATCATATTTTCTATGAATCTACTTCACCCATTTATTTTGTAATAGAAATGTGGTTTTTCTCCTATTATATAACATAATAATACTTATGATGCAAGTTAAACAATAATTAATCTTTTTCAAAAAGATGAATGGATAACTGTGTCGTGTAAGACTGAAAGTTCATTAATGTCTAAATGATAAAAGGGACACTAATCTCTCTTCATCAGTCAGGTAAGGTTAGTTACACCTAATATGGAAAGTGTATTCAGAACTTACATGAGTTTAAGTATACCTCACAGGAACAGTCCATGGTTCAGCTAGAACATTAGGAAAATCACCTCTTTAATCATCTTGACAGATTTGTGCCTTTATTTTTTAAAGAATTGTTTATAACTTCTATGAAGAATCTATAATAGTTGAACTACATTAAAATAGTAGAAATGATAATAGTACAATATTTTAAATTTATGAAGAATGACACATATAAATGAACATGTTTTAATATGCTTAAAACACTGAGTTCAAATAAATAATATGAATTAAATAATAGCATGATGAATACTTTTATAGTAAAATTTCTAGGAAAAAATATATTTTCAGTTGAGGTCTGAACTTAATGTCTGCAAGTGTGTGTGTGTGTGTGTGTGTGTGTGTGTAAAAGTTGTCAGTTTGTGAAGAAATACAAGCATGATTCCTGAAGCCATGTTCTAAACATTTTTTACCATTATCTACATTTCTGATCAAGTATATTTTGTTCACATACTACAATACTAAAAGATTTTGCCTCAAAGTAATTGACACCTACACTCTGACATTTCACAAATATTTTTAAAGTAAGTTTCAAAGATCTAAAAAGTTCCTACACAATTTAGACTTCTAATATGAATTAAAATTGGTAAAGGTCTTTAACATTTTATATGACATTTTTGAATGTTAGAACTAATTGATCTTTACATAGTTCTATAGTTATATGAGGGTATGTGCTACTATTTAACCATTTTATAAATCAGCTACCTGATACAGTAGCTAAATGACTTCCTAAGCCCATGACAATAGTCAGTTGCAGAACCACAATTTAAAAGTAATTTTACCCACCCTGACTGGTGTGGCTCAGTTTGTTGGACATCATCCCACAAAGTGAAAGTTCACTGGTTCAATTCCCAGTCAGGGCACATGTCTGGGTTGCAGGTTGTGCCAATTACATAAAACAAAGAGTTTATTTTTGTATTATTAGTTATTAGTTACTGTATTATTTTCCATAAACCAATAATAAGCCTACTTTTGCTCCACCCTGTATGTTTAGGTAGTCAATATGGTTCTCTCAAAATTTAACTTATAAAATAAAGGCTAGTGAGTTTGTTCATAATTATTTAACCAAATTAGGAGCAGGATAGAGAAGTTGCAAGATAAATGAAAAGAATTAATAATGAGCCCTTTATTTAAAAGATGGACAAAACATAATGTAAAGATAGTGGGAAGGTGAAAACTTAGTTCATTCATCAACAATCCATTTCAAAAAATTTAAATTAAAGTTATTAAGAAAATACTTTCGATGTGCCATGCTCTGTGTTAGGTTCTGAGTTGGAGTATTAAATAAAAAATATAGTTCTTGATGTTGTAGAGCTTATAATCTAGGGAGGAGGTCAGAAACTAATCAAACCTAAATAAATGTCTCACTACAAATTACAGGAGGATTACAAAGGAAAAGAATAGGGTTACGTGATAACTGGGAGAATATTTGTAGAGATGTGAAGTTTCGAGCTCTGGAAGATAAAAAAATTAGATAAGAAAAAGACTAGAGATGGAGAAAATTCCAAGGATAAGGGAAACGTGTATTGGGTTGGCCAAAAAGTTTGTTTGTTTGTTTTCCATATGATGGCTCTAGTAGCACTTGAATGAAGTTGTCTTTAACTTCATTTTGTTAGATTGCATTGTGACAGCTGTCATATCAGTGTGCATTTAAAACTAAACTGATCAAAATTGGTGATTGTGCATTCAATTTAATATTGAAGATGGAAGAAAATATGTAACATTTTTGGCTTATTGTGCTTTATTATTTCAAGAAAGGTAAAAACACAGATGAAATATAAAAAAATATATTTGTACAACACATGTAGAAGGTGCTGTGACTGATCAAATGTATCAAAAGAGGTTTGTGAAGTTTTGTGTTGGAGATTTCTCACTGGACAATGATGCTCCATGGTTGGGTAGACCAGTTGAAGTTGATAGTAATCAAATCAAGACATTAATTAAAAACAACATTATACCATGCAGGAGATAGTCTACATACTCAAAATATACAAAACAATGCAGTTATGGGTAAAAATAAAAAACCTGTATTTTATTTTATGGAAAAAAACATACAGACTTTCTGGCCAAGCCAGTGCAAAATAATTGTGTGTGAGAAGCAGCTTAGCATATCAGAAAAGCAAGTACAGAGGAGGATGTTAGAGGTATTGACTAGATAATGAGGGCCTTGTTTAAAAAACTTGCTTTTTAATGCCCAGTCCTGTGGGAGACCGTAAAGATGAGGGGACTTAATGCATTCATAAATGATGATTAGATCTTACAAATCATCAATTTAAACAGAGATGTCTATATTGTTAAGTCCACCTCATAACTTTCTTGGATATGGGAACTATGTATATATTTAGCAATTGATATTTATAATCAGTAACTGACAATGTATCCAAATGGCTATATAATTAATTTCAAAATAATGAGATATTAACTAATTATATGGGACACTATTCTTGTCAGTAACATTAATTTACTTTTGTCTTATATTGTCCTTCTTTATAAAGTAGGGTTAATCCTAGACCATGGGTTTCCAATATGAATCCAAAGGTTGTGGCCCTGGCTGGTGTAGCACAGTGGATTGAACTCAGGCCTGTGAACCAAAGGGTCACCAGTTTGATTCCCAGTCAGAGTACATGCCTGGTTTGCAGGCCAGGTCCCCAGAAGGGGGCATGCAAGAGGCAACCACACACTGATGTTTCTCTCCCTCTCTTTCTTCTTCCCTTCCCCTTTATGAAAAAATAAAAATTAAAAAAAATTAAAAAGTTTTTAAAAAAGGTTGTGAAACTTAATTGAATTGATAAAAGAAAAATTATTTAGATTGCTAGTTCACATGATGAAATCCAAAGCACTATCTTCCTATAATTTTTATGTAACTGGGTCCCTTCATGTGTCATGCTAACAACCTTGGATCAATTAATAACTGTAACTGAAAGTGAATATAATTTAACATTTAATTTTGACCTGTTCAAGTATAATTCCATTAAAGTCACATCATGAAACTGGGGCAAAATAAAGAATTACCCTTCACAACAGCATGGATGGAACTGGAGAGCATTGTGCTAAGTGAAATAAGCCAAGCGGTGAAAGACAAATACCATATGATCTCACCTATAAGTGGAACCTAATCAACAAAACAAACAAGCAAACAAAATATAACCAGAGACATTAAAATTAAGAACAAACTGACAGTAAGGAGAGGGGAGGTGGGAGAAGATAAGGAGGGGAAAGGGGGAAGGGTTTTCGGGAACATGTATAAAGGATACAAGGACAAAGGCAAAAGGGGGTAGGGTCAAGGGTGGGAGGTGAGGATGGCTGGGGTGGGGGGATTGGTGGGGGGTAAATGGACACAACTGTACTTGAACAGCAATAAAAAAAGAGAGAGGGGGAAAGAAAGAATTTTTGACACAAGATGACCAGGATTTAAAGAAGTTCACCATACAGTGCTGCATGGATTACTCAGGTTGAAACTGACAATTAAGTCTGCTTATTTTCGAGTTGACAACAGAAAATAAAGGGGCCTATGCAGATACTAATTTCTGATTCTGAGCTTTATACACTCTAGTTTTCCCTTGACGAGATGATCTCTTTGAAGTTCTGACATCAGTTACATAGTACCAAATGGATCCTCAGATTTTCATGCCACAGCTCCCCCCACACCATCTCACATGCTTGCCCTGGAGGATTTTTTAAATAACACAAAGTAAAAAATATATATTTTGAGAAAAAATGCTGGTCTAAAGAAAACAAAAAATAACCTTGCATTATAAGCTTTTTTCCTTGTTGGTATATGAAATTTTATTTTTGGTCTTTTGCTTGTTTACAAACATAAAATATTGCCATCTGGCCATTTATTTCTTTTACTAAACAATAAATGGTGTTTTTTCTTCCATGTTGATAATGTACAGTTCTTATTCTCAGCAATTTATTATTTTTGGATATCTGTGATATTTTAAAATAACTTATGTTGAAAATATGCTATGAAGAATATCCCGGTACATAAGTCTTTGAACACAATTATAGGTCGATTCCTAGAACAAAGATGCTTGAAAGCACTTGCAGATGTTAAGGCCGTTTTCCAAACTGAAGAGGGAAAGAGGGAAGAACACAGGCTTACCTCCACAGCAAAAAGTCCTGAGAATCTGAGCACTGAATCCACAAATGCTACCTCACTTATATTGAAAAGATGTTTGGAAACAGCTTGGAGTAACAGAGAATTTAAAGATTTTATTTTTAGAAAGATCTCTCAGAAGTCATATAGTCTGACTGTTCTAAAATGGAGCACACACGTGTAACAACTGTTCTAGAACATGAGAAGCACCTGGTATGGTATGTTAATGCCTGCCTCTGAGCCGCACTCTAGATATAATCATTTCTGAATGCAGAACCCAGGAATTAGTGGTATTGAAAAGTTTCCTTCATGATTATGATGTGGCCAGTCTTACATTTGTCCTGGACCAGCAGTTTGGATCTACCTGCCTGTCCTGAACTTCTCATTTTGTAGATTAGTAAACTTACTCCATGCCCCTTATGCTGTCTGTCCGACTCTCTGGTAAACAGGCAGATGGAGCCCTCTAAATCTCAAACGGGTGATCTTCTCACTATATTAATTTGTTGCAATTGTCAACATGGCATGCCAACGTGATAATCAGCCCACTCAATCTTCTCTAAAAGACTAATCTATTTTTAGGAGTCACTGCTACAATGATTTCTGGAGTGTGGAGTCCAGCCTGTCCCTAGAAACAAGTGTTGTGAGAATGAATGAACGAATGAATGAATTTGCATAAGACTAGCTATTGGGCAAAGTATTGTAGCCAACATCTCATTTTTTAAAATATTTTTTTCATTTTTAAAAGGCTGATTAGACTGATTTCTCATTTATGGCTGCATTATAATAGTGTCTGCCTATTAGTATTAACTTCTTCCAGCCTCATTGTTTTCAGGAGCTAAGTTTTAACAGGTCAGAAGTCAATGAAAAACACATCGACAATTTTAACACCCTATTATCAGTCATCAACAGCTGTCTGTCATGCTAACTTGGGAAACTGTATTCGTTGATTTCAATTCAATCTCCAGGTTCTTTAAAACAATTGAAAAAATAAATTTATGGTAGCAATTGATGAATGTATCTGTGGTACAATGCAGAGCTTGACAATGCATATCAAAATAAAATTTACCCCAAATGCTGTCAATACTTTTCATCCAAAGCAAAATGTAGTTCCACAGATTAAAAGAGCAAAATAATTATAACTTCTGAATTCTGAGGGAGCTTTGAGTTCCAGGTGAGATACTTTTTTAAGAGGTAGAAATGAGTGGACAAAGTCATGGGATGAATACATTTCCTAATCAGTCTGTTCACATCAGGTAGAGCCTTGCCAAATGGTTTAGAATCACAAAGGAGACCAGGAATTAAGCTAAGCATCACCTAGTTCTAATGCACAATTCTTAATCTTTGCAGGAGAGAGCTCATGATAGATTCTTTATCTGAGCCAGTTGCTGCCCTGAGACATTCAGACAATTCCCACAGTGGGAGAGAATCCATCATAAGCTCCTGTTGTGTACGAAATCAATTCTCAGGAGTGAGAAGACATCTTTAGTGCCCACACTTTTTGAAAAGCAGCAAGGATCTTAAAATGTCAGCTGCACGTAAGGCATATCATTAACAGACTTCACTCAAAGCACTTAGAGGTTTAAACACAGAGCCAAGGAATCTGCAATTGCCTCACATTAACCAAGGATACTCTTTAAACCTCTACATACTAAAAGCCCACACTAGTCCTTTCGTGATCACTGGAACTTTCACCTCTATTTCCATGTTGGGCACTATACATGCTCCCCACTGGACAGTGAAAATCATTTTGGATTTCATACGGGCACAACATACAAAAATGTCAAATATGAACTACACTCTCATTTCTTTAACCTTTCCTTTAGCTGAATGTGACATTGAGATTACACTCTGCTAATGTATATTGCCAAGAATGTTTTAAAAACAAAATGATAGCCAAAGTGAACTAAAGAGAGAAAGAATAGCAAAACCCTAAATTAATAACAGGGTGTCTTATTTAAATATCTAAATATAAAATTCATAATATATAAATATATATAAAGTTATAAATATACAAAACCATAATTCTGACTTATTTAATATAAAATTGGGGTAGAAATTAATTCTTAATATGAATAGTGTGACTGCCAGAATGGATTTTATTTATGTTTTGCAAGATCTATATTTTAGAATGACCCTTACTAAATAAAATAGAAAGAAAGTTATGAAGCCTCACATTAAATCCTTTCAGACCCCATACTCATTATAAATCTTAGACTTCTGAGGGGAGAAGCAGGACTTAATTAATGAAAAAAATCACACAGATAATGATATTCCTTATATTCTCTATATGCAGTTTGTGTTACTAAATAAATCAAGTAAATCAATATAATGTCCATATTTAAATAAAATTATTTAAACTACATCTGTGTTTGTAATTTATAGGTAAATATGTCTGTTATGTAGAAGCTATGGTACCTCACATCACTAGTCCATGATGAAAGGAGAAAAAATAAACAACAGCCCAACCCAGTGCTATGTGCTATTTGGAACCAGTCAGTGAATTGTGCACAATCATGTAACAATTGCTATGTACTTAGAATGTCCATGAAAAAATAAAACACTATAAAAAATTAATAAATAAATAATATAAAAATAATAATAAAAATTGAATATTTTCTTACAAGTGAGCATCTGCTAGGTATTATTATCATGCATAAGACCCATCATTAGAATTACTTTATTCCAAAAATAAAATAATATCAAGATTTTAAAATGTAATTTATATTCCCACCATAGCGTGTTGGATTATGTTCCCCTAAAAGTTGTGTTGAAGTTCTAAACCCCAATACCTACAAATGTGACCTACTAATGGAATATGTTCTTTACAGACATAACCAGGTTAAAGCGAGGTCATAGGGGAGTACGGTGGACCTTCAATCCAACAGAAGTGTGTTTTTATAAGAAGAGAGTAGAGCGAGATACACAGGAAGGAAAACACCATGTGAAAATGCTAACACAGAGAGAAGACAGTCATATGAAGACAAAAGGCAGAGATTGGAGTTATGCAGCCAGAAACTAAGGAATGCCTAGAGCTACCAAAAACTGAAGACATGAGGAAGGATCGTCTCCTAGAAGATTCAGAGAGCATCATCCTTAATTTTATACTTCTAATTTCCAGAACGGTAAGAGGTAAACAGAATAAATTTCTATTATTTTAAGCTGTCCAATATTTAGTAATTTTTTATGGTAGCCCTAAGTATCTGCTCTTGTTCACTGTAACCCTGATGTGAGAAGAAATTTTGCATATAATTTATTTCAATACTTTCCTTCTCATCAGTCATAGTGATATTATTATTCCTTAAAACCCATCTTTGAAGTAAAACCAGTAGTAACTGTTTTGCTTATACATATAAAAAGTATAATAATTCTTCCAGTAGCACATCATATTAAACTATTTTAAGACTACATGCCGCTGAATTACTGGTATGAATTTTGACACATTCCTACTTCCCTACCTAAGATCTGGTTAGACAGGTCAGTATTACACACTTTCTCTAGGAAGAAGAATAGAGATAATCTGTTTAGGAGATTATTTTGGTTTTTATACGTATTTCCGGGGGGAAGAAAATACTAAATCATAGAAAATGCTGTCAGGTAGACCACTGGATCACAAACAAGATTTCAAAAAAGAAAAAAAATTGCATATCTACAAAAAATATAAACATTTTCCCATTTTTATTAGAATTAAAGGGAACTCTAGCAGTCCAAAAAGGCTCAAAATACAGATTTCAATATATGCATTATTTTATTTTATTTTATTTTATTTTATTTAATAAAAAGGCTCAAAATACAGATTTCAATATATGCATTATTTTAATAGTAAACTCCATAAGAGAAAAGTTGACACTTAATGGTATAAAGCTATTGCTATAAATACCTTCTATAATTTATTTTATATATTTGGGGGCAAAAAAATGCTCCTTAATTCTAAGTTTCTTGTAGTTTACCTCCAAGATCATTTATTGGAAGTAAAAAATCTTAAAATATGGATAACATATAGAAGTATCACATTAACAAAAAGTGTGATATTTTAAGTTGTAGTCACTGAGTGCAATGTTAAGGTTTTTGTGGAGGCAGGAAAATGCTGTCCAGTATTACTGAATGGCTACAAAGCAGGTGCAGAGGTAGAGTACAGAGTAAGTGATTGGTAACCATAGAGTAGCCACTGAGCTTGGCTGCTGGTCTTAATCTCTAGCCGTTTTACCGAGATCCTGATAATTAAGCTGGGTACTCTGACTCAAAGACCCCCAATATATTTTAAATAATATAGGTAGTTAATTACCCTTACTTTCTGCTATAAAACAGATTTACCTCCTATTTACATTTTTGGGGTGAGGTTAAGGCTATGCTAAATTGTGAGTCATATTTTGTCCTAAGAGAGGCAGTAGCCATAAGAGAGAGAGAGAGATCTTTCTCTTATTTAAGTTGCTTTTTTGATGCAAAAGCAGTTGTGAATTGTGATTATGAGACCAAGAATTAGAACCTTGCTCTTTCACCTACTAGCTATGCAGCCTTGAAGGAATTACTAATTCATTTCTACTTAAGTTTGCTCATCTACCAAACAGGGCCAGCTGTAGTTCCTATCTCACAGAGCTGCAGTAAGGACTGAATGACAAAACACAGGGAAATCAATTCTACCCCTGTCAGGTTCAGCGGCCACGGTCAACACAATCATCACCAAAATATCTCACAGACAAGTCATGAAGCTTCTTTCAATGAAAATATAAAGCAGCAAGAAAGGAAAAAATAAATATATGTAAATAATAAATTGGTATTTGGATTTTTGAAAAGATAGACCAGTCTGATTGAGTAACTTTTGCACAGCAAGTGCGTCCAAACACTTTGAAGCTGACATTTTAAATGTCAGCACCATCTTTGCCTACTGATGCCTTGGTGACACATCAATCTTACTTACCCTAGTTTTCCTTCTCATGGAGATGTGAAACCTGATTTATTTTTACATTATAAGCATCCTAGGAAAAAAATAGATTTGTAACCTAAATTATTTGCAAACTCTCAAAATGCCATAAACAGTTTGTACCCCACTGCCAAGAATTGAGTGTGATCAATCATTCCCATGACATATCTGCACTAAGGATTACTTAATCTTGTTAATCAACACAATCAGAAAAAGGGTGAGGTGACCTTCTAGCAAAAATTATTCTAGAAAATTGCATAAACCCTTTACACAGCTAGGGCAGCACCTTTCTGCACAATGCTTTGTCTTTCAGCACGTGTGGAACCAGAGAAACAAATTACTTGTTTTATTTGATTCTTTGGCCACAGTAGGACACAACACTATACTCTGCAATGCAAGAAAGAAAGATAAGTCCTCTTTCAAACCCCAAATGCCTTTACAGCATGACTGGGCACTCAAAGCCCTCCCTGCCAACTGACGCAGCTGCATTCCTGAGTGGCGGGGATTATATTTTCCTACATGCTAAAATGCACTGTGTACGAAAGCAACACTCCTGGGCAAGATCTGAATGAGAGCTGTGCTAGAATCTATCTGTACTGAGAGTTGCCTGTCGCAAAGCCTTTCAGTTAAATTCAGTTATCCAATTCTGAAAGGGTGAATGATTTGATTTCATAGGGCTACTATACTCACCCAAGGAAATACTTGATAGGCACTAAAATAAATATTTGATGAATGAAAGAAAGGAAGAAAAAAGACTGACATAAACAGAAAGAGAGAGAGGGAGTGGTCACGGAGATTTTGGAGAGGATGGAGAAGGAAAGGAAGCAAAGAGAGGGAAGGAAGGAGGGAGGGAGGGAGTGAGGAAGGAAGGAGGAAAAAGGAAGTAGGGAGGGAGGAAGGAAGTCAAGAAATAAGTTAAGGGCTTTCTTACATAATGATTCCATTACTCATGCTAAAGAAAATCAAACAGCCTATGGAGAATAATTTTTAAAGCAATAATGGAGTAAGAAAGACAGGTACAACTATATTTCAGAGCAATCCCAACAACCATTTCCCCAAGTTTTAATGATAAGACAACAGGATAGGCATACATTAAAAAATAAGTAGTTGATAATTCTGTCATTTCTCCTTAAATAGCACTTTTTTTATTCAAACCAGTCAGCATTTCTTTATAACCCTAGAAGGTAGACATGTAATCAGATGGAGCAAATGAGAATGAAGTACCATGAGGCAGAAGTGCTCTGCACTGCAGAAAACATGTCTAAAGCAGTTTGAAACATATGGTCAAAACTCAGAGAAAAAGCTCGACAACCAGTAATTTCACAGTTGGCTAGCTTCTCTCTAATCTTTGATATTATTCTTGATTCTTTCTCCGACTTCCAGCTACGTGTGCCTACCAATCTGGGCATGCGAAAATTAAGGCTGCTGCTTTAATTAAAATAAAGATTAAGTGGGAATCACGCACATTGCCTCAATTACCTACAAATAGCTTACATATGTAACTTCTTCAAATCCTAAGAATTTGAGGGTAATCTAGATGTACAATTTTTAGTTAGTAAAACCCATTAGGCCATCCATAATTGGTTTATTCTTAAAATCAAAGTATATTCTTATGACAAACAATATCTAGTAAGTAGAATGTTGGCAGTTACAGTATATTGTTTCTTACTGTAGATCTTAGAATACAGTTTTTTTTTTTTTTCCATGAAAATAATACCAGTGACTTCAAAACTAAGATCCAGCTATGGTATAAATTCTAGGTGACAAATGCAGTGATGTTCATGGGCTTATTTCAATATGAACTTGCCAAGATATACAGAAATAAATGCTCTGTTCTGATAACATTTACAGGTGAAACAAATCAAACCAACCTACTTTTAGATAGAATTTAAAGATGGAAAAATTGGGATTATATCCTCATCTACTGACATTTAAAAAAACAAGTTTCTAAAATACTTTTATTATCCTATTCCTTGGTCTATTCAACTTTCATAGGTATTGCTATTAAATCAATTTCATAAGCACAGAGAGCAATAATAAATATAGCCTAAAATAAGAAAAATATCATTATAATTGTGTTATGCTGAAATTCCAAGTTAAGTACTGATGGTTGCAATGGAGTTTGCTGCTTTTTGGAAAAAATTTCTCCATACATTATTCCATAATGTTCATAAAACTCATAAATGTAATCTGGTGAGGTATCACCTTGCCAAACAAAGGACGAGGATACAAAGCCATAGAAATAGCACAGAATCCAGAAAGACCTGGGCTCATCTCCAAGTCATTCTGTTTTATAAGTGTCTGAGCAAGTTACTTAAAATCTCTACAGCTTTGGCTTCCCGGAGCTGGCCTAATGAGGATAATACCATCTTACCCTTCAAGACTATTGCAAAAATAATCAGATGAGTGACATAGCATTGAGGATGACAAAGCACCTAGTAGATGCTTGAGAAAGGATAACTAGGAGGACAGGGTTAATGACAAAGGCAGCATGTGTAAAAACTGCATTCAAATTATACATATGTATTACAGCAAAGAGACTTGTAACTGACTGATGATGGACTTTTCTGGAATACGAGCCCTTCATGGGGGGAGGGCGTTCTTGGCCTATAGTATCTGGGAAAATCTTCCTTTGCCAGTTGGCATGTTATTTAGGGACAATCTGCTTAAATCATATGTGCCCTCTAGTCTCTGGTATGTGAAAGGTGGCAGAATGACATCCCAAAATATGCCAGTTTGGCATAAGGATTATTTTGAGCTAAAGGTACTTGAAAAACGGCAAGTACAAGAAGTGTACTCTGACCTCCCTTTTTGTTTTGGAAGCAGGAGAAAACTCCCATGTGAAAGATGACCAGGAGGAAACAAACATTCTTAATCACCAGAGACAAGAGTCCAAGCCAAGAGAATTCTGTACAAACAGACCTTGTCAAAAAAAATCCTGTTTTAGTCTCCCCATATGTTTAATTACTTTTCCACAGTTGCCTCTTTGTTCAATTGCACGTATAAGAAGTTAGGTTTTGCCACATATTTGGGTCTTCATTTCCTATGAAGGCTCTTGTGTCATGTAAAACATTAAATTGGTATGTTTTTGTCTTGTTAATCTGTCCTTCCTTACAATGGTCCTGACAACATCCAAAGATGGGGAAGAGAAAAGATTTTTCCTTCCCTACATGTCAAACATAACCAAATACATTTTTAGAAAATTAACTGACTTTCAGAGACTTCTAACTTAAAAGCAATCTTAATGTGATTTTCTTTCTCTTGGTCAGTGGGGGGACTAAGGGAACAGAACCGTAGCTCTTCTGATACCATCTACAAACTGAAGGCCATCTGGTCTGCATGTAGACCGGGGGCATCATCTTCACTCCAGACAAACAGACCATTTAATGGGAACCTCAAACTACCCACAGCACAATATCAACACCATTTCCAAAGAAATTTTATATGACCATGAGGGGATAATACTGATTTAAGGTTTCTTTTTTAAGTTGCATTTATTGTGTTCTTTGGGACTCTAAAATTACTCTAATACCAAGGACAGCTGCCAAAAGTAGCCATGTCTGGAATCTTTGAAATGTTTTCCATTTTATGTTCTTAGCTTAATTACAGTAATTAGATTATATATATCACCTAGGTCACACACACACACACACACACACACACACACACACAATCATTGCTACTATCTCCTTGCAAATCATTGAAATAATGTTGTTAAAATGAAAGCAATCTATAATACTTTAACGAAATTCTCTTTCCAAGAGTAGTTTTAAGTGAATCTTTCCACACCATTACTTACACATACACCTAAATGTATAGAAATTTTAAAATGTTATATAAATGCAATCATGCTCTGTTCCTACTTTTTACATTCTACAATATGTAATGGAATATTTTCACTTTGGTTCACAACTGTCTACAAGTTCATAAATATCTACAAGTGCACTCCTTTATACACGACGTGAAGAATGACTGAGACCATCAGAATAAGAACAGCCTGCATCACTGACTGCCCACTGTGAAGAGATGAATCAGTTGAGGAAAAAGAGGTCAACCATTTTAACTCAGAAATCAGTGACTTTTAACCTGCAATGAAAGCAGCTAAATTAGCTTTTGTGTTTTTGTTTTTTTTTTCCCCCTAAATATCCTTGTGTCTGCACCCTGGACACCACCATTTAGAGATTGATGATTTACTGCACTTACTCAAAGCTTCCACAAGCTCTTTGGTTGTCATTGGATCCCAACTAGTAACCAACTGGTTCTCTATCTATTTCCAAGGGAGATAGGCAAACAGCTTATAATTCAAGCCACCTTAGATTAAAAACCCTAATGCATAACAAAATAAGAGGAAAACAATCACGCCAAAAAAAGAGTCAAGGAGTGAGTACTGCCAAAAGGAGATGAAAATCCAAGACAAAATCTTATAAGAGATCACAAGGTATTTTCCTGAGCAGGGCTCCCACTTCACTTTATCCACCACCCAATATGACTCTTCTGGGAATCGTTACTATTGATTACTAAGTCATTTATATGTATCATGCTATACTGCAATTATCTATTTACACATCTATCTCCCTGGAGTCTGGGTCCTTGAGAGTAGGGGCCACTTACAGTTAATTATTGAAGACCACACACTAGAACATAGAGAACATTTTAACAGAATACTTGTTGAAATGAAATACCTTTCTGTGAAACAATTTGGGACATGACCAAAAGAAGTCACGTGCAATCTAAAAACTTTTTACCTTGGTTCTCAAAAGCCCACCTTTCGACCTCTAACTTTAAAACTTGAGTCTTTGTCCACTGGTCTTCTTTTATTTATTAATCAGCCAAATTGTTTTTTCAGCACAGAACTTTTAAGCAGGTGGTTCCCTCCGCCTAGAATTTTCTTCCATGGCTCTTTATTACACTGATTCCTTCTCATCCTCACACTTCAGCTTCAATGTTCCCTCCCCAGTGCAGCACCTTGACCACAAGTCCCTGCTATTCTCTATCGTAGCACACTGTTAGTTTCTTCCTAGTACTTATACTAACCTGTAGTTATTTTGAAGATGGGTTACACGTGTTTGCTAGCTCCACCAGGAGAACGTTAGCTCCATGAAGAAATGAACATTAGTGGTATAATCATATGAGGCACATCCAACTTTGAGGCCTTAACTCAAATTAAGGATAGAATACAAACTCTCCGGATATACAATATATATCTTAATTACTACAAGTATTTTACTCCTTCAGCTGGACTTCTGGGCAAGATGGCAGACCCTTGCAGGTCACAGTCAAGAGGGACTCCTTGGCTGGTTTGTGGAAAGCTGATATAGGCTGAAAAGAAGAGGCTTTCACCCCATTGCTTTAACGTACAATGAATATATATTATTTCTAAATAATTAATGTAATTAAGAGATCGTGAGATTTCTTTTATATGTATGAGCTATCAACATTTGAAAAACATGTTCTACAGCACTCATGCATTTGTTCACTAGTTTATTCATTTCTTCATTCAAATACTTATAGAACACTTGCTATATGTCAGGCACTGTGCTGGATGCCAGGGACACAACCGTGAACACGATGAATTTCTGGCCCCCATGGAGCTTGCATTCTAGCTGGGAAGCTGGAAGATAAACAACCTGAGACACTTGGCTAGTGGCCCCTTTCTCCATCTTCAAAGCTGACAAAGTTGCATCACTCCAACCCAGCTTCCATAGTCACATCACCTCTGAGTACAGTAGGGAAAGGGTCTCTTTGGAGGTCCATTATTTTGCCTACTAGAAAAAAAACTAAAATGAATTACTTCTATCTTCTTTCCCATTTGGGTGTTTGGATATTTTATTTACTCTCAATCCCTTTCCAATGGCAGAAATATAGAAGTCACTAGTGTACAAATCAGTTGTCCTTTTTTTCTAGGCTAATTTCCTAATTAGCCTCCAACTTGTCTTCACTGGAATCAACTTGTTTGGACTGGAACAAACAGGCTCCACAGTGAAACCTGGTTATTAAAGAACATAACTATTTAACCAGTCTTTTTCTGCCCCCACATAATGCTTTCATAGCCAGTTGCTTTTTGGCACTTTGTCAGTCAGACCCAGTTAAGATGAACTTTAAACTGTGACTATTCATCACAAGGTAGATAAAGTCAGGTCATCATTGCTTATCAACAAAGCTTTGTAATAAGTTCACGACACACTAAAAGCAGGCGAGAACTACATAAATAGTACTCATTAAAACTCGCAGACATGGAAAGTCGGAAGTTTCAGCTTGGGAAGTTGGAGAAAATATGATTTTGAAATGGAACTGACAACCCCCCACCAGAGAATTCATGTAGTAGCTTCCCTGTCCAGCAGATTTTTTTTCATGATACCATGAAATATTTTAGGAGATAGCCATTGGTTTCATCTAGGAGAGTACGGGAACTATATGAACAGCTGAAGGTTTGAATTATTCATTTTTCTTTTTTACACTCTTTTCCACTCTCTATTTTATTCCTTATAGCAGGGATTTTCATTAGGTCTTTATTGTATATTTTTTTCATTAAATCAAATTCTTTCCAAATTTTGCCTTTCTTTTTTTGATTCTCTTATATATAGTTATTAGGGCCAATATATAACTTATATTTCCAATAAATAAATCTAGTCATTTAAATGTATTGCCTACTTGTTCCTGATTTTGCTTAATCAGGGACAAGCAGAAAATTAAAAAAACATGGTTTTCTGTGTTTGCTTGAGGCACATATGTTTGCTTAACCATTCCCTCTTGGAACTCTAGCTACGACTTAATGAGAGCCATTTTTATCAATATAAACTAAAATATTAAAAGACCTAAAAAGAATGTACATGCATATATGAATAATTAAGTACCTATGCATAACATGCATGTATATTATTGTACTATCACATTGTAATTAAGTAATAAAATAAAGACTAAATTAATTTATTAGGTAAAAAACTATGAGAGTCAAATTTAACTAATTAATAGCAAATAATTAGTTATAGCAAAAATAATTTGTTATATTCTGCAAGGGGAAAAAAGATGTTCCTTCCCTCTCAAATTTTTCTAATTCAGTCAAATAAATATTAACATCCCTCTCAACCAATCTATTACAAACTTACAAAAACGTAAAAACTATTTCACAATCCCAAAGAGATGTGGGTTTGAGAATTCTGATTCTATACAAGTTTCTCAATTTTTCCAGATTACAGCCTGATGTTTCAACATCACATGTTTAAAAAAACAAGTACAGATAGTATTGGACAAATCCACATACACATTTGTACTACAAGATATAATAGCTATTAGTACATAACAGGCTTTCAAGTGGATTTCTCCCATTCCCATACAAAACAAGCAGAGCATTGAACTTCCTGTCTGTTGCTTCCCTATTAGCGCTCCACTGCTGCTCTCCAACTCCAACAAGGTGTCAGGAAAGGCTCTGAATGTATTTGATTAGTTTCAGGCCTTCATTTTTAGCGAGTCATCACCCTCTTAACAGCAGATGATGCCCCCTAGTTCAAATCAATGTGAGTGGCCCTGGTTACAATGGGCTGGATTAATGATGAAAAATGTGTCGTCAGCCGAAAGGTCCTTGGACATTTATCACCCAATGGGTCTGCCAATTGGTGGGCTGCCCCTGGCTCATCAGCACAATACCTTCCCAGCCTTAAAGAGGTAGTGTTCTTTTCAGATTAATTTAATGAGGCCTGGTAGGTGGGGAGAGAGACATGGAAGACAGTTAACTTGACAGATTTAGGCTACATGCATTTCAACACTTCTATAACAAGTGTGTATCTTTTGGAAACTTGCAAGACTAGTATGTGCAATTATTAAAAGCTGTATCTGGAAATTTATAATTGCTGCTGTTTCATTCTAAAATGCTTTCTTATTAAAATAATGGAATATTTTATTGATATAGAAATAACATTTAACATGGTTGCTGTTAATTATACTGTTTCCAGAAACTTAACTTTATCAATTCTCAAAAGAAAGTAGATACAATCTTTGAAATCATTTTATCTTATCTATTCTACTTCTTTTGAATTTATTTATAACTTTATTATCAGCTTATATTTTATTCTTAAATTCAATCATCAGTACATTTACTTCATTTGGAAGATAAAATGATGGTATAAAAGCAACTTAAGTTATTTTTAAAAAGTTTACATTCATTCTGTGTTCAAGAATGCTTACTTAACATTTCATTTACCAACTTCCTGTATTTTTCCACCTCACCAAGGTAATGTACTTGTGAAAATTAAGATAAAAAAGTCTTCTATGTTTTGTGAACAAGTCAAATACAGGGTAGGGCAGAAGTAGATTTACAGTTGTGTGGAAAATAATACAATAATTAACGAATACTACTACAAGAATAAACTGTGTTTTGCATACTCACAACTATAAACCTACTTCTGCACCCTAACGTATAATATAGAAAGCTGCAATGATAAATTGGTAATTTGGCAAATGTAATGGGGAAAAAAAGAGATGCAATGTATAATTTACATAGTATCCTGGTTTTTTGTTTTTTTTTTAATGTAATGAAGTGAAAAAAAAAACATTCAAAAGACATTGTCACTGAAAGAGAGAAGACACCAGGGGAGACACCCTAAAAACCAGAATTTATTCATAAAAATTGTGTATTTATTCTTACATGTTTAAACTTCAGTCATCTTTAAAGTACTCTACATTTGACACAATATACCTATCCAGACGTTTTTCCCACTGCTCAAAGCAGTTTTTGAACTCTTCAGTGTTGATGCCTTTTAGTGCTTCTGTGGTTTTTTGTTTCAGCTTTTCCACATTGGCAAAACATTCTCCTTTGATGAATTTTTTTTCATCCAGGGAACCAAAAAACCAGTCACTAGGAGTGAGATTCAGTGAATAGGGAGGGTGAGGTATGGGGGTCATGTGGTTTTTGGTCAAAAATTGCAGAACATAGAATGGTGTGGGCAGGTGCATTAATAAGTCACTCATCACAAAACGGGACAATGTGTTGGTAGAGTCTTTCAAAAAAATTACTGAAGCTCAGCGTCTCACAACATCGCCAGCTGGTACAGTAATACGGGTAGGTCCCTAGAGTGCTCACCTAGTGAGGGAAGCCTACCGGGGATCTGCCACCTAAAAGATAATTCTGTGTTTTGGGTCCCTCCTCATATGTCATAAGTTAAGATTTGGGGATGGGGAGATGGTAAAGAATTTTAATGTCATTTCCAACATGGAAAATATTAAAAATGTTGCTGCTTTATCCAGAAATTCTTTCTTCTAAGATCCAGCTGATATCTAATTTTTAGGAAGTTATAATTACAACTGTAATGATGAGTTTCTGATATGAATCAAAACATTAGAGTATAATCACTCCTTTATTCAATGCCATGCTCCTATTAATAATCCAGTTTTACTTTTCCAATTTTGGTTACAATTACAATAATATATCATTTTATGCGAAATTCTAAATAACGCAAGTCAAAAACACTATAAGTTAGTAATAGCAATAAATGCAGTGTTGATTCCAAAAATTTGGGAAAATTCTTTATTCAGATTAGGGAAAAATAGTTACAAACATCACTTATCCTGTGAGCACTTAATTGTGTCAATTAACAAGTTCTTAGTCAATACTTACAAAATTAAATAAATTAACTCAATTTTCGGTAGTCAGTGAAAGAAATCTTAATATATAACCCTACTGAATTCAATTGGAAGATGTTAATGTATAAAGGAGTCTAGAGTCTAGAGTGATCAATCAGAGAATGTGAAAGAGAGATTAAGTAAAATCCTGAAAAAGGAACTAGTATAGTGAACTAATAAGCATGTTAAGGTTTGCACAAGTGAATTTACATGAAGATTAGCAGGACCAAGGACCCAGCACAATTAGATGTTAGCAGTGAATGGGGCCAATGACAAGAAGAAATCTTAAATGGAGAGTCCCCCAGAGATATGGAAGAAAGCTGTAAATTGATTGGCTGGATTGAGCTGCCACTGATCTTACTGTCAATTATAACTGTGAGAACTAGCTATAGCAGTTAGGAATTTTTTCTGGGTTGGATGTGAAGTAATAGAAACAAAATCTTTGAATAAGTATTCTATGCACATTGATATTTGGCAAAGATATCATCTCATGTAATGGAAGTTAGACTCTGCTTTTTTGCTTTGGATTTGGCCAGCAGTTTGGAGACAAAAATAAATAAATAACCTAATACCAGTAGGTTCCTGATATACACATAAAAAAAAACCAACACAAAAAGTATACTAGGAATAAAACATTCCTAGTACGATTAAACTCACAACCAGAACTTAAAATGGGGGGAGGACAGTTGGGTGCTTCACTTTTATTCTTGTGTTTTTTCCAGCTGTATATATTTTTACAATATTTAAGAAATATATGGTGTTTGCATCACTTACAAGAAATCTTTCAAAGGATTGACTACCAGGGTAACAATAAAATTTTACATACCCTGGCTGATGAGGCCATGACCTGGTCTCACCTTCTGCTACGGCAAGGTCATAGCCCAATTAGCAAAATAAAGGAAATTAGTCTATTAAATTATTCTGTTGGCTTATATACATGTAGATTGCGAAGGTCCACACATTCATCAAAACTTCCCCACTGGTGATCTTAATAAGCCCTCCTTTGTGCCAAGACGAATAGTTTCTGTGCAATTTTCTCTTAGACTTCGAGAGGACTCTGCCCTGCAAACTGTCATCATCTCCGGAGCCAAGAAGTAACCATAACATCACAAATTTTGTTCTGAGAGCCATTTTCTAGTCCTTCTAGCATTGATTACCCTACCAAAGTGAAAACTCAAAACCATATTGAAAGAATGTTTACCTTTTGAGGTCAGTATGTCACTAATAGACCAGGCACTTCTGTGAATATATTGCAGAATCATATTCTAATATTTATAAAGTGAAATGTATTTCAAAATGGAAATGCAGTCTTTCATTGGAAAAAATAGATCTTTCAAATGTATTGGGAAACAATTAGTTTAGAGCACCACATTTGTTATCTGTATGACCAGTAGGAAATACTATAAAAAATTGTTAACTAAGAAAAGTTGCCCAGTGGTTCACATTGATGGTCAGATAAATTTTATTGCTAACTTTGCAATTGTGACTAAACCCATGTATCTATAGCCAACACTCAAAGTAATACTTATTCTATCTAAGAATTGGTTCCAATAAATATGTAAAAATAATTCAGCAGAGTAGAGAAATCTGTGGTAGTGTGAACCCACTGACTTCAAAAATTGGAGGATTTTCATTTAAAACTTTTAGGAAAGTAGACCTTTCCTTTTTAAATTTTTATTTATTGATTTTAGAGAGACAAAGGAAGGGAGAGAGAGAGAAGCATAGATTTTTGTGTTCCACTCATTTATGCATTTATTGGTTATTCTTGTATGTGCCCTGACTGGGAATTGAACACACAACCTTGGTGTATGCATATCAGCACAATGCCCTAATCAACTGAACAAGTATCAATGATATATTAAAATACTGTATAGTTACAGAGCAGAACATTTTTTATAAACTTATGAAGATAGAAAAACTGTGTTGAGCATGTGTTGGTATTTAAATTTTATTTTCAGCCCTAGCTGGGTAGCTCATTTGGTTAGAGTGTTGTCCCAATATACCAAGGCTGCAGGTTCGATCTCTTGGTCAGAAAACATACAAGAAGCAACCAATGAATGAACAACAAATCTCTCTCTCTCTCTCTCTCTCTCTCTCTCCTCCCCCTCTAAAAAATCAGTATTCTTTAAAATAAAAAATAAACATTATTTTCAAACTATCTTGTAAAAAAATAAGAAAATGACACACCCAAATAACACATCTGTGCTAACCATCAAAAACTAAACACCCAACTTTTAAAAATAATGTTAAGTCACTTACATTTTTAGTGCAGCTTCGTGTAGATATTACCACTCATTCTTGAAATTGCTTCCCCAAATAGAATCATATTCATTTTATGACCATTCTGTGTACTTTCTACAATCATCCTACATTTAAAGGAAACCTGCTATTTATAACATTTATTGTTCTTGCCAGTATACTTTTACAAGTCTTTGACCTGTCAGTGCGAAAAATTTATGGATATATAATAAAGCTTCATTGTAAGCATTTTCAGATAAACTGAGATGCATTTTGTGTTTGTCTAAAAGGCTCGGTAATGAAGCCCTGGGGACTTGTTTACGCGCAGTGTTTCCCCAGCAGGAACTAATACTGGTCAGTCCTCCCGTCCTCAGAGACCTTTCTCACTAAACGGAACAGCATTAGCTTTGTTCTCTAAGTCTAACGAACAACCAAATCATAAATTGTAGACTCTGTCCAATTGGATTAAGCTTTCAACAATATTTGGGTTAAAAAAAATCCTGCTGCCTTGCATTTTATTAGGTAAAAAGGAAAATCAAGGGTAAATGGTAAATTCCAAAAGCAAGAGAGTGTTACAAGTGTAATGCATTAATCTCTCATCCCTAGAGATCATGGTTCCTATCTGTCTTAGGTCACACTTTTAAAGAGTTGAATGATCTACAAAAATCCCTCATGAGTATTTAGCCCTATCTCAGAGGCCCTGGACATTTAAGACTCTCTGCTCAATTTATGGCCCTTCACTGGTTTGGCTGGTGGTACAACAGGTCAGAAAACCCAGGTACTCACAGTAACTTGTTCTCAGAGGAAACTCACACAGCCTGTTAGGGTTGCTTCAGGACTCAGTGAATTCATATACTCAAACCACAATGTGTGTCAGCCAGTAAATCATTCGTGTATGGCACCTCATATTATAGTACTTTCTTTTACTTTTTTGTTTTACTTCCTATTACTATTAACTGGCCAAAAAAACTCAGACAAATATCTACAACATTCATAGTGTGATTGTTTACCATCAAATAAGACTCTGTATTTGAAAGGCAAAGTTCTTAACTTATTTTTATCTTCCGTAAGTTATATGTCTTTGTTTTGATATTTTTGCTTATAATTTGTAAAATATATCCAGGAACATCTGTGTCAAATGTACTTCTGAGATATAAACATTTTTCTTCTGAGGGTTATGTGCATCCTTCTTGCCAGTAGGGTCATGCACGGTGAAGGTGGGCTAACTTAGCCTTTTTGACCAACTCTATAAATTATACTATAAACACAGACATATTACCATTTCAGAAGTCCCTTAAAGTTACATCACTAAAATGATTTTGTGTACAGACTTCATACTCCTTGTAGTCCAAGAGTCTCACCATTGAATAAAACTCATCCCTTCAAAATCTAGTATGGAAGAGCAGGAACAAGTTCTTTTAAGGCATGTTCTTTTTAAAATGGCTTTAGCCAAGATAAAAAGTGCAAAGTATGTTCAGCCAAAAATTTAATCCTTCCTTGGTGGATACTGCCAGCCAATATACTGTGTGTGTTTCACAGATTATAGTTGCATTTTTCTGTTTTCTCTAGAAAGAAGTTACATATGTTTTGTCAGAAAAAAAATGAAGCTCATTTTTATCTGACAAATTGAAAGAAATGCTAAAGGAGGCATTCAGGCCAGGATTTGTTTATAGAGCTTTCAAAGACAGTATCTTTTATTTTGAGAAACATCTGGCAGAGGAGAATTCATGATCACTATTTTTACACATACATAATGCCATCCTGAAAAAAACTGCAAATGGTTACAAAAGTATTTCCCAGCACAGCTAGAACTTTCCAGTATGTTTAATTATCCAGTTTTAATTGTATTCTACTCTTTCATGAACATTTGGGATGTAATTGGTATTTGATGTGTACCTTCCTTGCAAAAGTTTCATTACTTCCTTAGGGAAAAAAGGTCAAATTTTTCACAGTAAAATATTTCATGACCACAGAAGAAGAGATAAATAGTTCCAAAGTCATTGCTCAATCAGCCTTAACTCCTCCCTCTTTTTCATGGAGATATGGACAAGAGCGCTAACACCAATAAAACTGAATTTAATATCACAAAACTCAACTAACTGGCCTTAAAAGAATGCTTCATCTTCTGCTTATGATGCAACTACAGATATTGTTGTCCTATCCAAATGTTTTTGACTCTAAAGTTTATTTTATACTACATTGTTTTATATCATGTATGTTCACATACCTGCTAATATGTTTTTTTAAAAAATAACCACAAAATAAACATCATATTCTAAACATATTTAGGGGATATAATATTGAGAATAAATTTGGTATTCTAGAAAAGCAGCAGATTGAACAAGCACTATTTTGATATATTCAAGGTTTGCTATTTCTTTATGTCATAGTGATGGAGTGCTTGCAAGTGATACATTTTCCCATTCCCTAGATAAAACAGGGTACAGATATCTTCTTTCAAAAACAGTTATCATGACACATAAGGTAAATATCATTTATCATTCTTCCATGGTTACTTCTAAGGAGGTTTGTTACAAATCTTATCTTCAGAGTTCTTGTCTCATCAAACTTATAACTTTTTCAGTTTCCATATAATCTTCAAGATGTTCCACATTTTAACCTTATCGTATCTACTTACAAGAGTTCACAACATCAAACCAAAGCAAATTAGTACAATAAGCACTTTCAAAATTTGCCATGGCAGGAAAATGATAATCTCAGAAATTTCATTAGGAGATCAAATAAATGTGAGGACCCATGGGAAGCTTCTAATTCAACTAGAATAATACAAGTAATTTTTTAAAAAGTATCTGATACAGTATTTTTACTTAAAAATTGTGTTTTATATAGGAAAAATTTCCGTATTTTTGAACCAGAAAACCAAGTGCTGTCTCTCTCTCGCTCTCTCTCTCTCTCTCTCTCTCTCTCTCACACACACACACACACGCACACACACACACAAACACGTACACACAAAGTTTACACAGTAATCTGGCTTCAAGTTTTAAATATTTGTTCTTAAACTAGAAATGTTATCATTTCCCACCATGCACTGCTTAAAATATACCAAAAGAATCCTTTTCTTCTAGACTGATTTTTGGCTCTATTAAGAAAGGTTATAGATCTAAAAATAGGTTAGTCAAATATCCCTGTGGCAGACTTTTGTAATGTCAGAACTAATATTTTCTAAAAATGTTAATGCATATAAAATGTAACTAAAGGTATTCTGGACTATTAAAATAAATAATAAAAATGTTCTTTTATAACATAATAAAATTCTATTTCTAGTTTTATTCTGAAAAGACTAATTTGTTTGGCATTACACATCATACATTTAGTGGTTGTTTTTCTGTCTTCAACTAATCAAGGATTCCAAGATAAGTAGGAAAATGCCATGTAAAATACATGTATTTTTGACATACCCAACTAGCACATGTCCAGAAACCCATTTCTTCTCATTCATTCTAGGGCATGGGTGTAAAGGCAGGTGTCAGGATTTTTTTTCATAATCTTGACAGGTCATTTTGCATATAAAACATAAATGACTCTCAAGGATAAAGGCTGCTCTGTTTTCACAAATATTGGTGTTTCCCTTCATATTATTTAATCTTTTAGGTGGAAATATATCATATACACAAATCTCCCCATGTTTGCAAGCCTATTCAATTGGCTCTTACCCTTCAGAGTAAGTACTATATAAGTTAATAAGCCCTTTTTATTCAATACTTCTTCCTCTCTGTCTCTCACAACACTGTTAATTCAATGGAAGAACTCACATAATGTCAAGGAGAATTTATATGTAAACAAGGAATACCAGACTTCTCATGCATAACATTATAAAAACTCTGCTCTTGCTCTGGCCATTGTGGTTCAGTTTGTTGGAGCACCATTCAGTAAACCCAAAGGTCCTGGGTTTGATTCCCTGTCAGGGCACATGCCTGGATTGTGGGTTCGATCCCCAGTGAGGGCATGTATGGAAGGCTACCAACTGATGTTTCTCTCTCACATCAATGCTTCTCCCTGTCTCTCCCCTTTCTTTTCCCTCTTTCTAAGATCAATAAACATGTCCTTAGGTAAGGATAAAAAAATCTTCTCTTACTCATTTGAAAATATTATTCCAGTATTTTATGGTTATATAGAGGTTGGAAGTCCCCTTTGATATGATCAGTATACTTGTAGTTAAATCAGAGAAATTACATTTAATATGCATATAATTTACTGACTTCGTTCCTTACTTTTTAAAATTGATTTTTAGAGAGAGAGAGAGAAAGGAAGAGAAAAAGAGAGATAGATAGATAGATAGATAGAGAAATAATGATTTGTTGTTCCATTTGTTTATGCACTCATTAGTTGCTTCTTGTATGTGCCCTGATGCAGGATCAAAGCAGCAACCTTGGCATATCAGAAAGATACTACAACCACTGAGCTACCTGGCCAAGGCCCTTATTTCATTTTAAAATGAAGAAGCCAGCCCTTGCTGGTGTAGCTCACTGGACTGAGAGCAAGCCTGTGAACCAAAGGGTCACTGGTTTGATTCCCAGTCTAGGGCACATGCCTGGGTACAGGCCAGGTCCCCAGTAGGGGGCACATGTGATGCCACCACACATTGATGTTTCCCTCCTCTATTTCACCCTCCCCAAAATAATAAAATCTTAAAAAGGTAAAGTGAAATGAAGAAGTCAGACATTCTCTGATGCTTAAATCCATTGTTTACAATAAAAGAAAATACATATAAATTAGACATGTCCAGAAAGTATCCAGCCACATGCTATCAAAAACAGACATTTATTGAAGAAGATACAAGATCCAAGAAACAGTGTACATAGGACAATGATACCTCAGTCCCCTTCAAAATAGGCACCTTGGGACCTCACACAGTTCTCTCAACCACCATCACTTTCCACGTCAAATTTTCCCGGATCTCATCAATGGTCTGAAATCTTTCCCCTTTCAAAAGTGATTTTAGTTTTGGGAAAATCCAGAAGTTGCAGGGTGCCAAACCTGGCCTGGAGCGGGTCTGAGTCACCTGGGTGATTTGCTGTTTCACCAAAAAAACTCTGCACAAGACATGATGTATGAATGGGTGCATTGTTGTGATGAAGCTGCCAATCACTAGTTGCCCATAGCTGTGGCCTTCTGAATCATCCAAATAGTTTCCATGGAAACATGTTTGAGCTTAAAACAAAATCTGATGAAGATTCGTTGCTCTACTCACTTAGTCATTTTGAATGCAATGGCCACACAGCACACATGCTCACTCAATGGCATCTACTGCTCCCACTAACTAGTACAGAGAAGTTGTCATTGTTTACATATGTGCACCCCAGTCCTCCAGTCCACTCTCCTTGGCTGCCAGGTTACATCAATAACCGAACCGGTTGCGCAAACTGGTCTCATTATAACAACAATGGTTAGACTTTTTCCGGACAGACCTCATATATACCAGTTAAAAATTTATAAATTAATATAAACTTAAGACACTTTAGTTTTTATTCTTGAAACAATTTAGAACATAAAAATATTCAGGATTGCTTTTACTATAATTACTATACTAAGCAGCCTCTTTATAATTTTCTCTTTAGTAATCTGTCTTTAACTATCATTCTACATAGATAACTCTTCCATTTTCTCATCTAAATTGCAGGTGCCTATTACATATTTCAAAGGATAGGTCCCCAAAGGAACATACTCTCTTCAACATGAAGTTACTCCTGTCCTCGTTCTTTTTTATGAGATCTATCTCTATGGCAGTCTTTACCCCAAGGAAAAACATGTCACGTTTTAAAAGGTCTGTTTTCAAATATCTCCTCCACCCATAATGCTTTCTTTCCATGTCTACTTCAATAGTTCAAGCTGTGATTATAATTAATTCATCAATAAGTTCTGTAAACTACTAGGTGTCAGGCATTATGTTAGAATCTGAGGATATAAAAATGAGCACTGTATTATCTCAGTCTTATTTTCCCAATTGCAGATCCTGAAATATCCTCTCAATTTTCCCTCCTAAAATTCATTTCATATATATACATGCATGTGTATATGTATATATGAATGTATGTATATATGCATGTATGTATGTATGTATATATATCAAGCAGAATATTTTCATGAGGAAGCCATATTTAGATAGCATGGATGCATTTCTACTTCCTATACAATAATATAATTTCTCTATGGTGACATTAAGATAGTTTTCTAATGTGAAACAAACTTATTTCAATATTCTTTTATTCCCAAGAAATGTATAGTACCTGTATTTAAGAAAATACATGTATTTCTCTACCTGTGTTTTCACTCCCATTATCCCACTGGCTTCAACTATCCTTTTCCTTTCAACTTCCATGTGTCCAATGCCAACCCCACCATCATTCACACACACTACAACTGCAAATTTTTCCATCAATCACTACTTGGTGCCCACAGACAAAAGTGATCCTTTGAAATCTTAATATTCTATGTGTACGACTTCTAGATCATATATTTGCCCACTCTATCATACTTCCTTATCTTCATATAATATCCCCTTTATCAGAATACAAGATCATTAGTGGGAAAATCTACATTTAATTCATCTTCCTTTCTCTCATAATGCCTAATACATAGAGGATGCTTCAGAGTTGTTTTTTTGTCCATTGAATAACTACATTTTCAGTTTTGAATTTGTTTTCAAAAGATCAAATGCTTCTTGAATCTCAGAATTTAAAAAGTAAGCTAACGCAAGACCTATAGAGTTAAAACACATACACTTTATATTTAGACAAAACCAGTTGTAAAGATTCGGATTATGTCATCCATCTGTAAGGAAATCCCCAGAGCCTGCATTCATTATATCAACCTGATAAACATGCTCCTAACCATTCAGTAAACATATCTATAAATATTTTTGTCCTGTAAGTTCAGATGGTGTTTAATGGGGTCTAATGATGTCCAGGGCCATAGGGGAATAGATAGTAAATCTCAGATGCAACTTAATTTGAAATATATGATGAGTAAAGAAAGCAGAAAAATTAACACTGCATGCTAATGTAATAAAAAGTATAGTACAAACCAACAATAACAACAGAGAATTTTATAAATCATGGCATATCACTTGAAAATAAAAAGGTTAATCCAATCAACAATGATTATGAAGTGTTTATTATGGGAACAGAAATTTATACCATGTTCTCTAGAAGTGACTGACACAAGTGAACAAACAAAATGACAAGCCATACCTTTTGTCACTGCTGCATTAATGGGCAGGGCTGCCAAAACAAAATATCGTATTTTGGGGACTTAGACAACATAAACATATTGTCTCATAATTCTGGAGGCTCTAAGTCTAAGATCAAGTTGTGGGCAGAACTGGTTTCTTCTGACGTCTGTCCGTGACTCTCTCTCTGTCCTCATAGGATCTTCCTTCTATACCTGTTTGTGTCCTAATCACCTCTTCTTCTAAAGGTATCAGTTATATTGAATTGAGGCCCAGCCTAATGGCTTCATTTTAGCATTAGCTCAATCACCTCTTTAAAGGCTGTCTCCAAATAAAGTTCCATCCTGAGGTAATGGGGGTCAGTCTTTAGCATATCAATTTTGGTGAAGACAGTGCATTCCATAATTCCATACACTACAAGATTACATGTTCAGCTGAGGAAGTCATTTCCATGGGAACAATGGTGAAGAAACTCTTGGCCTCCAGGAATTTTTAAAGGTTATGGAAAAGCAAATAAAGAAAAATACATTTCAGCTTTGGAGATTGGAATAAATAAAGGTTTTAAGGTTTTTTTTTTTAATTTGCTTTTTGTTTTTGAGAACATTTAATAGGTTAGTATCAACAAAAAATGAGTTGGCATTGATGCTATACAGAGTTACAGAAACAGTCTAAAATCTGATTGGGTAGATGATAACTTAGGGGAGGGAGCAGGATCAAGGAAAACTGTTTTGTTTATAAATTTTGCTTTATTTTTTTTATCCCATCTACCTCCTAAAATAGAAAGAGTATCTTACAGAAAATCCAGAAATGCTTAACGGACATATTCATTCAAGGACAGATTTAATGATGTATTTTATGAAAAGTGCTATTTCAAGAGGTCTAAGGTAATGTTATTCATAGCCTGGTTATGTGCATCTCTAGACATTACTTTTCTAATTCTCACTTGAGGATATTTTTGTCATTGCTTTCAGAGAGAGGGAGGGAGAAAAGGCAGAGAGAAGCACTGATGCAGGAAAGAAGCATTGATTAGTTGTCTTCTGCACTCACCCAGATCAGGGATCAAACCAGCTACCTAAGTATGTACCCTGGCCAGGAATTGAACCCACAACCCTCTGGTTACAGGACAATGCTCCAACCAGCTGAGGCACACTGGCCAGGTCCATCTCTAGACATTCTTTACGAACATCTATTTTGAAAATTCCTTCAGCTGAGGGCCCACCTCTTCTTTATGGAGAGATTATGAAGCACACAGACCCTTTGTAGTTTCAGGGAGAAAGGTACAAATGGCACCAAGCCCTGCTTCGATCAGGTCACAATTAATTTAGGCCTTCATAGTCTAAGTTCTGTTGGCTCATCAGTTGGTTGATAGATTGGCAGCTCTCTTTGGCTACACTACTCAATTTAGGAAGATGGACTGTTGCTGTCTCATGTTTTATTCAAAAGAATGGGCTCAGATTCAACCCCTTCCCTATCCCACCCCAAACAGAATTAATCACTCCCTCCTTCGGAATTCCTGTTCTGGCTTGTATATGTCTCTGTTAATGTGCTGATCACACTGTACTCCACTGTATTACAATCATTTATTTGTATGCCATTCTCCCATCTTGGACCAGGGTCTGCTTTAAGATGGGGACTGTGCATAACAGAGCACAAGACCTGTACACTGTTCATCCTTAAACACTGTTTGCTGAATAAATGAATGAATGAATGAACGAACTACCTTTTGCCACCACCATAACTATAAAATTTTAGTACCGTGTAAGATACCAATATTAATTGTCAACATATTCTGCCCCAGCTGTTGGAAGTTTCTTGATAGGCAGAACTTTAATCCCAGTTAGTCTTACTAAGGATAGTTACAAAAGTTGCTAAATATAAATTAAACCTTTTCCAAGAAATAAAATAAACCTCTATGCATGAAATAGCCATCCACAAAGACGAGAAGGTGACTGAAAATTTTCGTTAACAGCTAGATATGTACAGGTAATGTTGCCCTGATTTTTTGTGGCTCATGAAACACTCAAGGTTCTCTTAGCTAAAATCAATCATTGTACAAAAAAGGGGGTGTTTATAGTCATTCCTGTTTAAGAAATGCTTGATTTGATCAACTTCGTTGGGCTTGCTAAAATATTGTTAACCAATACATACGTGACTTTGCATTTAAAAATGTTTACAATGTAGTTATATATTTGACAATTTATATGTACTAAAGTATTGAGAGAAGCATTATCAATACATCTGAGAGACAAAAGCCAGCCAGCATATTCGTGCATTATTCTCCTTGTCAATGACAGCACTCAGAAATTTTCAACCTAAACATCTCAGAGTTGATTAGGTTAAGTCACATTCCTCTTCCTCTTTAATTTCTGCAAAGACTTTAGAAAGCGGGATACACTTTACAAAACTTAGGGATCCCAGGAGTGTGTGAGAAAATATTAGCTAAATATTACATTCACTTCTTTGTTTTTTTTTTCATTTCACATATTTAAAAATACATACTGAAATAAAATGTTAAATGTGGCAGAACAAGTCCTATCTTTATAAATTCAGACCTACATTCTCTATCACCATGAACTTATTCCCCACATGCATGCACAGCTTTGGAACAGATAGACATGGAAATTAGGCATGAGACCCCTCATGCTGGACTTTATCTGATCCCCTACGCAGCCATTATCTCCACAGTGTGTCAGATAATCGCGGTAGGTCATCAAATCTAGCCCAACAGGAGTTTTGTGTGGATTACAAAACCCTAAGCTATTAAAACTTCCTGGCACAACCAGAAGGCATTGAGTTCATCTTTGACATTTCCTCTATTACCACAAGTGGGTAACATTAAATTCTGGCAAGCAACCATCTGAGATTTAAATAATCTAGCAATTTGAAATGCTACCCTTATTTAATTAGACACTGAAGGTCACATGTAGAGAATCATTTGAATTTGTAGTAATAACTATGTGCAAATGTTATAATAGAATTCTTTTGAGTTCTGGCAGAAAGTTAAAAGCAACCCAGTAGAATCCGAACCAGAAATAACACATTTTCAATGATCATTTGACTTGAGGGTTCTAAAGTTCAGTATCAAAATATATGTGTTTTTGTGAATTTTTATGCATGGATATTATGGACCCAAACAAATACTGTACCACAGATAAAAGTATACATTGATATTTTATCACAAAACTTCCCTTTCATCATAATGTATACATATATATAAATATACATGTATATTTTTATCTAATAAGTTTTACAAATATCTGGAAATCATTGAAGAATTTGCTTTTAAACAGAAACATGAAATGGGATCTCTAATTCTATAGAGATAATACATCCCTAAGTATTTATACATTTCATAGCATTTCCTTTTAAATGCATTTTCTCTTAATCAAAACTGACATGGTATATAGAAAATGTATAAAGGATTCCTGCAGATAGTATAGAAACATTTTCTACTTCTTGTGTCTTCCCCAAAATCACCTAAAACTTCTGTTCTCAATTGATTTTTTTACGTTAAATTCTCCTTTCTGCCCTTGGTTCCATGATTCAAATGAGGCTTATTCTTCTAAACTTGGGCTGCACCATGGAGTTCATATAAACTATGATCCCCTGTTTTATTTCCTCTCTGTGGTGCCATCTACCACTTACAAGTGTTTTTAGTAGTAAACAGAAGATTAAACGTGTTAGATCTCATCAACACTAAACATGGGGAAGAATGTCTGTGGCTCTCTTCCAGTCAGCAAATTAAAGCGTTGCTGGCAGTGGTACTCCAAACAGGCTCTGATGCTTTTATCGACTCCCTCACCATCTCAAACACAGCCCGGTTATTCCATCAATACCTGTCATTCTGCAGGAGCCACCAACTCACTGCTGCTGTCAGTTTTCCTTATCTAATTAGTAATGGGCTCCAGTTCACGAAAACTATCCCCTTAACAGAGTACACCCAGGACTGCAACTTGTTAAGAGACACTTTAACCAACTTGAGCAGTTGTTTAAGATCTTTTCTCATTGTCACCTACATGTATATTTCCTTAATAACTGCAATCTTTTTGTTTTGCTTATGTTTTCTCATTTATGTTTTTATGGATAGCCACCAGGTTTATGGGGGATTTAAATTATATGTTAAATGTACAAGAATAGAAAAAAAGACTGGGCATGGGTAGCAACAGAAAAGAGCATCAAATCATTCTTTTTATTGCTACTCATTTTTTTTACTTTGATATTGCACAGATTTAAAGTGTGATTTTTTTTCTGCTCTCTATATTTGATTAAATATTGACCTTGCTCCTAATATCTTCACATAAAATATTTACAATTTTTAAATATAGCACATTATTTTTACTATATATAAGCATAAATATATATTTATATATAACCTTATATATAGTCATATATTTATATATAATATTTATATATAAACCATATATATATATAGTTGCCTTTGTACACATTCAAACATCATGTGAAAAATGGAATATTTGCATGGCAACATAGGGAAAATAACTGGAGGAGATATGTATATGAATCTTCTACTTTTTAACTTTTTTCTTTGCAGACAGATGAAGCAAAGTTGCCTATAGTAAGTCTCCTGAGAAGTGAACAATTATTAGCAAGTGACCTGGAGTGTGGAAGCCTAATGTTAGGGACAGAAAAGACACTTACAAAACACACCTCATGGCTGTTACCGCATACTGAAGCTCTCTGAATTTTCATCATGCAAAAGACAGGTTTAAAAAAAAAAGCCTTTCATGTTCAGTGTTTCTAAGGAATACTGTATAGCTAGTAATAATGAGAATAACTCAGTTAAGAATAAAAGGGATACATACAGTAAGTAGCCACACACTGCGATATGTCAACATGTACCTAAAATACACTAAGTGCATCACCAGGTATTATTTTGAAACTGATGGCAAACACCCAGGTCATCTGTAGTGATGTCAGCAGTCAAGCAAGCCTAGCATCAGTGTGGTGCCTAAACAAGAGTAGGAATAAAGAGAACAAAGTAAGTATTTTTTGGTGTTTTTCTTATGTTTATTGACCTTAGAGAAAGAGGAGGTGAGGGAGAGAAACATCCATGTGTTGTTCTACTCATTTATGCATCCTTGGTAGTTTGTTGTATGTGCCCTGACTGGGGATAAAATAAGTATTTCTGTACAAACACAAATTTGATGTTTTGAAAAAAGATTAAATGTGCTGTTACTCTAGGTAGTCCCAAAGTACTAAAGGAAAAAAAAAATCTATGCCTTAAAAATTGTATCTAAGAAAACAGATAAATGCGATCATGAACCACCACCCCCCAAAATAAATCCTATGTATACTGAGGTTTTTATACATGGCCACAAATAATTGTACATATATTATTTGTATATACAATATACACATGAACATTGAGGATGTTATAAGATTACTTCAATGAATAAAAATAATACATTCTTGAAGTACTAGCATCTTAGATTTTTAAATAAATGTATTCTTTGTTGATTCTCTTCAGCACACATCCTCAATGCTTTTTAATAAACTGGGGTACCTTTAACTTAACCTGAAGCACTAAAATCAGTTTGTGAGCATACATTTTGTGTCAAGCAGGTTTTGGAGTTTTTAGATCAGTGCTGATGAGCATGAGTTGAGAGCAAACTCATTGTAAGAGAACCTTTTATTCCCAAAGAAAAAAGAAAAAAAATAAAAACCAACCATCTAGGTGTCAACATATAATTTTACATGGCAGAGCTGTGAGGTTTTCTGAAATCACATCCTAATCTGTATGCTGGGGATTCCATCTCAATAAGACAAAATAATCAATGGAAAGGAAAGATACAAATGGATTACACATCACTGAAAGAGCAAGCAGGAATTACCTGCAAGGCTAGCTTGCCCTGCTGCCGTCTCTGCGGATCCTACCTTAGTGTGCCCTGGCCTCAACAGTATTTCTGTCCTCTAACTTCATCTTGCCTCTACTCTCTAATGTTAAATTTCATGATCTTATATATATGAAATCTGTATATCTCCTTCATACAGAAGCCCTAAGAGGACAAATCTTTGTCTCCATGGTCTACTTCTTGGCCCTTGCGACTAGAACACTACTGGGTACAGTGTAGATGCTCAATATATATTAGCTGAATAAGTGAATTAGGAAACATCAAAGGAATGCCAAAAGTATGAGATGATAAACAGAACTTTGCTTTTGTACATCTACATATGTATTTATGAGTAGAAGGGTGATTTATGTTAATTCACTGGAAAACAAAGAAAAAATTTATTTATCATTTCACCCAAGATCTTTGTAGGGTATATAACATTCCTGTATTCTTTTTTACTGATTATAAAAATAATTTTTAATATAAGCAATTAATCACACAAAAATGGTAGAATAAAAACTACTACAACAATAAGATAATATGAATTATTTGTTAAAAGATAATATGACATATAAAAATATAATTTGGTATTTGTATTGAAAGGTTCTTAGAACCGAAGGACAAGATGAAGAACACATTTCATAATTGTCTGTCTAGATTAACAAAACAAAACAAAATCTTCAGAGATGCTTAACTTGAAATGTTGTTAAAATGCAAAATTAAAAATATTTTGGCTGCATTTTATATTTTTCAATTCTAATTAGTGAGATATACCCCAAATCTTAATACAAAATGAAGAGAGGTAAATTAATGTGCAGTGGCTCCAATTAACATCTCTTTTGACATCTGCTGGATTATTTTTGCTGAGGGATATAATTTTAAAACATTGCAATGTATTTCTAAAAATATGAAACAACTTATTTTCATTAATCTAAAATTTCTTTTAAATTTAAATCTGTGAATTTAGTAAGATCCACAAGTTTTTGACAGCAGTGATAAAGAAAATAAATTCATAAAATGGGGAAAAAGTACATTGCAGTTCTACTTTATAACAACATATGCTTCTGCAATAAATGTACAAGGTATATACAGTATTACATACCAAGTCATATTTGCCTGTTGACTTCCATGTGATTTTAATACATGTTAACATTTACTAAAAAAATCAGTTATGAACCCTAAAATTTACTTTAGAGATTGTGGGTTCATGAACAAATAGTCTAAAAAAGAATTATTGCTTCCACATAAACCTGAAAGTACTCAAGCAGACAATCCATCCCCATAAACATCACATACATATCTGTCCCACTGGCTATTTTCACTGGCTCATCTACATTTAAACAGTCAATCTGTCTACCATCGTTCCAGGTCCTCACAAGAGATCGTCGACAGAAAGCTTTCTTTACAGATTTTGGTTGAAGTAAACACCCTTTTTCTCAGTCAGCGAAGTAAACACCCTTTTTTTCAGTCAGCTCTGAAGTGTATGAAATTTGACCACTGTCTGCATTTTTTAACTCTCTTTTCTGTTGTTTGATTCCCCAAACTCTAGTTCTCACTTAACCTTTTGGAGTTCTCCTTGTCTAGTTCTTCCTCCTGTTCCTACTTGCTACCTAAATTTATGTGCGACCAGCCTAATGCCTCAGCCTTCATCTCTTTCTTACATTTTTCTGCATTTCACTCTTTAATGATTTCACCAAACAAATGGTTTCAACACCCTTTAGCTAGTTGAAAATTATATGTCTATCTCTGACTTTTTTCCCTAAGTCTAGAATGAATTTTCCAAAACTTCTCTAGATTTTCCATTACAATGTCAAATTTAACATGTACCAAGTCAGGTATAACCCAAATTAGATTTTCCTTCTGTTTTTCTACTTCTCATTCAAGGTGTCTCTTCTAACTTCTTAGTCATGGATTTAAAATCTTGAAGTCATCTCTCTGTCCTTGCCTTTAATTCTAAGGTGCATCACTATTCCATCTTGCAAATCCTACAAACTCGCTTCACGACTCTCACAAATTTACCTCCTTTCCCTGCCACTGTCACCTTCCCGGTTTGGGCCTCATGGTTTCTCACCCCCACTGCGGCAATAGCTTCCAAATGATTATTCCTTTTATCTATGTTTTCTGCTTCAACCTACCCTATGTTTGCTAACATGTAGCTCCAATACTGCCCCTGCATGTTAAAAAAACCTGATTACTCCTCATTGCACATTAATTAAAGTTAAGTCAGAATTTTTCAGTCTGGAATTTAAGAACCACCACAATATAATTACAAATTGCATTTCTGTTTCTATCTCATGTTACTTTCCTTTAGATGCTCCACAGACAAACAAACAACTAATTCTGAAAATAGATTCGGAAGTCTTACACAGCTAACAGCTTCGGAGTTACATGATACATGCAAGAACTGAGGCAGGCAAGTTAGAATAAGGAACAAAGATCTCAAGCTCTGTTCTTCCCCTTTTCCATCTTGGCTGGAACAACTCAGACATGACCTTCATTGAGCACCTATTTTCTTGCTTCCCCCTGCCCAATTTCCTATCACTGAGAGGGCCAAGACAAGCACCTGGGTTGGGCTGAGGCCTCCCTTGGCCTCCTCACGGGCAGCCTGGCATCAGTACTATGTGGAGAAGCAGTAAGTACAGTGCTCAGGAACAGACACTCGAGCCAACTAAGTGCACCCTCTGGCTCTAACAATTATTACTAGGTGTGTAACCTCAAGCAAATGATTTAATCTTTCACCAACTCAGTTTCCACACCTGTAGAATGGGAATAGCAATAGAACTTGTCTCACAGGGTTGCTGTGAATATTTTTCACAAAATCGGGAGTTTTAAATTCAAACCATCAAGAAAATTTTGTGACTTGTTTTAAGTCAGCTATTAAAGTGAGTCCTGTTTTAAAAAGTTACTTTAAAATGACAATTAGAGAATTTATGTTATGATAGGCTTTAAAATATTAGTATTTAAAGATATCTTCAAATGTCACTTTTTATGAAGTCTTCTTGATTTCCAAAACTTAATGTACTAACTTTATTTATGAAATCTTATAAGATTTTTGTATTTCTCTCTACTGTTCTGTGTTTGGGAGGGAAAAAGTTGGGTATGTTTCTATTTTAATAAAGATTCTATAAAAATGAAGCAGGAAGAATGGATATTTGTTGGGTCAATAATGCAAGTAAATGAAAATTATACACATAAGTAGACATGTTAGTCCTAAAATGATTACCAAAGAATGGATATTTGTCAGGTCAAGAATGTGAGTAAATGAAAATCATAGACATAACTAGATATGTTAGTCTTAAAATGATACCAAAACAGAAACCAAAGAGAAAAGGATGAATACAGATTTGGAGAAATCCTGAGGTAAACAAGAAGGAAACAGAGATAATCAATATATAATAACTTCATATTTCTTTATGAAATCCAGGTTAAAGTTACTCTTTAGAATTGAAAGATAAAGATGGGATGGGAGAAGATCCACAGGAATAAATAAGAAATTGTCAAATAAAGGCAAGTAGTATTGAAGACCGAGTTGAAATGTGTTGGCCTGAATGCTTTACAATTTAAATTTATTATGGGGACTAACCTAACAGTTTCTGGATTGCATAAAGAAACCTCTTTTCCTCTGCAAGAGTAATTTATATATCCTAAAATTTCAAAACATGTTGTACTGGCTGGGTGGCTTGGTTGGTTAAATTTCACCTGTACACCAAAAGCTTGTGGGTTTTATTCCCAGTCAGGGCACATATGTAGGTTGTGAGTTTGATCCCCAGTGGGGGCATGTGCAGGAGGCAACTGATCAACGTTTCTCTTTCACAATGATTCATTCTCTCTCTCTCCCCCCTCCTTCTCCCTTCCTCTCTCTAAAATAAATAAAACATATCCTTGAATGAGGATTTAAAATATAAATTAAAAACATTAAAATTTCAAAACTTTTTCATTGTTCCTATGTTTGAGGCAATACCAATCACACCACAAGTCTTCATTTAAAATTCATGATTAGGATTTTCTTGGTTAGGCAAAGCTATAGAAATGGACACCCATGACCCAGTCAGTATCTTGCTTAACAGGTGTTACTTTATAAACTGTCAGGTCTTGGAAACCTAACTTGGGGACAGAATTCTACTCATTAGGAAAAAAAAAGTGAGTGATCTGAGAAATGACAGGTTAGAAAAGCAGTGCTAGGGATTATAGTTACTCCATTTACTTTCATTCTTTCATTTACTTTTGAGTAAATAAATAAATGACAAACATGTGGAAAGTCCAAGGTATATCAGAAATGTTAACTTTTGGGATGTCTATGGCATTGCATATCACAGTGAGGAGAGACTATCTCAGGTGGTAGGTGTCTGGAATTAAGAGTCATTTCCCTTATGGTAAGTTCTAAGAAAACAAAGGTTGTAGTTTCTAACCTCAAGAGAATTAGGGGAGATAATATTGCCTCTTTATAACCACTGTGCTTTTTAGTATCTTTAGATACAATAACTTCAGAAATAAACTAACTATGCATTGCAATTGATTACAATTTTTAAATTAAATATAAATAATGCTTCAAAATAAATTTATATAGCACATACATCTTCTACGTAAAAAATTATAGCTCTAGGCCTATGTTAATCACAATGCATATATTTGCATGTGAGTGTATGTGTTTTTTACTATTTCATTGCTTAAGAATACTCTGTGGGATAAGCATTATTATTCCTAATTTACAATATGGAAATTGAAGATCATAAAAGATTAAGTAATTTACCCAAGGTCATATGATTATTATGTGATCAAATAAAGGCTCCCAGATTACAAATGTCTTTACATTACATGTTTGCTTGTGAAGGGGCAAACAATTCAAGAAAGAAAAACACTAAAATAGCAAGGTCACTTCTTGATTTTAAAACAATATACTTGCCAAATTGTTAATCTGAAAAAAGAAATAATGGCATGGGAACTTTTATGAAACATCAGAACTCTCCAGGGGTTGAAAAGTATGAGGATACATAATGCTTTACAAAATAAATATTCAATAGTCATTTTTCAAATCAAACTTCTAAATGATACATCATCACTCTGGAGGGTTAAACATATAGAAATTGTTAGCAAGTTATCTTTAAAATCTACCTATACCTTTTTCTAAATAGCTTTTCTTTCTTTAAAAAACGGTTCTTAACTTCTAAAGTATATGTATGAAGCAATGTTTTCTAAAGGATGGGTGGCTCTTCCTATGGATTGATTCTGCCTTGTTGATTTACCTTGTCTATCTACTAGACATATCCACTCCATTCAGAGTTCATCAATGCAAACATTCTTCTGATTAATGGCTAACTTATTATTTGCCTTGCAAATGTTTATCTGCTGGGAACTGGGATAAATACTTCAATTCTGACAAGTAGGAGGGTCACTCTTCTAGTCTTGATGGAATGGTCAGTTGATAGTATCCCAGAGGACCTGGGCCTGCCTTGGTTTTCTGAAACAATCTTCTGAAAAGCTAAGTATCTATTTTTAATGAGTGCAATGGAAAATCAATTAGCCTATGGTTTATGGTAGGAAATTAATGATAATTTTTGTATGGTATCTTACAAGCCCTACCAGAAATAACCACCATAATATAATCACTTGACAGTATAATTATCTATTTAAAATAAAAAAAACACTACCAAAATCATAGACTTGTCCATATATTTACCAAACTTGTAAACAGCCTCATTGAAAACACTTAAAAGAACACAAAGACCTAAAATCTTAAAACAATGAGGGTGGGATTGAGATTGGGGTGGGGAGAGTGAAGGGGGCGAAATGGAGACAACTGTACTTGAAAAGAATCAAAACCCAGTCCCTAAAATAAATAAATAGATAGATAAATAAATAAATAAATAAATAAAATATTTAGACAAAAAGTTCAAACATACAAAAATGGTAAAAGTTTTCCTCTATTTAGTATTTCTATTATTTAGTAGGTGATTTTTATTTCATTGTTTGTAATTTTGTGTTTGTCAAATTCTATCACAAATATATTTTTAAGAATAATAGAAATGCTATTTAAGTAAGTATTTCTCACAAAGAAAAAGTATATCTGATGTAAATTCTGAAAGCCACATATATAGTAGAAACCAGACATCATATATCTGATTATTTTCATCTCCAGAGTGAACAATTCTGTGGAAAGCAACCACAATGAGATAGCTGAGTATAAGCCTAAAATGTAGTACCAGCCTATTATTCCTGTTGATAATCAGACAAAACCTGTTTATCTATGTATGCACATACATATTTCACTTACATGTTAAGAAAATCTGAAGGGGAGAAAGATACTTAATTTCTTGTAGAAAGACATGTTAATACATATTATGATAACAGAACTTAACAAATACATGCTAAGTTTGACTATGTAAAACTATACTCACTATGGATTTTTCCAATAAGATCCCAACAGAATGTTGTATAGAGAATCTATGAAATGATTAAGCTAGGTGTAATTAATTTTCAATGACATGTATGAATTAACACAAAGAAAAGTTTCTTGCTGAGAAAGCATTGTAGCTACCTGACAATTACGATGCTTTACGTGGTCTAATTTAGGCATTACTTTCTTTGTAACTGAAAGGTGGCATTGAAAATTCCTTTTGTCTTTAAATTTGTTTGAAATTATAAAGCACTAGAAAGAAATAGAAAACATAAGTTTGGAAAATAAACCTTTATAGAAAAGCTGGTAGATAAGTACAAGTACCACATACCTTGCCCTGAACATATATCACAGTTTAAATGATGCATTTCTGTCAAAATGGTGAGATTTAATGTCTCATTCTGATACCCATTCAATGAAGTTTATTAGTCCTGCACTGGGACTTTAGCCATAACATAACCACAAGAGGAGAGAGTCACAAAAGTTATCTTAACTCAGGAGGAAACATTTTACTGTGGGCGGAGAAAGAATTTTACCAGTGACTGGACCTTGGTTCATCAACCTCAGTACTTGAGTTCTGGTGAAGCACTAGCCATCAGAGAGATGCAAACTAAAACCACAGTGAGATACCACCTCACACCAGTCAGAATGGCCACCATTAACAAATCAATAAACAAGTGCTGGTGAGGATGTGGAGAAAAGAGAACGCTACAGCACTGTTGTGGGAATGCAGACTGGTGCAGCCACTGTGGAAAGCAGTATGGAATTTCCTCAGAAAACTGAAAATGGAACTGCCTTTTGACCCAGCAATTCCACTGCTGGGATTATACCCTACAAACCCTGAAACACCAGTCCAAAAGAATTTGCACCCCAATGTTCATAGCAGTGTTATTTATAATAGCCAAGTGCTGAAAACAGCCTAAGTGCCCACCAGTAGATGAGTGGATCGAAAAACTCTGGTACATTTTCACAATAGAATACTACACAGCAGAAAGAAAGAAGGAGCTCCTACCCTTTGAGACAGAATTGATGGATCTGGAGAGCCTTATGGTAAGTGAAATAAGCCAGGTATTCAAATACCTGGAAGACAAATACCATATGATCTCACCTATAACAGGAACCTAATGAAAAAAACAAACAAGCAAAATAAAACCAGAGGCATGGAAAGAAGGAACAAACTGACAGGGACCAGAGGGGAGGCAGGAGGGGAAAAGAGAGGGAAGAAGGACAAGGGGCTAGTTAAAGAACAAGTGCAAATGACCCACAAACATGGACATGGACAACAGAGTGGGAATGGACTGTGGGAGCCAGAGGTGGGGGGAGCTAAGTAGGGGAGAGCAATAGGGGAAAATTGGGACAGCTGTAATAGAACAGCAATTAAAAAAGGAAAAAAAACATAAGGTAAAAGGAAAAAAAAAGAAAGGATTGAGAGCCCAGACTCAAACTATAAGAGAAAGTTTATTTAGAAAGTAGAAGAAGGTAGAAGAAGAGAGCCAGCCATAGAACAAAAGGGCTCAGGAAACAAGTTACAGAGACAAAAAAAAAAAGGGGGGGGGCTTGGAGCTTAGAAGAAAAAGAGACAAGGAAAACACACCTGGGGGAAGGGTGTGGGGAAAGGCACAAGTGTGCTCCCTAGAGAGAGCAGCACTGGGTCCTCTGTTCTAAGGGCTTTTAAGGGTGTGGATTTTAGGGGCAGTCCAGGGGGAGGATCTCAATAGAATAGACATCATCTTTCCAGGTGTGTCCTTTCAGGATCCTAGTCTCCACTGACTGGTCCGCACCAGGGCAAGAAGTCATTGGTAATCCCAGGTTGTGCTGAAGTGAGCCAGGGCATCTTTCTCTGGTTTTGCTGCTTTCCTGGGCCTGGAGCTGAAACACAACTGTGGCCTAGATATTCCCTGTAGGGAGGAAAGGTCAAGGGAGGGTCCAAACCCCATGACCAGCAGTATGAAAGGTCGGGGGTCTAAACGGCATGACTAGCAGCAACATGCTAGGAAAGAAAGGTCACCTGGCATTAGTCCTTCTCCCAGTTTTGCCCATAGCTCAGCACCCAGGGCTTTCTGCTCTGGTAACCTCTGCTCTGCTCATGCCTGTTTAACTACTTGCCACACTACAAATGTAATCATTGCTATTAAAAAAATATTTTCAAGCCCATTTAAATTCCCCAAAGCATATTTTAATTAGAAATAAGGTATTTTTTGTTCTGATATTAAATCTCCAATTACAAAGTATGCCAAAAATTAAGGCTACCCACTAAGAATATCCCAAGGTGAGTTTTCCAAGCATGATGAAGCAGGCTCCACATTTAAATCAGCAGTTGAAGCAATATACTGTGGCCCTGTTTTTCAGACATCATATATGTAACCAGTCCTGACAACTGCTGATTATATCTTTTTTACAGGACTGCTTTCCTATTTTTTTGTTTGCTGGTTATATCCTCTAGTGTATATGCCAAAGCAGGCAATGTGCCATCACTGGTAATTGTCACTGGGCTGTCTGTCAGTGACGAGGAGGAGGAAAGGGTGACAGCCCTGACATCCCACCAATCAGCCCTCTGGAAAATTGATATTGTCCTTCCCAGTAAACAACAGCTCAAGAATCGACCAGTCCTGCTGGCACATCCCCGAACAATCAGCTTCCATTAAGGGCAGAAGCCACACATTTATCCCACCACAGTCCAATCAATAGGAAAGTGACTTTTTCTGTCCCTTTTAAGGACCCTCTACTTGTATTTTGCACTTAATACCCCCAATTACAAACACCTTGTGGTCCTTGTTTGTTTCACTAGAATTTAACATAAGATTTAACACGTTCATTTGGGAGGGTGTAGAAAAATCCCCATTGTATAGTGGATATTTTATTTTTAATATCACCGATACACAAACATGGAAAAGACATAAATTTATGCTCATGTGGATCTGTGGCTTACCAAAATTTTTAAAATATTTTCATGAGTTTATTTGAGCCAAGCTGAAGACAATTGCTGGGAAACAAAATCTCAATGGATTGAGAAAATGCTCCAGAGAATGGCAGTTTTGCACCTTATTTTATACATTACAGTCAAAGAAGGAGGCATAGGAGGATTACATGAAGTCCACTGGTAATAAATAGATTAGGGAGGTGGGAAAAAAGCGAAAATCTCTGGGATTGGATAAAAAGTAAAACTGACCCATACATCTTTTATATTGGTGGGTACAGGATAGTGAACAATTGACATGATAACAATAACAATGATGGAGATTTGGTTTCCTCTGCTCTGGTGGGAGATTATGCCTTGGGGGGTCTGAAAAAAGGAAATTACCCTGATATTCCAAAGGCTTGTTATCATAGATGTAAAAACACAATAGACAGGCTCAATTAAGGTAAGAATTGACCTTTCCACCAGCCTCAGACATGACTACTTACTGTGACTTGCTTTTAGTCAGAAAGTTTAATTTCAGACCATCTTATGTGGTTGCTTTGGGTCTCTGAGTTTGTAAGGCCCACCATACAGGCCTCTCCTGAGCTTGTCAAGTTCAGTACATGGCCTCTTTTTCATCCACAAATCCCCATTTTGGTCATAAATCAATCCAAAGGATGCAGCGATGCCCAAACTTTTGGATGGATAATTTTTACAAATATTTTCCATAACCCCTCTCTAAAAGCTAAGGGATTCTACAATGTTATTTACATATAAATCATATTATAACAAAATAACAACAGGTAATATACAACTGATTCAGGTTTGGCTGTCTACTAAAGTGATATGTGTACCACAGAGAAGATACATATTTTTAAATAAAAACAAATAACTAATGGCCATGATCACTGTCTGGCTATGTTCAAAGCCCTTTCCCTAACTCACAGAATCTTAGGGATTCTTTTCATTTAAAATGTTCTAAAGTAGTAGTTGTAAGACCATTATGTGCAAACTTAATCAGCAATTACAAATATATGTAATTAGGTCTGTGCTCATACATGCACATGTTTATTTTCTTTTAAAAAAGAAACACATATTGGATTTTTGTTGTTGTTGTTGTTGTTGTTGTTGTTGTTGTTGTATACCCAATGACTATATGAAAATTCCAAGTTTTGGGGCATAATCAAAAAATGATCTAGTTCATAAAGACACTGATTTAACAACATGTGGGCAAGCCGTGCTGATGATGACACCTAGGCAAAATAAGAGAGGGGACAGAGAAAAGGCAGGATTCAGCTACAGTGACAGAGAACGTACACTCTTTAGAAGTGACAGGTGTCAGCTCCGGAGAGAATGCAGTGGCTAAAGGATCATTCTGGAACACTCACTTGCCGAGTTATGAAGCTTCCCTGGTGTCAGTCTGGGAGCGGGACGAGCTGCTCTATTTCTGGGCCAGATTTAGGTACAAAGGAAGGAGCCAGTCCAGGGAAGCTCATCACTGTCAGATCCTATCCCACCTCCCAGAGCCCCTAGAGGACCCTGGGGGGAAAGCCCCTGGCCAACTCCCCTTCCTTTCTGGAGAACTGCTTCTGTTTCAATTGTAATCTCCAACCTTTTGAAACACTTTTAACTCATGAACCACCTTCTTAGAGTGACCTTTATCTTTAAAATTAAAGAGAGAGAGAGAGAGAGAGAGAGAGAGAGAGAGAGAGAGAGAGAGAGAGAGAGAGAGAAGGGTGAACACCAAGGCAACCATTACCAAAGCAGGCTTCTAGTTCAAGCACTGTCATGGATACAGAAAAAAAGTTTCCACTGAAATGATAAGCAGGACTGACTTACAGGCAGCAAAGTAATTTTCTGACAAAATATTGACAAAGTTCCAACTACATTCACTTGAATTCTATTTATTATATAAAAATTGTATTAATATTAATGAAAACATTCTTTCTGGGAGTCTAAATCCAGTTCTGATAGTAAAGTTAATTCACAAAGATGTTGGAAAGTCAAGAGTCTTATTATCTTTTTAATTTGTTTTAATTTAGAGCTTCTGTATGGTAAGTAATGATAAAGTTTTATTGAAGCCTGATAAATTTAAACACAAAAATGAAACAGAGGACTATTTTAGTCATAGGTATTTAAAACATTACATTAAGAACATTAAAACACTTTTTTAAAAATCCAAGTGAAGTTTTTAAACTAACAGAAAGTTAAATACACTTTTCCTGTACCATACAGCCTAATGACTCATTCATAAGCTCAACAAACATATATTTTAGTATATTTACATTTTTAGAAGCTGGAATCTGAATGTTTTCCATTTAAATATGCATAGATAAAACCAAACTATTATACAAATGGAGGAATAAAATCCTTTTTCTGTGCTCAACTTTCTCCTCTGAACACTGGAAATCGAAGCACTTTGTTCCCCATTTTCCTGCTGACACTTAAAGACAAAAACAAAAAACAAACAACCCTTGGCACAAAAAGGCAGTTATCTAAACCTAGGAGAAAACATCCCCACCGATGAGAGAGGGTGGAGACAAGCAAGCTCGTCCACTCCAGCACCAGTTTGGTCCTCCACTGAGGGGTCCAGATGTGGCAGGAAGCAAAGGGAAACCCTTCATGAGGATGAAACTGCACTATTCTTTTTTTCATTTAAACATCAAATCATCCCAATTGAACTGACATTTTGTCTGTTTTATATTCCCTACTATGGGTTACACACTTATTAGGTGCTTAGACAAAAAATGAAATTAATGGTTTCAGCTCTAAAGACATAACATTCTAATGAGAAGACAAGAAAGAACAATTAAAGAGTATAATGTGATATAGTAAAGATACTACTATGGCAATACGTGGAAGGGATGCAGCCCGGTCCAACAGCTCTGCTGGCTGGATGTCCAGGGTGAAAGAAATGAGAAAACCGAGGAAAATTTCAAACACACCTTGTTTTACTCTTCCTGCTAGTGTTTAAGGCTGTAATTTTACAAATGTAATTGAGTGGACAAATACTCCCCCTGGAAGCCATATGACTCCATTAAAAAAAGAAGATTACATATTGATATTCCTTTTAATTACACAAAGCCATGATGTTTTCCTTTATAAAAAGATTTCTTAAGACCAAGATTAACAAGACTAACCAAAACCTGTACTGGTTACAGAGCCATTCTGCCACTAAATTTATTGTGTATTTGGGGCATGAAGTGAAAAAAAAAGGCTTGGAAGTTGGATTATTGTGGAAACCCTGGTACATTGATGGGATAACAGTTACTGAGGGGTTTACCGCACCCTCAGCTTTACTAAACAGACACAATCAATATCTTAATTGGGATGTTTGTAATCAACCCTCTGAGTATGGAAGTGGCATGATACAACACGTTTTCAGGCTCTGAATTAAGACCCACTACCTTTTCTCATTTGAATTATGGATTTCATTTTTTTCTGATCAAAGGGAAGACAAGTCCCACATTTACAAGCTCAGAAATTTGCTATGTTAATGTTTTACAAGGAACAATAAAGTCAATGCAGCAGAGAAACATCACATCAACCCTCCTGGCAGACGATTAGAAAAAAGGTTCCACATCCCAGTAATTATGATGCAAGGTGCATAGGACCTTCCATAAAAATAAAACAAAATTTTGAAGTATGGATACTTAAGGGCTAACATGTCAATGTTTTTAGAAAGTATCCACTATCGCAACAATGCTAATGTATCCCCCAAAGAAAACACCTTTTTTAATTTTATCTACTCTACTATACTTTCCCTATGGCCAAATATTACAAAAAAAAATTGAGTGATTTTTGAAGAGTACAAAAAATCATTTATATATTTATGAAATTAATACATAGCAAAATAATAATATATCATTTTTTTCATTTTTTAATTTTATTTTAATTGTGTTCAAGTACAGTTTTCTGACTTTTACTCCCACCCCATCCCACCCACCAATCCAAAAGAACCTATGCACCCCAATGTTCATAGCAGCACAATTTTCAATAGCCAATTGCTGGAAGCAACCTAAGTGCCCATCAGTAAATGAATGGATCAAAACTATGGTACATTTACACAATGGAATTCTATGCAGCTGAAAGAAAGAAGGAGCTCCTACCCTTTGCAACAGCATGGATGGAACTGGAAAGCATTATGCTAAGCAAAATAAGCCAGGCAGTGAAAGACAAATACCATCTATAGATTTAACAGCCTCTCCACTAGCCCTTCTTCTGCTTGGACTTCAAGGCAAACAGCAGTTCCCAGGTAGGCTGTGAAGGATATGCCAAAGGGAGTATACTTGGCAGTGAGGCCAGCCAGCTGTTCAAAAAGTGTTTTGGCAGCTTAGAAGTTTAAATTACACCAGTTATATAGAATTTTTACAGCATAAATTTAATCCATAGCATTCTGAAATTCTTTGGTAACCATGAATAACATTCACAAGTTTGTAGGGCTAATGGCTAACTCTAACCAAAGCAGCAGGTGAGGAAGTACTAACTAATTTTTTATTTCACAGTAATAACACTAATTTCAAATATATTATCATTCAAACATAAACTGAATACAATTTCAATAACAGAAGGGAATCTAATGAATCCCAACACTGATGAATCTAAAATCTAAAGTTGCCACCAGACTTGCCCAAGTTCGTGCAGTTTGTAACAGAGCTGGAACACAGATTTTCTACCTGAAAGTCCAATGAACTTATCACTAGATCATCTGTTTATTATCTAACACAGGCCAGATGCTAAACTACATTAAAAATAGAACTCTTCAGATGTCACATATAGTAATGAGTCCAAATTGGTAACTTATTTCTGTTTAAGACATAAATATATTTGAGACATCAGTACTAAAACAACAGGCCTGGGCTCCTTAAAATCTTCTGTGTTGTGAAAGACAAAAAAAAAAAAAAAAAAAAGGAAAAAAAATTTAAAAATTAAAAAAAAAAAGAGAATTCAAAGGATTATAATATTTAAAAAGCAATACATGATTCTGAATTGGATCTTCTGTTCAAAAAATGAAAATGTATATAATTGCAACAACTGGGAATAGTGGATAAAAACAATTTATTAAATAATGGTGGTGTATCAACTTTTAATTTTCTGAGTGTGAAATTTTATTGAAATTATGGGAGAGAATGCTCTTGTTTCTCGGAGATACACGCTGGAGTACTTGAGGGTGAAGTGTCAGGCTTCCTGTAAGGATGGCAGCATAGGTAAATGTGGCACTCGCATCCTCCCACAACCACATCAAAATTGCAACTAAATTACAGAAAACCCATCATTCAGAATCAACTGAAAGCTAACGAGAAGTCCTCTCTGAAGAGCAAGGGGGGCCTCTCTCAGGCCCACACCAGGCCCCACAGCTCAGGGTTTCAGTGACAGGATGAGAATAGCTCCTAAATCCTGGCTGTAAAACCAGTGGGGATTGAGGCTGATGGAGAGAGAGGCTTTCTGGAGTCCCAGGTGTTATTCTTAAAGGGCCCACACATAGACTTATTCAGACACACTCCCTCTGAGCTCCAGGGCTACAACAGCAGCTCAAAAGGTACCAGGGATATTTGGGGAGGAATTGAATTGTCTGGTTTCAAAGTGACCTAGAGGGGTAGCTTCTCCCAGACAAAACTACTGGCAGAGGCTATTGCTCCTTTTCTGAGTCTTTCCCCTTCAGAGCCAGCAAGTGGGTACCATATCTGAATATCCATCCATCAACCTGGCTAATACCATTAGCCCTGTCCTGGTGATTCCCTAGATCCTGCCCAACCCAAGCCATTTCCAGTGGCTTTTCCATACAAATGGCCTGTCTTGGTTTATGCTTCAGACATTCCTAAAATCTCTCAAACAAGCAGCATCTGGCTTTGTATCTCTTTCTAAGTGGCCCCAGGCCCAATACCCATTAATGCCAACTTGGGTTCATAGCTTTGCCTCTTCTGGTCACCTCCAAGCCAGAACAGGTAGCTGCCATCTGAAGATTGCTTTGTAGCTCAAGCTGGATGCCCCAGTTAGAACACAGGTGACAAGTGGCCTTGACCTGCATCTCTCAGGAGATGACAGAGCCAGCTAACCTGGTGCTCAGCTTCAGATTATGGCAAAGCACCACCATCCAACCACCTCCACAAGACACACTCAAGGGGTGTACTCAGCAGGGACCACAGCCCTGCTGAAGGAAGTCCTGCTTTGTGGTGCAGGCCTCTGCACAGCTGAATTTTCACATGGTCAGCGGGCGCAGCCAGTCTTTGCAGCTGATGGGCCAGGGGGTAAATCCCTCCCACTAACATGACAAGAGCAATCAAGGGTCAACTACAACAGGAGGGTGCACACAGTCCACACAAGAGGGCTCACCTGGAGTGCCCAGCTAGGGTGAGGCTGTGCCACTGAATCCTACCAGATACATACCATATAAGGCCACTCTACCAAGCCCGGGAGACATGGCAGCTCTACCTAACACATAGAAACAAACATAAGGAGGCTGCCAAAATTATGGGAAAAAGATATATGTCCCAAATGAAAGAACAGAACAAAACTACAGAAAAAAATGTTAAACAAAATGAAGACAAGCAATCTCCTAGATGCAGGATCCAAAATACTGGTTACAAGGATGTTCAATAAACTTACGGGAAGAGCAGATGAACTGAGTGAGAACTTCAACAAAAAGATAGGAGTCAAATCATAGATACAAAGCATAAAAGAAGAACCAGTCAGAAGTGGAAAATACATTAACTGAAATAAATATTACATTACAGGGACTCAACAGTGTAGTAGTGGAAGCAGAGGCTCAAACAGAGATCTGGAAGATAAAGAAGCAGAAAACTCCCAATCAGAGCATTTAAAAAATTCCCAAAAAGTTAGGATAAAATAAGGAGCCTTTGGGACAACTTGAGGTGTACCAATATTGGCATCATGGGATTGCCAAAAGAAAAGAGAGAGCAAGGAACTGAAAACCTATATGAAAAAATGACAGAAAACTCCCCTAACATGGTGAAGTAATTAAATATACAAATCCAGGAGGCCCAGAGAGTCCTAAACAAGGTGAACCCAAAGAAGCCTGCACCAAGACACATCATAATTAAAATACCAAATGTTGAAGACAAAGAGAGAATCTTAAAAGCAGCGAGAGAGAAGTAGTTAGTTACCTACAAGTGAGGTAACAAAAGACTATCAGCTGTTTACTTCACAGAAATTTTGCAGGCCAGCAGAGATTGGCAAGAAAAATTCAAAGTGATATAATACAAGGAACTACAGCCAAAATTACTCTACCCAGAAAAACTATCATTTAGAATTAAAAAAAAAAAAAACATATAAAGAGCTAAAGGGGTTCATCACCACCAAATCAGTATTGCATAAAATATTATAGGATCATCTTTTAAAAGAAGAAGAAAAAATGAAAATATGAATAATAAAATGGCAATAATACATATCTATCAACAACTGAATTTAAAAAAAAAAGCATAAAATAACCAAACAAGTAGAACAGACACAGATTCATAGATACAGAGAAAATTTTGACAGTTGCCAGATGGGAGTGGGTATGAGGAGATAGGTGAAAAAGGTGAACTGTATAAGAAGTACAAATTGGTAGTTACAGAATAGTCATGGGGATGTAAATTACAGCATAGGGAATATAGTCAATAATTTTCTAATGACTATGTACAGTGTTATATGAGTACTAGATTGATTGGGATAGTCACTTAGTAAGTTATATAATGTCTAATCACTAGGTTTTACACTTAAACTAATATAATACTGTATATCAACTGTTAGTGGAAAATGAAAAAAAATATTTTAAAATGTTAAGACAGTATAAAAGGGTAAAGTGTCACCTGCTGCAAGTAGCTTTTAAATGCTGTGTATGAATAAAGATTTTAACAAAATATCACAGATACTGCATTTAGATGAAAGGTAATGATTACTTATACACTACTCTTCGAAATCTTCTGCATGTTGAGAAGTGAGGATAAAAGTGGGTATACTCAGTATATGGAGTGAGAAGTCAGGACAGAGGTTCCTTGGTCTGTTCTTCATTTTGGTGCTGGTTGCACAGATGTATTGTTTGTAAAAATATTTCCGGGTGAATTTATTTTAACTTTTCTGCTTGGATATTATATTTCAATTAAAATTTGCCCAAAGCTATGAATCAGGCAATGTAGAAAATGCATGTATTAACAGACACCATTGATTTTTAAAATTTCTCCCAACTCAGCCTAATTCTTCAAATGAGCAATTTATGGACACGGAATGGCCCCAACTGCCAAAGTAATACAATGAAAGAACATATAAAGAACATATTGCAGTAAAGTAGCAGTAAAAGCCGTTGTTGTATTTTCATTAATAAAATAAGAAAAAAAGTTGTCTTATTATTCATTTTCTTCATTAGGTAAAATTATTTCATAAATGCAACATACCTTTTTTATTAAACTTTTTAAGGTTACTTGTGTATTCACATATAGTTATAACAAATAACACAGAGAAATGCCATGTCCCCTGTCCCTAGTTTCCACCAGTGACCACGTACTGCTGACATATAGTACAATATTACAGCCAGGATATTGCCATCCACATACCATTTTATCCATATATGTTTCTGTACAACAGTGGATTGTTTTTATCAGACTTTGTCTGGACAGCATGGAAATGAAGAAGTATCTGGCTTATTAAAATATGTTGCATCATAAAAAGAGAACTCTGTGTGCACATGAATGTATCTACATTTATCTGTTCATAGGTCTGTCTAGCTATCCGTCCATCCTTCAAATGAAACCATTTTGGCTATATCAGAAAAACATTTAAAATGTAGGTTACCATATTTTTTGTACCATGAGACGCACCTAGGTTTTAGAGGAGGAAAATAGGAAAAAAAATTTAAGCAAAAAATGTGGTAAAATATTCAATAACATAATATTTTACCAACGTAAAGCTGTAGTCAGACTATAAGACGCACTCCTCTTTTCCTCCCAAATTTTGGGGGAAGTAGGTCTTATAGTCCAAAAAATACAGTATTTTTAAAAAATTTAATGGTAAGATATTTAGTTAAACTATTATAAACCATGCAAATCCAACACAAATTTCTCTGAGCATTTATTATGTGCCCTGACCATATCTAAGCATTAGATGTGAGTTGGTGGAAAAAAAAACAGAACTATCAGTCAAGTTGAGGAAACAAACATTAAACAAATGAACATGCAGTTATTATTTCAAATTATAATAAGTGCTCTAACCTGAAATGACAGGGTTCTACAAAAGAAAATAGCAGGAGGACCCTGAAAAGATGCCTGTAAGTATAGCTGATCTCTGTGACTACAGAGCTTTAAAACACACAGCATTATGAAATGAGTGGCCTAGAACACTGCATGCCACAGGATTGCTGAAATCTGTTAACAGTTTAATAATTAGCAAGACCATTGGCCAAATCAGCCAAGCCTTTACCTTACAGCAATAATTAACTCTCATTCGGAGAAGTATGGGAAGATTCATATAATGTAAAGTAACATTTGTAAAATATATCTGTGGAGTCTCTAGTCCTATATCATGCTTAGATGGCAAGAAGAAGGGCTTCATTATACACATTTTCAAAGCTAGTGATCGTTGACATTGGGAAATGGAAAAGTGTTGTATAGATTCAAGAGAAACACAACTTGTAATGACTTGACTGAAATCTCCAAGGTAATGCTCTTAAATCCTGACCTGGAGGATTTTGAGTTTCTCCCAGCTCTAATGCTCCACCCCCCCACACACACATCTTTTGGACTGATATTTTAAATTATCTGTAGGTTTAATAGAGGAGAAGGTAAATACATGTTGTTTATAACATAAGTTATTTAATTCATACAGGAAGGGGATTGTTGTTAATGTTCTACGTCTTATGGCTTTTAATCAGGGAGAGAGTGACACACAGACAGGTGTGCACTGTTTCCATGAGCAATGTTTAAACAGCACATTAAGACACTGCACTTAGCTGTACAGTGGAAGCTCTTGGATGCTGCCTGTGGAAACATAGCTGTCTACCTGTTTGAAAGTTATTTTAATTAAGTGCAGAAGACAATGGTAGCTCTTTCCCGAACACAATACTTTTATAATCAATTCATTGCATGGAGAACCTCTAAATGTGAAGATAATATTTGTTAAGCCACATTTTAATATTCATCTTCCAATCAGAATTATCTATTAAAAGCTCCCAACAATTTCAAAACTTAAACTGTGAAAATAGAGTAGAAATATATGCTATCATATTGTTATTACTGGTATGCCTATAAAATTTATTCTTAAACTGTTTATTTTTTTTTCTTTTTTAGCTATCATGTTTTACAGAGAATACTTTTCTGCCATATGTTCTAATTTTTGTAATACTGGTGAGCTATGACTTAAGAAAGTTTAGCAATATCCCAAGTTAAAATTGGTGAGCTTAACTCTCACATGTTTATACACTGAATTCAAGAAGATGTAGATGGACTAATCTACCTCTTCTTTAGAAAGATTATTTTATACACATTATTGATACTATTGCATTTTCAACAGAGAAGTTCTGTTCCTGAATTATTTTCAAGTAATCACTTTGCATATAATTTGGATGAAGTTATTAATTTGACAATTATCTGGAATAATTTTGTCCAGAAGAAAACTACATATTTCAGTTCAAAATAAACAAACAAACAAACAAAAAAAAAAAAACCATGATTGCAAAGAATGGGGCAAGTTAGAAGGGAAAGGAGGAAAACAGAATGAGGGAAATAATGATTCATAGAGAGACAAAAAGAAGAAAATATATTTACAGAGAACACATGGGGGTAAATAAAAGCCAATTTATTAATTCTCAAACTGAAGTTTTAATGTTTAAGTCTGATTTCTTAAGAGGAGTCAAAAATAGAATCTTTGGGCTACATTTCAGAAAACAAAACCAAATTGCTATAGAATCACTATAAAAACTAAATCTGATTACTTTTATCATGTCATGCAAAAGTATATGAAGTTGGTATACTACTCCAAAATGGAAAATAACTTATAATGTTTTAACCTTACTTTTAATATCAAGACTGGGTACACACACTTGTCCTGAATAAAAAGTTGAAACACTGCTCAAAGAGTGGTCACTGGAAATGTACACCACTATATTAAATTAAAAATAGTGGCACGGTAGTCAAATGAAGCAAAGAGTTGAGTAGTCCTGGTGCCATGTACAAATGAAGCATTCTAAAAATGATGCTGAGGTTGCATTTTACGGAAGATGGAAATTTTTTTGCAGATGCAAAGATCCAACTCCAAATACATAATTATTATTTTGGTCATACTGCATTTTTGGTCATTATTATTATTTTGGTCATACCGCGTTTTTTCTCAACACCTACACAAACAACCACAAGCCCCCGGGACCGAAATGCCCCGGCAGTCGTGTTCTACCTACCGGCTCCATCTTTCCAAGAACTGCAGGCCATGAAGTGTACAGGGAGGGCGGTTTGCAATTAGCAATGACTTTCTACTCACCGGAAACTCTTCCTTTTACCTATCTGTGTAGCCACTTACCCATTCAGTCATAAAGGATGTTTTAATAACACTTTACATATTTTAATTCAATAGACAATTGGTGAAGTTATCACAAAAATAAATTATTCCTCAGGAGCCCAAACTCACATTACAAGTTATTCAATATCAACATACAATTCCACATGCAAGTTCTACTTTTTCATTTAAAATTACAGTATCAGTATTTCTCCAGGTCAACATAAACTGTAACTCATGTAATTACATGCCAAGAATGCAGTAATTATATGCTCAATGTCTAAATTGAAGCAGCAGTACTAAAACTGCAGTTCAAATGTAATTTTCGGTACCGCATGTTGGCACCTGTCCACATCTAAACCGCATGACATGGCCCATAGAAATTCTGCACAGTCTTATCCCAATTACTAAACTACACTACATATATCAGTTTATACAACAAAATAACTCAGGTGAAGACATAACATGATTTTGCTCTCTCTTTTTTTATTGTATCAACAACTTCAACTTTTGGGATATATTTGAGAAATGAGTAATAAATGAAATGGCTAAAACATTGAATGCATTAATCCAATGAAAAGATCTCATGATCATGTAAATGGAATAGCACAAATACATTCATTCAATAGCTTCATAGTTTGTGCATAGTTATTGATTATAGATAATAACTGTGCCAATATTCTTTTCAAATAAGTGTTGAAATTTTTGAAAACTTTTAATCCCCTTCATACACAAAATGCTACCATATGTAAAGAGCTTTCCCTAATCACTAAGAAAGCACATTTCTATTTAATTAGGAAATATTTTCTATAAAAGACATTGAAATGTGTGTCTTTCACAATTGCTATTAGAATAACCATTAGTGAAAGTATAATCCACATTCTATGTTTGATGTGAACAACACACATATACCAATCTGTTATCTCTACATTTTTCTTTTTAATCTCTATGTTGTCTATTTTTCTTTTTCTTTCTTCCAGCTAACTCCCTCACTAATAAAGATGGGGGAGATGATTTCAGAAGAAACAAAAAATCACTACAGCACCAAAGGTCATTGATGATAAAATAAACATATCTAACTCCATTGTTTAAGACACTTAAAACATGTATAAAGCATAGGATTGAGTAAAGAAATTTGAAATATACTCCATTGGTTCTCTCAGTTTTCAGCTGAGCCCAAGTTTGAATTCTCCATAGTTCTAAAATATAATTTGTTTAACTTAAACATTTTTATAATTTCAATATATTTATATGACCTACTCTAAAATTTACATTCTTATCAAACTGTCCAAGTTTGGGAAGAGACTTACAGAGAAATATTATTATGCATCTTTTGATAGTAGTTTTTTTGTCCTTCAATTTGGACATGTAGAGACATTATTTTTATTTTCCAGACAACATTAAACAAATCACCAGCTGTACTTCACAGGTATGGATGACCGAAAAATGGAAAGTAATGGATGCGTGTTCTATTAACCAGGCATTCCTCAAAGTAAAAATCCATTGTAAAAGAAAAGGGCAAGGATTGCTGCCAAATTTGCATTAGGAAAACCAGGGAACCTGCTAAAACACCCCCTAGTGCAATAGCTGGGAAATTCATTTCTAAAATATAGCAATCATCTTTGCAAAAGTACCAGCAGATTGAACACATTACCTCCTGCAGATAGACGTGGGAGTAACTAAAAGAAAAAGGGTAATGATAGTGGGGGGATTGAATTTTCATGGCACTTATCTTCTGTGTCATTCTATTTGCATGAGAACAATGTCAGCCGCAGACATTACAGGACCCTAATGAGAACAGGAGACTTTCCCAATGGGCAGAAGCCAGGATGGGAGCTGATGAAGCCAATCTATCAATGCGACTTTAAAAGGTGCAATAGTCTCTGCCTTGCTCCAATCCCATGTGGGTGGGCCTTCCATCTAAGAGCACAGAAATCAAGAATGATGACTTGAGAGAGTTCAAAGCACACTCGTCTCTCTGTCATCTGGCCCTTAATGATAACGTACTACTGCTTTCCTTAAAGGGCTTCATGTCTCATTCAGCGTAAATGGTGAAAATGTGGCATTTTAGAACCCATGATGTGTTTTTCTATTGATGCTGTCAGTGTGACCAACTGCTAAAAGAAGAGTTGTTTGTCAGTTCCCATTCTCTTCAGTGATTCATCAAACAGTGGCAGTTCATGCATGCAGTATCAGAAGAGGAATAAATAACTGAACAGCTCCATACTGAGCACTCACATATTTTATTAAGCTGCCACCAACCCCAGAGCAATGCAGCATGTCGGAAGACAAACTGTTCTGGGGGGAGTCTCTTAGCACATATTTTAGTTACAAGCTAATACCTGCTACAAGTATTTATTATCTAAGATATGAAAATACCTCTTGGGTTGCAAAAGCTAGAGATTTTATATCCCTTGGCCTTATTCTTTGCATCAGGAATAAACTAATGAGCCCTGGCCAGTGTGGTTTGGTTGGGTGTTGTCCCACAAAGCAAAAGGTTATAGGTTCGATTCTGGTCAGGACACATGCCTGGGTTGCAGGTTCAGTCCCAGGCTGGGGCATGTTCAGGAGGCAAACAATCAATGTTTCTCACATTGATGTTTCTCTCCCCCCTCTCTCCTTCCTTCCTCTCTCTCTAAAGTAAATAAATAAAATCTTTAAAAAAAGAGTAAACTAGTAATGATAGTCATTATTAATGCATTCAATTTGTAAACCACTTTTCCTCCAAAGAATTCAACTTGCAGTATCCCCAATTACATATATTAACTTACCTCATATGGTGAGCCTTCTGTTTTTCACTCCCTGAACTACATTAGTGCCTGAGTGGTAGCTCTCTAAATCATAGCTATTTAAGGGCAAGTAACAGCATTCACACATCAAGACCAGGGATAATTCCTGGGTAAGCAGGACAGACCAGTTTTCACGGAGAAAGAACCTACTAAGAACTGTTGATTATCAACAAGGACTGCTAATGCTGGAACAGGGGGTTTAGTGGGCCCTGGCATCTGTACAACTCGCACATCTCACACTGTCAGTCTTAAGCTGCTTCAAAGCTTCCTTGTTAACTTTGTTTACCTCTGGGTCAGCCTGCAGGAGAGCAACACTTAAGTATATTTTCAGTGACTCTGTGAGCTCTTATGTAGGGGTTAGGCAATTTGAATGAGATTAATTTCATATGAGAATTTTGAGTTGTAATTTATATGTTTCTCTCCCAACCTTTTTTTTTCTAAAACATCAAACAACTGAATGATGATGCTCTGACTAAAGACAAGGGCAATCAGGGATACATTTCAAGGTTTCATTTGTGTACTGCTATTACCTCACTCCCACAAATAGATCTTCACTAAAATTAATATTTACGTAGCCATGTTTATTCCCTAGAATCAAATACAGTTAGTCTCTAATTTAGGGGGAAAAACTGTATCGCAAAAGCTCATTTACAATTGGTTTCAGAACACAGAATGGATTTCTTCATAAGCAATAGTTCCTTTCAACCGAAAATATAGTACAGCAATGATATCCAAATCAATTCACCACCAGCATGCCCCAAACCGAGGATGCACAGCCTGCCCTCCCACTGCTAATTGCTAACAAGTCCCCCTTCCATGAACTCCAACACCCATGAGGATTACCTTTTCCTTGGCAGTGCGGGTGGAGCAGAGGTCTAAAAAGAACTGCTCAGCTCCCACACAGATTGCAAGAGAATTCTCCTCCAAAAACAAACTTGTTACAAGTATTTTTCCTTGGCAATTCAACCCGAGAATTGGAGAGTCATTAGGCTTCCATAATAAAATAAAATTAAACTTTTGGCACAGGGCATTGAAGTATAGTTTATGCAACAAAAACATTCAATTAATTTATAAACGTCTCAACCTTTTGATTATGTTATACGAAATATAACTAGGGATGCTAATTGTTCAGTCTATTACCTCTTGCTTAGTAAGTTAAAATAAAACTTTGAATTACTGCTTATTTTGCCTTAGTAGCCAAAAATTAGTGAGTCAAGGAAGAAGAAGAAGAAGAAAAAGAAGAAGAAAGATGTCAGTAGCTTGTTGCATCTATGGATTATAAGAGGTATACACCTCTTATAGTGTGCATTATTTAATGTGCATCAGAATCATCTGGATGCCATATTAAACATTTATTTATTTAATGCACATCAGAATCATCTGGAGGCCATATTAAACATCTATTGCTAAGCTCCATCTGAGAGTTTCCAATTAAGTAGGTCTGGGTGGGGTCCAAGAATCTGCATTTCTAACAAGTTCTCAAGTGCTGGTGCTGGAATCACTACAGTTCGGTAAGCATTAATATTAAAGAAATGAAGCAACTCTATTCAAATCCTAGAGATTTTTATTGACCAGTTAGCTTAACCCTAAATTCTAATAACTCAACAAAATGAATGCTAAAGTCCAGCACAAATTTGTGAAGATTAAATGAGGTGCTACAAAATAAAATGCCTGCAATATAATAGGAGTTTAATAATGCTAAGAATTTATTGCACAAACACTGATGAAGTATTTGAGAAAAAATGTTATAATACCTCACAGCAACCTACAATATATAGGAAAATATTCTTCCCACTGAATTTCTAATAGCTGGTATTGGTGACAACTGATTTAACTAATAATGGTTTTCCAATGTCACAAGTACATTAATACATTAACAATTCAACCTGAAAGTGAATGCAAAACCAGATGATATTTGGGGTTCATTAAACTGGCAATTGACACCAATTATCCTTAATAAAATTGAAATCAATTTAATTGTGAAAGATAGGCAAAATTGATATGCCTAAAGATACAATCTTACATTATTTAACATGATCTCAAGTAAAATCTGAACTTACTGAATTTCCAACACATCTTCTAGCCTATTTCAACACTTCAGTCACTCATTTCCAAGTACTCAGGTTTCTCAACCAATCCAAAAAGACACACACCTTATGACAATACCAGAGGACAGAACCTAGAGATCTTCATTGCATATTATTTATTCTTTATGCTTCCAAGGTTAGGATCTCTATTATCTGTGGTTTTAAGTAAAAGTGATGAGACTAAATTGTCCTAAAATAATACTGAAGAGAGGGTGCTTCACTTGCTACCAGGGCTACTGAAACACTTTAGCAAACTGGAACAGTGGAGTTTTAGCAAACTGTAGAAGTTCAGTTTGATCATAAAATCAACGGAAACTTCTAATGGAGATGTGATATGGTGTAACTGACATTCAAATGACTGGTTAAATATGGAAAATATAATGAACACAGTCCAGAGTGGATGCAGGTGAGTCATTTAGTGGCCCATATGAGAAATGATGACAGCAAGACTAGGATGATATAGATAGAGCAGGAATGCGGAGGATTAGGTGGAAGTATATCCAAAAATTAACACTAGCAGGCTGTAGTAATGCTTTGGACATAAAAGCAGGAGGGGAACAGTGTTGTGCGTACAGAAAAGTTATGAATTCAGTTTGGGAGATATTGAGTTGAAGAATCTCTGACACAAAGGAAGAGACATTCAAGTAGGCAATGGGTTTCATAGGTAGAGCTCAGAAGAAAGGTCTGGACTAAAGATAGAAATTTGCATTCAATCTAGACAAAATGGCAATACAAGTAGTTAATGCAGATGAGAGCTACTATATTAAGAGGAGGGAAAGGCTCTAAGTTTAAAATGAATTGGATGGAATAAGCTGTAAAAGAGACCAAGAAAGGCAGCAGCTGAGTTTAGCCTGCACTGGAGTCCTTGCGAAGAAGCCTCTAAACCAACACACCCAGGGGTCAGCTACAGACCACACCAGAGCATCACCCAATCACTTCCCACACCAAAAGGGCAGACTGAGGAGACATCAGAGCCAGCAAAAGCAAATTCTTCTCTATAAGATTTGAGAACAGCTCAACAGCTCCTCTACTAGTCAGTCTTCACAACCAATCAGCCTGAGGGTCAATCACTCCCATTGATGTGACAACAGCAATCAAGGCTCAACAGCAGGAGTGCGCACACAACCTACGCAAGCGATATACTGGGAGCACTCTCCTCAGGTGAACTGGGAGACGGCACAGCCGGGCCCCAGGGGACACCTACTACATAAGGCCATTCTATCAAGACCAGTAAAAAACAGCAGCTCTACCTAATACATAGAAACAAACACTGACAGACAGCCAAAATGAGAATACAAAGAAGCATGTCCGAAATGTAAGAACAGAACAAAACTGAAGAAAAATAATTAAATAAAACTGACAAGCAATCTACCAATTTCAGAGATCAAACCAGTGGTTATGAGAATGCTCAATTATCTCAGTGAGACTTTGAACAAACAGATAGGAAATATAAAAATGGAGACCCTGGCTGCTGTAGCTAAGTGGATTGAGCACGGGCCTGCGAACCAAAAGATCGTGGTTTCATTCCCAGTCAGAGCATATGCCTGAGTTTCAGGACAGTTTGCAGCAGGGGATGCATGAGAGGCAACCATACATTGATATTTCTCTCCCTCTCTCCTTCCCTTCCCCTCTAAAGATAAATAAATAAAATCTTAAAAATTGGAGATATGAAACAGAGAGAGGAACCAGTCAGAAATAAAGAATATAATAACTGAAATAAAGAATACATTAGAGGAAATCAAAAGTAGACCAAATGAAGCAGAGGATCAAATCAACAATTTTGGAGATAAGAAAGACAGAAGAAAACACCCACTCAAATAAAAAAAAAGAACCACCCAAGAAATTAGGATAGTGCAAGGGCCTTCAGAGACAATATCAAGCATACCAACATTCATATCATAGGTGTACCAGAAGGAGAAGAGAGAAAGCAATAAATCAAAAGCCTATTTGAAGAAATAATAACAAAAACTTTCCTAACCTAGGAAGGAAACAGATACACAAGCCCAGGAAGTACAGAGTCCCAAACAAGATGAAACCAAAGAGGCCCACACTAAGACACATCGTAATTAAAATGCCAAAAATTAAATACAAAGAAATAATCTTAAAAACAGCAGAAGAAAAGTAGCCAGTTACCTACAAGGGAGGTCCCATAAGACTGTCAGCTGATCTCTCAAAGGAAATTTTGCAGATTAATAAATTTTTAAAAAGAAAGGAAAAAAACAGAAACTTTACAGGCAAGAAGGGAATGTCAAGAAAAATCCAAAGTAATGAAAAGTAAGGACTTACAATCAAGATTACTGTACCTAGCAAAGTTGTCATTCAGAATCAAAGGACATATAAAGAGCTTCCCAGACAAGAAAAACCTAAAGGAGTTCATTATCACCAAACCAGTATTATAAGAAATGTTAAAGGGTCTTCTTTAAGAAGAAAAAAAGATCAAAATTATGAATAATCAAATGACAATAAAACATCTATCAATAAGTATGTTAAAAGTAAATGGATTAAATATTCTAATAAAAACATAAGGTGACTGAATAAGAAAATAAGACCTTTATATATGCTGCCTACAAGAGACACAATTAACATAAAAAGACACACAGAAACTGAAAGTAAAGAGATATAAAAATATTTTATGAAAATGGAAACAGGGAAAAATGCTGGGGTAGCAACACTTATATCAAGTTAGACTTTTAAAAAAAAGAGTTAAAACAAAAGCTATAACAAGATACAAAGAAGACCCAGCAATTCCACTTCTGAGTGCTTATCCAAGGAAATCCAAAGCACTAATTCAAAAAGATACATGCATTCATGTATTCATTGCAGCATCATTTACAATAGCCAACAAATGGAAGCAACCTAAGTGTCCATTAGTAGATGAGTGGATAAAGTAGAAGTAGTACATGTATACAACGAAATATTACTCAGCAATAAAAAAAGTGAAATCTTACTACCTACACCAACATGGGTAGACCTAGAGAGTATTATGTTAAGTAAAACATATCAGACAGAAAAAGACAAATACCATATGATTTCACTTATATGTGAAATCTAAATATAATAAACTAATAAAACAGGAACAAATGCATAGATACAAAGTACAGTTTTATTGTTGCCAGATGGGAGGGAATTTCCAGAAATGGGTAACAAAGATGAAGGAATTAAGAAGTACAAATTGATAGTTACAGAATAGTCATGGGGATGTAAAGTACAGCATAGGGAATACAGTCAGTAATATTGTAATAACTATGTATGATGTCATTTATTGGGGTGATCACTTCATAAGTTGTACATCTGTTTAATCAGTCTGTTGTACACCTGAAACTAATATTAAGATATCAACTCTAATTGAGAAATAAAATAATATTAACAAAATAAAAACAAAATACACAAAAGCAATAACCAAATGATCACTCTAATAGATGCCAATTTTTTTAACAAGTTCCAATACCTTTTCAAGTTAAAAACACTCAACGAAGAAGAAAGAGGAAAGAATTTCCTAACCTGATAAATGTCATGTAGAAATATTCCACTTCTAACATCATACTTATCAGTAAAAAACTGAGTACCTTCTCCATATGATCAGAAACAAGCCAAGGATATCTGGTCTCATAGGTTCCATTTAACCTTGTACTGGAGGTTCTAGCCAAGGCAATTATACAAGAATATTAAGTAAAAGGCAGAGAGACTGAAAGAAAGAGGTGAAATTATCTGTACTCCCTGACAACATGATCCTGCATATAGAAAATCCTAGGGAAACCACATACACAAAAAATAAATCATTAAAAGTAACAAGTGAGTTAAATAAAGTTGCAAATGTAAGTTTTACTGAATAATTGGATAAAAAAGTTAAGAAAGTTCGATTTATAATAGCAGCAGAAATAATAAAATATGTAGGTATAATGTGAACAAGAGAAATGGAAGATTTATACAATGAAAACTAAAAAAAAATCACTGATATAATTAGAACAAAATAAATAAATGAAAATGTTTCAGATTTATAGAATACTGGAAAACTATATTTAAAAATGGCAGTACTCTCCAAATTCACCTGCAGATGCTACACAATTCCTATAAAGGTCCCAGTTATCTTATTTTCAGAAATTGGTAAATTAATCCAAAAATTCATATGTAAACACAACAGACACAGAATAACCTAAACAGTCTTGAAAAAGAAGAACTTGTTAGAAGAAGTCAGCCTCCCAATTCCATAATATATTTCCAGTCTACATTGATCAAGTCAGTGTCCTGGCATAAGAATAGATTACAGATCAATGAAACGTAACAGAGTATTCAGAAATAAACACTCAGATTCAGGTTTATTTGGTATCGGACGATGGTGCACAGACAATGCAATGGGTCGTAGAATAGGTTTCACTCATTGTGTTAGTACAACCAAATATCTACATGCAAAAGAGTAATGTTGGGCCCCTACCACACACCATACATAAAAATTAACACAAAATTTTTCACAACCTACACATAAGAGCAAAAACTATAAAACTCTTAGAAGAAAACAAATAGGTAAATCTTTTCAACCTTGGTTTTAGCAATAGTTTCTTAGACATTAACACGAAAAGCACAAGAAAATACATGATAGATAGATACATAGATGGATAAGATAGACAAGAATTCAAATTTAAAACTTTCATGTTTTGAACAATTCCATCAAAAGACAATGTACAAAAATTGCAAATCATCTGACAAGAAATTTGTATCTAGAATTTGTAAAGAACTCTTCTGACTCAACAATAAGAAGACAAATAAGTCAACTACAAACTTGGCAAAGTATTTGAATAAACATTTTGCCAAAGAGGATTTACAGTGGTCAACAAGCACATGAATATATGTTCAACATCATTAGCAGTTAGGGAATGCAAATAGAAACCAAATGAGATAATATCAGTTACAGCTACAGTGATGGCTAGAATAAAAAAAAAAAAAAAAAGATAGACGATATAGATCGGCAAAGAAAGATGTGGAGGCACTGAAACACCCATAAATTGTCTGTGGATCTATAACAGGTGCAGCCTCTTTGTAAAACAGTCTGACAATGTTTTCAAAAATTAAACATAATGTTAATATATGACTTAGGAATTTAACACCTAAGGTATTTACCTAACAGAATTGAAAATATATGGTCAAACAAAACCTTTAATTTTTAATGCAAGACATAGAGAAAAATACCATTTTTGGTGCTCAGCTGGGGATGGAAAATAAAGTAAATGTATTCTTTGTCTAATACAAAGATTCACTGGGTACTTATATTGGGAAATAAACATAACCTAAATGCATAACACAAATATTTAAGCATTATTCCAAATTTAATCGAAGACAATGGGCACAGCAAATCAAAGTTGCAGTCTGTCAAAACAGTGTATGTTGACAGGTGGCTGTCCACCTGAAATCATGTTAAAATGAAGAAAGAAGGACATGAAGAATCACTAAGCAATTATTCTCGTAAAGTGGATGAGTGAAACGTTGAGATTGTGACTGATCATACTTCTTTGAAGACCAAAATGGGCCAGAGAAAAGAGGCAAAGATAATTAGAACTCTAATTTTTCTCTCATTTTTTGTTTTGTTTTGTTTTCATTTTCTCTAAGACTTCTGGACATTTTGAAAAGTACTCAATGAGCCAGGTTATACTACACCTAAACACATAAATATAAAATATCGTTACAAATAAGCACCAAAGTTAACTTTCAAGGCAGAACTGAAAACAGTAACTTGTAAGTGCATGTGCACTTTAATTCAATGATTCCACATGTACAGGGCATATTCACTATCAATTTTACTTAAAAAATGACACTTCAAATTGCAGGTGTATTGTATTATACTATCCTGGTATACTTGGAAAAGGTATTCTAATAAGCAGGGTAGATATTAAGCAACTAATGACATTAGTATGTAAAAAGTCCCACTATGAAAACTGATAATGAGAGAAAGATGTATACTTCCTTAAATGTGTATAATATGTGGTTTAATTTAGGTAAGGGTGACTGGATTGGCAGGCTTCCCTGGTATGAGTTTGAGTTGACATCTGACAGATAAATAGAGATTACATAGATGTGGATGAAACTGAAAAATATTAGAAGCAAAAGATCAGCATGTGCAAAGGCTTTTGGCCTGGAGGAAGCCTGATAAATTTCCAGAATTTAAAATATAAGCCTAAACCATGGAGAGAAGGGGAGATAAAGTATTAAGGAGAAAATTGGTAGAAATCAGCCAGTGTAAATCCTTTTAAACAAGTAGAAGCCACTGAAGGTATTTAATTCAGAAAATGACCAGATTTCATTTTTGGTAAACTGTTGAGATTGTAATCATGGGAAACAAGTATTAGAAATTGTAGTAGATCAGTTGAGATACAATGGCTGTGTAATGAATATGAGAAGAGTGGGATTATAAAAGAGATTTTTAAAAGGTAAAACCAACAGAGTTTGGTTCTGGATGGGATGTGGAGGGAAGAGTGAAGGAGGCACACTAAATGCGTGCCATTCCCTAGAGGAGCAGTCCCTGAGGAGGGGTCTATCGGGTGCTGAGAGGAAACAGAATTGGATTTTGGACATTTTGAGCTTGAAGTGCCCCTGAGACATTTAAGAACAGTTATCAAATACTACCCACTTGGAACCTTGGATCACAGTAGTATCACAGAATGGTCTGCCTTGGAGACATAAATTTTGTAGTAATTGGTATATAGATCATCATTAAAGCCATATGCAGGGGGAACCTGTAAAAACTTAGAACTGAGCCTTAAGAAATTCAAAATTTTAATAACCTGATGTACAAGAAAAATCTTGGAAAAGGGAGATAGAAGAAAGGCTAGAAATGTAAGAGAAAAAACTATTTCTCTATTTACCTCACCTCAAATAAAAACAATCTTCTTTTGATGGGGACTTCCTATTTATTCTTGAAGGCCCACATAAATTATTACTTTATTTCTGTGGCATATTCTTAACTTATTCAGCCTCACTGAATTTGCACACATAATTCTACTTTGTGCCATGTAATGTAATATTTTTTATGTTCTTATATACTCTTTTGAAGATAATATATTATTGAAAGAAATAACAACTAAACTCTAAACTGGAAATTATATACTTTTTGGTCTTGAGACTTAAAATACATCTAGGTTGATTATTCCTTTTTGATAAAAGGGTGGTAAGTTCTTAGTTCATACTTGACTTTCTTTTAAAGCACAGACTGTCTCATCTTGTACTAACAAAATTATGATAAAACAACTTTATTTAACTGGGTAAATACTGTATACTATTCAAAACTTCATAATACTTGAAGCTTTAACTTGTAACTACTACGTCTTGAAAGCTTCTGTTCCTAAAGTTAATTAAACTTGCCTTTGGCATGGACAGATCCTCCCAACCATAGTTTCCAAAGAATTTTCATCCCTATAACATTCTGGAATAGAATCAAATCCACTTTTGCTTTGTTTGCATTGCTTCCTAATAAACTATCCTTGGGGAGTGGAAGAACAGGGAACCAGTGTCCTTATGAGGAAAAAAAAAGTGTCTCACTTCAGGATTTCATTTATGTAGACAAATCTGGGTTTACAATTTATAAGGCTTTTCTAGTCTGACTTTGAAGTCTGATTACCTACAGATACTTCTCTGTTGTTCTCTGAAGAAAAAGAGAAATAAAAGGATGACCTGTCTTTTCTGGGCCATATACATTTTATTCAAAAATCCTCCTTTTTTTCTACTACACAGACAAGACAGAAAAGAACTACCACTTGAAATAAAATGTCCCTCTGAACTTTCAATGGCTTTTTTTAAAGATTACAAAAAAATGACCTCAAACATGAATGAGTTACTCATCTGTCCTCCACATTTTACTATAAAGATTTTTTTTCTTTTGTTCCCAATGCAAATGGTCATTGGTTCATTTTCTCTCATCCGGGACAGTTGTGTCACATCTCTTGACTAATATGCATGCATTTGCCACTAAAAGACATTTTAACTGAGAGCTGTCATATCCGTCATCTACACCGGCCTGGTTAAAAATGTTATCTGCCGTCTTGAATTAATTTCAGCTTGCCTGAGCCCAGCGGGGGAGTTTAGAGTGGTTCAGTTAAATTCTTCGTTTTAAAATAACACTATAGTTCCCTGTTTAGAGTTTATCTCCACATTTAATTTTTGTTTCACATTGCTAAAAAATAACATATCCACAGGAAAAGAAAAAAAGGAACAGAAAATGAAATAAAATAATTATTCAGTTGTGATATTTTCTTGATGAAACACTTTCTTTTGCTTTGCTTTTTTGGGGGGTGCAATTTTCCTGTTATTTCATAATTAGCTATAACCCCACCTAAAGCATATACAATTAAGAAGTAAATAATGCAGAATTCAGAGGGAAAGAAAATGAGAGCCAGAGCACTAACACACAGCAGAATCACAAAAGCAAAAAGGAAGAAAAATAAGGTTTAATCACCAAAACAGTTAATACAGATCACATCTAGGAGAACACTGAATGGAACCGAATCATTAATCTATTCTGCTTAAAGCTGTTGCTCAACAGTTCACTTTTGGGACAGTCAACACAGATATCGGTAGGTGAGGAAGTTCAAGCCGCAAGTTGGATGAGAGGGATGTTTGAAGCTAACGTCAACAGAAGTCTCCTATAAACCACTACTGACCTGTGGCAACATAAACCCCGGTGACGAGTAATGAACTCTGGGCAAATAGGTTCTTACAAGTTGAAAGCTGAGTTTTCTGAGTACGGAGATAGCTACCAAGACAGCTTAGTGCAGGGTGAGTGCATGTACATATTAGTACATGGTATGTGCAAGATATGACTAGAATTCATTGTGTCTCCAAGCTTTTTTATTAATTTCCTTGGGTTAGTTGTGATCTTAATACCTTAAATCAAAAGAAATTGGTAGAGTCACTGTTGTGTAACTATAACTCCAGCATCAAACTTTCTCAACATCCCATTTTAAAAAAATCTCAGAGGGAGAGGATGCAGGACATTATTTCACTTTAATCAGCATTGAGGAAACTGTGGCTTTTAATTAAGCTAAATTGGTAGTTTAAAATTTTATATTAAACCTATTTAACCATAAACTATATTACAAAAGAGTCAACATTTGTTGCGTACCTAGCAGGATTTTTGACAAAGTGATATTTAATATTTGTAAGATCTCATTGGATATGAATTATTTCTGTGTCTGCACTGTAGGAAAAACTACAGAACTGCAATGACCATAGTCACTTCTCATTAAGACTATCCTCACTGACTGTTGCGCTAAAAATATGCTCACTAAGATCAGAGGATGTGAGAATGAATACACAGACATTCCTTTCACATTATTATACTAACTCCATAGAAGAAATAAAAATAAGAGAAGTTGAGGTAGTTTTCCTTTTTGTTAAATGTTGGATAAGCAGAGATAGAAACAAAATTTCCATGCACAGATTGTCAGAAGACAAGGGGAAATGGCTATTCATGCTTTGGTTTCCCTAAATCCCATAAACTAGCAGCGAATCCCAGTATGTCCTCTGCTAAAACAGGCAAGGCGGTTTTGTGTTATTAAAGTCCTTTTAATCAACAGGAATGATACCAGGGGTTAAATCCAAAGTAGTAAGGGAAACAGCTGATTGCCATGGGGTGAGGAGTGAGAGAAAGCAGTATAGGAGGGCCGCACAGAAATGTGGATACCTATATCCTTTAAGATTTACTAACTCAGCCATCTGGCAAGTTTACTGCTATTATTATAAATTCTTATTTAAATGATAATAAAATCACTTGCTGACAGGAAATTAGTCATGCAAGGGCCTACATATGCACTGCCTTCTGCACGCAAAGTTCAAGGCTGCTCATTTGCTCAAACCACATGGGGTAGCAAAATGTTGACAGCTTTCAGTCTTTCAAGGTATCCCCCAAATTCAACATATCTTTTTCTAACTTTTAGGGATGCAAGTGTGTGTGTGTTCATAAATGTCAGATACTCTCCCCAAGGTGCTTCAACTTTTATTACACTAAATGCTGAAGACCCAAAGGGAAGAGGGAACATGGGTCTCTGTAACTGTTGCACTAATTCCTGGCACAATAAAATTAGAATGAAGTGTGATATTAGCAATTGTATTATATTAATTTCCCATTTTAGTTCCATGCTCTAGAATTATTTTGTAAATTATATAGCATTTTAAAATACAAAACTGTGCTTTACACAGAAATTATAAAACTTTTAGTATTATGGTAACAGCTTTGTTTTCAAAGGAACTTTGTCTTTATGAAAAAAGTTTAGTCATGAAACTGAGCATTTTATCTTATGGAGATGGTGACTCATCTTATACATTCAACATTAATATTAATAGTGGTACTAGCTAATATAATTTATTTAACACACCATGTTTTGAAAAAAAAAAAACACTATTACAACGTTATTAAGTTTCCACATTTGGAACTCTCTCAAGTGGACACCAGGACTTCCTTTTTACAGATAAAAATACTGAGCCTCGGGCAGACTAAACAACCCACAGAGGAATCACAGACCGAGTAACCACCAAAGGCAGCAACCAGCTTGGGTCTTCTGATTCAAAGACCAAAAGACAGGACACAGGATATCACAGCCAGTGAACAAAAGCTGAAGAAAATCTAAATAAGCCACGGTTTAGCAAAAGAAGAGAAAGATAAAAGTATGTTATTGTTTCTTGATAGGTAAACAACTTTCTAATATAAACAAACAAGTGTATATTATATTTCACCTGTATGCAAGCCTGAATTTCATGTCATTTCTTGGGTATATTAGATTAATTGCTTTTCATGATGACATCATTTGAAGTTTTTAGGGAAAAGTAGCTTAGAGAAGACCCCAGGTAATACAAATCACTATCGCATTTATAATTTCGTATGTAGCTGAATATATCACTTACTGATAGATAAGATAATCAAAATGAGAATTAATCTTGTTTTAACTGGACCCCTCTCCCATTCAACTCTAGATGAAAAATAACAATTATTCTTACAGAGAAAACTCATCTTTTATCAACCAATACTGTCTGATTATGCCTCTCCAACTCCGTGCAAGCTGGTTTGGGCTCTGCTGCACGCAGTAATGAACTGTTTCTGACAGAGCCCTCGCCCTCCCCTCCCCCTTGCTCCACCCCCTGCATCTATTTAAATTCAAACAGGCACAGCTCATGTATAAGCAAACAGGTGCAGGGATCAGGGGGCTGCCAAACCCAGAGCAAGCAGGAGGTACATGTGTATCTTGCTGATTGTGGCACGCTGCTGACAGAAGAAGACAAGGCCAGACAATAGGGAGGGTCAGTAGGTGGCTCTTTGATTTCTCTGGCTTCCTGACACTGCAGCAGGCTGGGACTTTGCAGCTTGTAGAAGAGCTAAGGTTGTCCACCCTGTAACATTTAAGTAGCAGGAATAAAATTTTTAGATGACCTGAACTACAGGCGTCTGGCTTTCTAATCACTATCTTTAGCAGATCAGTGCGTAAAAGTGTTGCCTCAGAAATTCAAGATACCCAACGTCTTGAACCACCGCCCTTTCTTCCTCAGAATTTTCAAGAAAACAGTAATGTCACATAGCACATATAAACAAATGGATAAGCATGCTATTAGATTTTTAATTATTTACAGGGAAAGAGTATTGATTAGAAATTAAGAATGTTGTCGGGTACATGCAGAAGTCAGCTTTTCTATCAACATATAAGCTAATACAACTCGATGCCACATTTATTTCAGGTCTCTCCATCGATTATCTCATTCAGTTGATGGGTGGCAAAAGCAGAAAAATAACATCTTTAAACCATGCAGAGTACCAGCTTGTTATATTAAATTTTAAAAAATCCATCATGGTTCTATAACTTTCCTGTTTGTATAGCATGAGGGAATATTCTGAAACATAAAATGTAAGCAATGTTTTACTAAGATTTTAAAATAACTTCTCACTATTTTAGCATTAAAGCAATTGAGAGCTTTTCATCTCCATGCCACACATATATGTGTATATCCTAGAATACAGTACTTCTATTTTGGAAATTGGCTATCACAATCATAGTATTGATTAATATCCTTGAAAGTTCAAATTCCCATAACTGTTACAGCCAAAATGTTCAATTTTCAAATATGTCTCTTTGGAATCAGTATTCATGTTATTTTATGTTGCTATTTTGAAAGGTTAAAGAGGTTAGGAATCTCTTTTACTTAGAACTTCTTTGTTTGAATTCCTTGGCTCCTGGAGAAGCTCAGACCCTATGCTCCCCACGTGGCCCATGCTCACTCACCCAGATCACTCTTCAGGTAAGTACTGTGTAGATCCCAAACTCTCAACTACTAAAGTCAAGCCTTCCCCTATTCATCCTCAGTTTGAATTAAACTACGTGTATTATATATGATATTAATATTTTTGAGACAATTTCTTTTCTAATAATCACCTATATATTGTACTGTGTGTTCAACACCCCAAGTCAAGCTTCTTTCCATCACTATTCAATACTTACAAATGCAGAAGATAAATGTACCAGAGCCACTGACAGTTTCTTATCATTATCCAGGTATTTACGATTGGAAAGATTAAAATACAACAAAACCAATGCTCACAGAAGTATCTACTGCCACTTTTATCATCATGCTCCACTTAGCAAAGCAGTAATAATTACTCCAAGGGCTCACACAATCTCTGATATTTGAAGCCTGACCCCGATGGAGAACCAAATTACATCTAAGTTTATCATAAAAGCATGAATATTAGAACTGACAAAATTCTACTTATTTCTACCACCTGTTAACTTTTTATACTTCCTAGAAAGTAGAGATATAGCTTCATATTAGGACCCCAATGCCACATATGTTGCCAAATTTTTCATCTGTAGAGTCCACTCAAGTATGAAGTTTATATTTGATTCAATATTTCATTCAAAATTAACTAAGTTTAAATAAAAAAGTTTTACTAAGTTAAATTAAAAAGTTTTTAAAATAACTTCAGAACTTTATTTTGCTTTTCAAACAAGGTGTTATGTATATGCATATGCATATTTATTTATAGTACAGATAAATTAAAATGTACTATTTAAAGCAGAACGTGCTGGGAAGAGTGTTGCCATGAAAGAAATCAGACATTGAACACATTCTCAAGAAATGCAAAATTCATAGGAAAACAAGATGACCACCATGAAATATTCATGAGTAAAAAAATATGGGACCAGTGATTATCAAGAGTTAAATTACGTCAGGAAAACTGTCAATTAAATGGGATTTCAAAAAGGTGAAAGGGTCAATATGATCTGGATTTGTGGAACAGTACGATTAGGTAAAAGAACTACAATTTAATTTTCATTTTGGGTCACATTTAAGAGCTCAAGAAAAAGGAGGGTAAATAGGTTAAACAAGCAAGAAAAGCCACAGATTCAGAAATAAACATTAACAAAACTGAGAGAATAAGAAGTCTGGCCTCTTAAAGAAGGTATTTCCTGATAGCAATTATGAAATGCAAGGGCTGCATAACTAACATGAGATCAGATCATGAAGGGCACTGAAAGTCAATCACTGAAGGCTGATCTTTCTTTTTAACTTAATCTGACAGACAGTGAGCTTTCAGAACAGTAAAGTGTCATGGACAAAGTAAATTTTTTTAGGCACATTTAATTGTCAGTAAGGTCACAGACTGGAATGGAGTAGCAAGAAGTCTTGAACGGATGTGAATAAAACGGCCCAAATGTTCATCAGAGGAGGGCACCAGGGTACTGAGTATGAAAAAAATGGACAGGAAATGATGGATGTCAGAGAAATCCTGGAAGAATACCAATATTTATGTGTCAAGAATTTATCAGAAATATGCACTATTGGATTGAAGTGGAGAATATATGCCTTACTTCCTATTTTCTTTAAGTGAAAATTAAATAGGTCTTCTTCAGCCCATGAGTATTAAACAGAGCTGAAGAAGAGGCAGTATATTATACTAATTGTATAATAGGTATAAAATATAAGGTGATGTTTAACACTTTAAATGAATGAGTTGTATGATATATAAAGTATACATCAAAAAGGCTTTCGTTTAAAATATGGTGTCTGCGTCCTGACTGGTGTGGCTTCAGTGGGTTGGGTATCATCCCCTAAACCAAAAGGTTATTGGTTCGATTCCCAATGAGGGTAGATACTTGGGTTGCGAGCCAAGTCCCCGGCTGGGAGCATGAGAGAAACAACTGATCAATGTTTCTTTTGTACATCAATGTTTCTCTGTTTCTCTCTCTCTCCCTCCCTTCCCCTCTCTCTAAAAATAAATAAATAAAATGTTTTATTTGTTTAAAAAGTTAAACAAATAAAATATGGTGTTTCAGAGTTGAATTGCCAAACTGTGATAAAGCAACAGAGCTAGAAGTTTGCCATCATTTGTTTGCTTGGTTGCGTTAAGATACACAGAGCTCAGATTCAAAGCTGGTTTTGCAGAGTTTCAATTAGTGTAACATTAGGTGTTACTTCATTTCTCCTGGCCTTACTCATTTCATTTTCCACTTCTATAGTGACTGCTGGGGCCAAGCCCTGAGTGAAGGGCTGGGAAACACACTTCTCACCTGTGTAAACAGGGCCAGTAGCAACACCTGAGTTATGCTGAGGCCAGAACACAATTCTTAATATGGTACCTGGCACACTTCAGCCCTGGAAAAAGGCAGTTGCCTTCCTTCCTCCTATAGCAACCCAGAGGGCTCCCTTTAAAGGCAATGGTACTTGCAGAATTAATAGGCTCTGAGCTCTTTGAAGGCAGAGGTGGGTGAGGAGGAAGCACAGGGACAGAACTCATTCCTCCATTAATTGCGGTAAGGAGGCCCAAGAACTGACTTGCCTGTTGGACAATTTACTTTGTGTTCCATGTGAAGAAGCAACAGGATCCAACAGCAAAGAAGGCAGATATTACAAAATCATGTGACAGTTACATTGTAGCCTTTAAATTTTTTCATTTTCTTTTTTTAAAGAGTTTATTTATTTATTTTTAGAGAGGGTGAAGGAGGGAGAAAGAGAGAGAGAGAGAAATATCAATGTGTGGTTGCCTCTCACCTGGCCCCCACTGGGGACCTGGCTCACAGCCCAGGCATGTGCCCTGACTGGAAGTCGAACCAGTGACCCTTTGGTTTGCAGCCCATGCTCAATCCACTGAGCTACACCAGCCAGGGCTACATTTTTTATTTTCAAAAATTAATTCTATTCTATTAACATTTCTATATAGTAATAAACGTAAGATTAGGTTATAGTATGTTAGCCCTCCTCAGGAGAAGTATCAATTTGGAAGGAAAAAAAAAAAAAACTCAGTCTTTCTCTGAAGACATATGTGTGTTTGCATGTGAGGGTATGTCTTCTTATCCTTTAAATGTATAATTAAATACATTTGTCTATATAAGTGTATCATCACTATATATTTGAAGTGGAACTGTATGAAGAGTTTAAGACTATATCAAAGATGCAATAATAGCTCTGGCTGTTGTGGCTTGGTGGATTGAGTGCCAACCTGCGAACCAAGGGGTCACTAGTTCATTACTGCACATGCCTAGGTTGCAGTACAGGTACCCAGTTTGGGGTGCACGAGAGGCAACCACACATTGATTTTTCTCTCTTCCTTCCTTCCTTCCCCTCTGTCTAAAAATAAATAAATAAAATCTTTTTTAAAAAGATGCAGTAATATTGTATATCCTGATTAGATTGACTCTATTCTAGATTCCATCTTTAAAGTTAATTTTAAATTTGAATTTAGATCTAAATCTTTAAAATTGGTTAGAGCTGTTCTCAGGAACTGAGCGTGTTTATACACATGGACATTTTTAATAGGCTTTACAAGCCTATGTGAGAAAGGGAGGGAGGAAGAAGAGAGAGAAGAAAGACAAAGAGAGGTTTTTTGCATTTGTTTTTTTGGGGGGATTTTTGTTGTTGTTTGTTTGTTTGGGGGTTGTTTTTTTTTTGAGTTGTGGTAGCTCTCCCAAATACTCACAAACTTCAATGTATAAGACTGCTTAAGGGTGCTAAGAGGAGCCTTGTACTTTTAATTGAGTATATGGTGTTCACACATTTTGAAACTACATTAAATATTTGGCTAACTTCTGCAATGAGTAAACAAGGAGTATAACACAAAAGTAGAGGCATATAGCAGTGCTAACACAATACTTACAATGGAGTATTACCCAAGGATGTAGCAGAAATGAAAAATCATTCAGTAAACCTTTTTGGTCTGCCTCTAATTTATCATGGCTTACATCTCTTGCCTGCCAGCAGAGCCAAATTCATATGTTATTGTCCCAAACCTGTCAGTTCCCAGACTGCTTTTTAATCTTCCTCCCTGAATTACAATCAGAAAGGTCACCGCTATCCAATTAGAACCTTATCAAAGATGCACATGCAGTCTGGATTCACGCTTATCGAGAATGGGTCATAAATCCAGAAATTTGCACATCACAAAGTGCCATTACCATAATGACTAACTGAGGAGGGGATAAAAAAAGTGACAAAACACCTGTGTACTTGCCAGTTTTTGACTCCATTCCTGAGGGCATCATGGAAGGTGAACAAATGGAATCTAGGCTACCGGCAATGGAGAAGAAAGGAAGAATACCAAATCAGGGTCTTCAAGAATGTCACCAGAAGTGTATCATTGTATCTGAAGACATGTATGTCTAAGGACGATGGCTGATGATAAAACAAGCTCATATGTTGTGCCGTATGGTATAAAAGAAAGAGCAAGTGCTGCTTGTCTAGAACATGGAGTTACATGCCCACAAGTCATTACATGTCTACAAAAACTTAATTCCTAAGAATCTGCAGTTAAGTATTACTTGCTGCTGTACAGTTAGTTCAGATTTGTTCATTTCAGAAAATACTTAAGTCACTTCTTTTAAAATTCTAAATTATCACTTTGGGTCATAGCTTTCATGGAAAGTAATGGTTTCTTTCATTCCAAGATTGGAAGTGCCATTAACAATTTGTCATAGCATACCTGTAGGTAACGCACTACACAACACGCATGGAATGCAGTAAATAAAATTTTGATTAAAACAAGTAAGAAGTAAGGAGGTAATGATTTATTTTCACTTTTACTGAGATATAAATGACACCGCACTCCATAAGTTTCAGGTGTACAGCATAATGACTTGATGGAAATGATTTACTGTACAGAAGGATTTATTACCTTCTAAGAAGAAGAAACAGAGGAGTTTGTACAGGTTTTCTTCAAATAGAAAGCCCTTAAAATATTTAAAATAATAGAATCTAAATAATTTTTGGAAAATACTTGATTGTATGAAGAAATGCAAACCACACGTAGGATACTAAATTGGGATGCTGGGCAAAATTTTAACTTCACACCATATTCTCTGAAGTCAAACTGCTGGGACTATTGAAAGCGAGTGATGTTAACATGTTGATGCGGAGGGGAGAAGAATTCTAACATCCAAAGACCACTCAAGCGCAAGCTGTCTCCATTGCTAAAGGGTTTGTGATCTGTTTTGTTTATGATTTCAGGGTCAGTTGCGAACAGACTCAATAATGTATATTTCTATGCATGCTGATTCCAAGGAGACTGGGAGATATTGTATAATTAATTCTAAATGAATCTCTGACAAGCTGAGTGGTGCAAATTTAATATGAAATTTTATAATATAAAGAAAATATCTCTCTCCTTACTCCTTCAGTGTTTAGCAAACTGAATGTGTGTCTTTATCTCTACAGTGGTCTTAGCAAAATTTAATTAATTTACCCAGAATCCAGTTATAAACAGAGCATTATTTGAGACCCATCCCCTGAACCCCTGCTTTAATTTATTTCATCTTCATCTAAGAAACTTACCTGGATTCTGGAAAAAATGCCACAAAAAAGTAAAGCCCCTCTGTCTAAGGCACTACGAGGTCATGCTGTTAACAGAAGTATTTGCATTCCACCAGGGTGCTCACAGTCCCTGTTTAACAAACAGAATGTAATAATCCATTGTGGAGTTTAAAATTTAAAAAATCTCCCCAGATCTATATCTCTGCAGGTGACAAAGGCAGGCCACACAGCCACCCTTCCTTCATCCCCTCCCACCTCCGAGTTTCAGTACAGTTTTGACTTTCAGCTGGTCAGAAGGAAGTCAAGATACACTCTCCCTGCCCCCCCTGTTGACAAGCATGTCATCTATAACTTAGGCGCTGACACGTTGGGTTGTCAGGGTTTGCCTTGATGGGAATGTAATTGACCTTTGCTCATAATTATCAAAACAAGGGGTAAAAATTAACGAGAAAGGCAGCTGCTACTTCGGCTGCTGTCCGCCTTCAGAGAAAGTGAGGACAAGAAATGGTTTTAGACTGAGCGCAGCAGACATGGCCTATGTGAAGAAAAACTTTATTGGACAATGTGATGCAGCTCTAATACTGATGTACTCTGAAGGAGTGTTCTGCAAGGATGTCCATCTTTATAGCTAGGAGTTGTTAAGTTATTGAACTCTTTCCATATCTGCGTATAAAACACACTTCCAAAACACTCATGTGATGAAGGACTGAAAAAAAACCTGTAAGCAGTAAATTATGGACTCGTTGTTAAGCTCTTAAAATGTTAGATGTGATTGAAAGAATGCTAGGCATTAATATAGGTTTAATATAAAACTAGGTGAGTTCTGGTTTGTAGTACAGTTCCAAATACAATCATTACTGGACTTAAAATTCAATAATTTTTACAAGTGAATGGAATATGTCAATGACATAAACTACATGGAAGATTTTTTATTACATATTCAGAAGACTTTGTGGTCTAATACCAGGTTGTAAACATCAGGAAATTATTCATATACAACTAAAATTTTGATTTATACATCAATATGTACTGTGTGTCTGTGTGTTTTGTATTGGGGCAGTGGGAAGCAGCTTTTGAGAATAATCCAATTAACTCCCAGTAACATTTTAAATGTAGACTTTTATTATTTTCTTCTATTGCGCTTTTTTGTCTATTCTCTGCTTAATCATATTTTCTTATAGATTCAAAAATTAGAACTACGTGGATAATCCAGACCATTTCCCTTTGATAAAACATTATCTTATAGTAAGTTCCCATATCACAAATACTTTTAAAAGGAGTTCAGTTGCTACATCATGGTCTAGCCTAGAAATGCTGTGCCTCTCAGCACAGAGCCAGACATTCACTTTTCCTTTTTCACAGCCAGAGGCTTCCAGTCCTGTACACACACACACACACACACACACACACACACACACACACACACACGTGTCTTCTTCTCACTCAATGTGGAAGCCTGCAGCTGGCCTAAGCCTCTGTAAGCTCTGCAATCCCTCCAGTTATTCCACATTCTGCTTGCTTGCTTCTGGCCAGTTTGTGGCATAAAAAAGAACACAGAGACAATCACTCCAAGTGTTTTCATCTCTCTTATTGGTTCTACTGTTGACTCAGAACAAAAGCAGAGCTTTAAACAAGGGGTAAACATACAAAAAGAGCCTAAAAATTCACTCCACATAGTTCCTTTAAAAACTTTTAAACACGCTTTTATCTATCTCTTCGTATAACGATTAGTCTTTCTTCAGGTGACCACAGTCTGTGCTGTACCTCTACTACAAATATATGTTCTTGAATCTTCTAAACTAGATATACACAAGATATTCTGAGGCAGTTGCTATTTTTAAGGGAGAATTTCTCTATTCATGATTCCCTCATTATCTTAAAAATATCATGGTATCTAAATTAACATTGAGAAGAAATTCCATGAACCAGATTTAAGTAGTTTGGTGAATTAAGAGTATGCAGCAGACACTAGGATACACAGTACCATATCACACTGATACTATGGGTAATTAACAGTATTTTCACAAGACAGAATCACGATGAAAAGAGATTATGGTAGTTTAACAGATTCTGTGTATTTCAAAGTGTAAAAAGTGATGAGCAAATGATAATTTGCAGATAAACTAGAACTGCTTATTGCATTGGTCTGTAAAATTGGACAATATCTTACAAAAATCTATCATTACTATGAAAGTGAAGAAACTATACATTACAAGTGAACACAGGGTGATGAAAGCTTGTGATGGTCCGTCAGAATCAAATGGGCGTCAAAGCCACCTTTGTGTTCCAAGTTCTCTGTGGTGTCTGGAATAATGTGAATGCTAAACAATTTTTGTTAAATTCAATTGCTTTTGATTGAAGAGCTGCACAGGGACCTTCTCTGTCAGGGTCACTGTAGGTATAGGGATTGCCCAGCTCTAAAAGAGAGAGAATTCTGAATACGTTGGCTGTATTCCATTCATTAAATTGCCAACTGGGGCAGAGAGCAACTCCTTGCCTGAGCGAAGTCCAACCCCTCCACACTTCCTCTCTGGATAATGGAGTTTCTCTCAAGCACAGACTCGTTTGGGCTCACTGTACTGCGCAATTAGAAGCCTCAAAATAACAGGAGGAGAATTTTCCTCAAAATTGGTGGGAACAGAATTAGAGTTTTAACAACTTGTATCATGATCTAGTTTGTTAATTCTCAGGTCACAAAAAGTTTAAAAGCAACATTACATATACCTTATCACTAAATTCCATTGTGATAACTTTCTTTTCTTGGGAAATGCTAAGATGTAACAATTGAAAAATTAAAGAATGGTAGACTCTTTAGTAATGGTGTCAGGAAAAAACTAAAACTCACCAGTGCAATTTTAAAACTAGAAAAAAAAGCATATTTTCTTGTACTTTTTTGGCTATATAAAATGGTAAAAGATATCAAGACATGAATTAAGCAGACTAATTTTTCCTCACTAGAATACATTATTCTCCAGCAGAACAACAATTAAGAAGTAACACTTTAGTGTAACCTAACAAAAAAACAGTACATTAGTGTTTATTGATGAAGCTAATTTTTAAAAATCTTAAGTCTGATTCAAGCCAAGATACAACTGTAATCAAAAGAAATAAATCTACTACTTTTATAAAGAACTGTGAGATCTCTTTTCAGTGTCTCTTATAGTTAAATGCTTCCACAAGTAACAGTAATTTTTTCACATCTGTAATTCCTCATTCTATAATACCACATTCTGTGAAGAACACAGAAATAAAAGGTATCTGCTGGAAGCTAATGGTGCAGACAAAGTTCCAAGCACAAAATATTTAAAAAACAGGAAAAGTAGTAAAAACACATCATTATTACTGCTAATATCTCTGTACTGTGTTGTATAAAATACATTTCAGGCTCCATGATAAGAACTTCATAGATTTTTAACTATAGAAACAAATATGCAAAATACTATGAACCATAGAAAGTTCACATCGAAACTCCCAGCACGTACCCCCAGAGTATAATAAGTGTACTGTGACAGAATATCTTTCTTTCCTTTTTTCCACCGATGTTAAAATGGAGCATCAAGAGTTATCACATGAAGGAAAGAGATGGAAACTCAGTCAAAACACAACCACCAATGGCTTCAAGAGCCTCCTTGTGAGTGATGATAAAGGGCAGAAGGGGAGATAAGCCCAAAGTTTCTGCAACCAACGTTATTATTTTAAGGTACTGCTTTATCTAGAAATCTAGGTTTGATCACAAACACAAAACTAAGATACACCCACCGTACACTTTAAATAACCTGAAGATCAAGTTAGAACTTCGGCAAAGCACAACGTTGCTGTCTGGCTCCCACATAAGTTTTCATATTATAAATCTAGAGTTTAAACTCCATCATTGCAAACAGTTCTGTTTTGTTCTCATATTTCCAATTAAAACTCATGACCCAGGAGTTCTGCATGTTGAAGGCTGCGGGCGGTGTTGACCTGAATGTGTTATTGCCACGCAAGGCTTGAGAGCTGATCTATGGAACCACTCAATTCCACAGCTGTCAAAGTGCTGATACCAACTGCAGTTAATGACACAGCATCTCCTCTAGCTCGTTTACCTGCACCCCGCAAACAAATTGACGCAGCCAAGGGGGAGAGTGCAGGGAATGGCAGATATCATATTTATCATAATCACTATGATCCACTGTAGAGAAAAATCAATTTCTCTTAATCGAGTAGAGTGACTTATTAAGGGTTATGAGTCCTGGCTGGATAGCTGTACTGATTTGATTATGTTGGGAGAGAAATTAGCAGTGACCTCCTACACGATCTTTCCCTTTGTCTTCTGGCTCAGAGTTTGTTATTTAATTACTATCTTATGAAAGCCTTAGTGAGCAGGTCATGCTTTGATCAAGAAGAGGACTTAGGAATAGGGTGCTGAAAAGGTTTCAGAAGTGTTGACAGGTAGAGATGTAAACATTCATAATATCCTTACTGCAGAACTGTTGGTTTATAATTGAAAGGGCATAGATACAGCACACACCAGTGCCAACACTGGAACTTTCTTGAAAGAACCCCATCATAAGTTAACCTCTCTCCTTTAGTTTGTCATTCCTGTTTTTGGTACTGTAGTCACAGGCACCTGGAAGGCAAGGCAACTTGCTATGCTGTCTGAGAGAAATAGATCAGTAGGTTAAAAGTTAACACAATGTTTTTCATCTTTAAAGAATGCTTTAACCAAAGACAATAGTAGAAAGATATAAAGTTAAACATGTGCTATTTTTTAACTCTCCAGGTTTTTTAAAGGTCAGATATCATAGACAAAATGTGAAAAATGATACGGTGGAAATAACTTTTAAAGTATTTTCTCAAAAGAACCACCATTCATCCACTTTCTGTGTCTCGGATGTAATTTTTGAGAAAGAAAATTGAATTAATATCAGTTGTTTTCACTTTTGCTTTTCTGCAGGAACAGCTTTGGTTGGGATTTCACAGATACATGAGCACCATCACAGCTATTTTCCTCAGAAGAAAATAAAAAAAATAAGAAAATGATGTGATATCTATTCCAACATATAGAGTAGCCAAATATGGCCCAGTAGTAAAAAACTACTGTCCTTTGAAAATAGTTCCATTTTAGAAATTATCCATATGCACAACTAAATATGTACATTTTTCTTAATAATAGCATTTCAAAACAACAAGTAAAATTATTGGGGGAATATTTGTAGGAGCAAGCATAAAAAATACAGAAATACCAAGACAAAATGCGTTTTAGTTGAGAAGAGCACTAAAAAGTTCTCTTTGGTTTTTGCAAAATGCATCCACACAATTCCTTTTCTAATCATACAATTGTGTTTTTACATATTAGATTTCCAATAGTTGATAAATATAATGTCAGGATTTATTTTGATGCTTTCAAAGTTCTTAACAGAGTTGTTATCTGATTTACTAGGAGGGAAATCTCATTGTTAGTGCAGTGATTTTAACAAAGGAATGATGCAATTGTTAGAAACATGGCATTCTGGGTTCCATAATCTTTTGTTACCTAGAAAATCACACATGTATTCTCAATTCTTTCTCTCCAGTGGCTTCGTCACTGTCATCTCAAAAACTACCTGACATAAAACAGGATATTTTTATTCTATAATTTTCCTTGATCTTTCAACTCTCACTTAAATGGTTTTTTTGTCTCAGTGACTCAGAAAAATTTGAAATTGCACATATAAACATAACTGCTTGATTATGTCCCAATTATGCATTTTACCATATAACTCAATAAATACAGAGGTATATGGCAAGAGTAAAGAAGGTTATATACTTCTACTCTTGGTTATTTCATATGTTGTGTTCTATAAAGGATTAATCAACATCTCCCATCCATTCATTTTTCTTAGCACAAATTCGATTTTGTAATTCTGCAACTTAGCACACAGCCTAAATATATAGAAGCTATTCAAAGGTATTTTCTGCATTACACTCAACTACACTATAAACATATTTAACATGGTTTCCTTGAATTATTTTTCTGTTTAAAATTCTCATTTCTGTTAGTATCCTCATTTTTCCGACACTTCCAATTATTAGAGGCATTTTCATATTCTGGAGGTCAAAGACCACTGTACTTAAAAAGTCAGTGGTCAAGAGATTTAGTGACCGAAAGGAAACTTCCATTAGCCTATAATAATAATTAAAATTTTCAAACTTCACAGATTCATAGCTCATGTATTTCATCTAATGTTTATAAAGGTAGTTTTGGCTGCTCAGGCAGTAATCAAGACTGACTTGCTCATAAGAACTTCCCCCAAGGTATTCACAATTGAATCCGTGCACATGATGGCAGCTCAGGCAAAGAGCCCTTTCCAGGAGGTAAAACTCCTACAGCTCATTTGATGACAAATTTTAATCTGATAAAATTGACATATTACACCAAAAAGAACATATCAATCAGAGGGAGCTGGAGAAACATTTGCCATTGAGTCCTATGTAGGTTCATTTTATTACTTATCAGTCAATAATCACCAAATGCATTCAAGTACTCTGTCTCCTGATGCAGAAAAATTAAAGCTACAATAAATCTTCTGACATACAGTATTTCAGTATTATTCAAGACCATCATTCAATACTAGGACATTGGATAAAAATCATAACCTATAATAAATCATATGTATTTTGTTGGTGAAGATTAAAATATACTTATCTTTATTGTAATAATTTTATGAATGAGCCATGGAACTATAGTAGATGTTATTCTAAAGAAAAATATGCATTCAAATAATCCATTTTAAATGACTAATTTCAAAGGGATTCATCTAATAATTTAATCATTTTTCTCTCCATTTAATGACCAGTTTTAGAATATTATTTTTTATTAAAAAACACATTCACATACAAAAATATGCAAATGCTTTAACAAAAAGTCATAGCAATTGGTTTCCAATGAACATTTCCTCTACTAAATGGTGAAATCTGACAGGAAATTGAAGAATTGCTCCTAAATTCCCCAGTCTCACAGTAAATTATAATTTTGGGAACTATACTATATTCATTCAACAAATTTTAATGAGCATTTACAATTCTTCTGGGAACTTTGATACATTAAAAGATAAAAATTAAAGATGTATATAGCTATGCCTTCACTGGGCTTAGAGATTATCAACAAATAACTTCTCATAATTACTGATTCTGAGGATTGTATATTTCTCCTGGTTTATGGATGTTTTTATAGTTCCTAAAGCATCAGATTTTAAATGTCTTAGCCATTGATTTTTTTGTTATTATTAGTGGCCTATAACCATGAATGCAGTTGTCTTAAACTTACATGCCCACCATTTTCAGCAAGGTAATCTCTATAAGTGAAACATTCAGGATGTGGACAAAGCTGGAACGCAGGTCATATGGAGACCTGGAGTGAACGTGACTCCTTGAAAAGCATACATGCAGTTATAAGGCAACAAAAGCCAGACACTGTGAGGGCTAACAGAGCTCATCTATATGCAGCCTTTTGGCCACCTGTTCTAAAATATAAAAAGAAAATTCAGATACGTCCAGCCTATCTCAGGGGGAAAGATGTGTGTGTGTGTTGGGGGGAGTACTGTGGTTTTCATTCAAAGAGCATTTCACCAAACCAATTGAACTGAAAAGGTAGACATGAAACCCATGTAAAGAATACACTGGGTCTGTGCATCTCAGTTCCTTTAAGGGCATTCTCTTTTTGCTAGCAGTGAGGTGTCTAAAACCTCTCCAATATTACATATTAAAGTAATGTAAGAAATCAATGAGAGACACTGGTACTCTGTTAAGGAAAAAAAGAAAATTCTACTTCTGTAACTACTTAACTTAAAAAGTATATCCACATGCAATATTAGTAGAAAGATGATGGGACATACATATCGATTTTTAAGTAATCACTAGGAAATCACAAAGGTTACTTTGCTAGTTCTTCTGTATAAAAATGGAAAACCTTTACACATACATACAAGAATATGAAAAGAGGATGATGTACTTCATATATATAACAAACTCTCAAGTATCAATCAAAAGAGCACTCGAATAGGGAAAAAACTTAAACAACATGAACAGGCATATTACAAAAGAAGAAAAAGTAAGCTAATATTCAAATAACAAAAGTTTCAGGTCACTAGAAATAAAATGTGAAATTATTACGAGATAACTGTTTCATCTATCATGTTGGTAAAGGAAACTGTCCTAAAAGAAGGGTGTAAGTAACGTAAGCCCACCAGGCATTACTAATGGGAGTTTTAAATTGAAACAACCTCATTGAATATCTTTTAAAATCTCTTAACAGTCTCTACAGTCATTGACACAGAAATTCTTCATGTATTACTTTATTTGAGGGAAATAATCAAGGATCTGCACAAGTATCTTCATTTTAGTATGATCTGTATAGCTCATATATTCATAAACAATCCCAAAAATCTGGAGACAACTGAAATATTCAAAGATGAAAAATAAGGAGTTGGCATATAATATGGAACAAAACATACACCACTAAATAACATGGTGAAGAAGAATATGATACAGGGAGATATTTATCAGATACACATAAGCTAGAAGACACAGGCTGCAACAGTAATCTGGAAAAAATTGCAAAACACATGTACACATACAAATATGCAAAAAGTACAGTCATCGAATTAATACCAGTGATCTTGGGGGTAATTTCAATTTTGTACATTTGCATTCATACATTTTTCAAGTTTCTGTACTGAATATGTAAACACTGATAATATAAGCTCCATGAAGCTACAACGTTTTTTCTCATTTATTCACTAACATATTTCTAACACCTGGTACACATTCAGCACAATATATTCATTTGCTTAAATGAATGAGAAGTATGTATAATTTTTTAAACATTTCTATTTTTATGACTCACAAGTGGATCAAACTTATATAACTATGACATTTTATATATATAAGAATAACAGCAACCTTGTAAATTTAGAATTATTGATCAACTGTATAGGTGAAACAAATCAAGACTCAGAAATTAAATAATTTGACTGAGGTCACAAAGCTGACAGGTAATCAGTGTAAGTGATCTATCCCTGGGATTGGCAGGAAGGCCCTTTGCTTCCACTTCCCCCTTCACACCTCACCTCAGCAACACAGTTTCAAATGGCTGGTGTTCTGATTATCTGCTGATTATTATTTCTTTTTTTTATTATGATTTCATTGTAATTTTTTTTAATTCACTTGCAGTGGACTGCAAATGAAGTTTTAGCCTAAACTGATGACAGGACTTAAGAAGAAGCACCATCCTAAACTCCCTTGAATTCATTTCTTAGGACAAAATGTTTCCCCCATGTAGAGACACTATTTTATATAGACTATTACATTAAATTTACCAGCAGGTAAGAGATATCCTACACATATTTATTTACCCACACAATAAAAAATATTCTTTTCCTAAATGCAGTTTTTCAAAACAAGTATCTCTGTCAATATAAGAGAATTTTAGAATTCGTGATGAAAGATGAGCTGTAACAAAAGACATGGCAGTGATTCTTAAGTAGCACAGGAAAAAGTCTAGGATGCAGAAGAATAAGAGAAAGTGCAAACACTGAGATACAGAAGAAGCAAGGACAACTGTGCATGAGACAGTACCAGAAATAAGAAGTGATGAAATAAAATGGGTTTTATGTGTCAGACGTAGCACCAGATTATCACACTTGAAACAAAAAGGATGTCTGTGAGGATACTTCTAAATATAAGAAATTCTAGAGATATATGCAGATATTATAAAAGGAAGACTGTGGGAAGAAAGAACTTTTTTAGGTTAAAATTTCTACGTTATTATTAATTAATCACAAGAAAGAAGTTTCAAAATCAAGTATACAGGAAATATGTCCCACAAAGATTTCAACATCTTGCACAGGGAAAAAAATTATCATGCATCTATATTCCATCTTCCCCTCAACCTTATAACTTTAAAATGTTGATAGAATTCCCCTGAGCACTTGTGCTGAAAGCCTGACATTAAACTACTTGGAACATACGAATGAAAAGTGCTGAATAATTTATCATGAACTGGTAATTGTGGACAGAAACGTCTAAAATAAACTGATAGAGACTTAATGATCAAGAAGAAAACAACTAAAAATATGAACTGGAAGAACCAAACCACAAGGGATACTGTTTTTAATCCAGTGTTTGCTACTGCATTTCTCTTACAGACTGGAATCTGTAAATCTGATTTGTGAATGTTAAGTAAGCCAATTATGGATCAAACAGATGATTACTTCATTGCTTCTATAATAACACTGCTAGGTAACCAATTCAAACTTATATTTAATGGCCAAATATTTTCTTTGAAATCATCTTCTGAATACATTTTGGAAATGGACTGTGACAACAGTTTAAAGCTTTATTCCTCTCTTCAGCTACAAGTCATCACAATTCTGACTGTAATGAGGTTACTCTGCATCTGTCTGTCACAAATAACCTAGTAACAACTAAATGGATTGCCATCAATCTTTCAATTAGAATGTATAACTTTATTAGCACGATATTTTTTGAACTGATTGTATTACTTTGAAAAAGAGGTTTCATTTACTTTGTCATTTAGGGTCAAATGTGTGCAATCGCTGGGAGCTGAATAAATGATGACCTGTTTTGAATCCATAGGCCATAGATTTTGATAATGTGTTTTTCTTTAATTATGAAAACCAAGTAAGTAGTACTTTGGAAGTAGAAATGAACTAAATGTGAGCATACTTTTATGACAATTCTACACATTTGCCACTATGATGTCAAATCCTAACAACTGCACTGATTTCATACTCAGTTGTCGAATCAACTTACACATAAAGAAAACTTCATAAAAATTATTATACACAAAGTAAATGGTAAATGCATTTGTTCAAAAGATAATTTTGGTAAAGGAAACTTTGTATATTCAATTTTTTCCATACTTCCTTGTAATAAAAAGTTTAGATTTATTCACATGATACCTCAGGTCAAACATAACGACATAAACACCTGCGTACTGCCAGGACAGTATCTGTTTTCTTTCACTTCTCAATCTTTTCTTTGTTAAAGAGAGTAGTGAATCCATAAAGCAAGTGACAGAGACCTAGAGCCCTAAAATCAGAATTCATATTAATCTATTAAGACAATAGCACCATTACTAAATGAAATGCAAACTAATTAATGAAACCAACACCAATGGACTATCCAAGCCCTTGGAAAGATTGAAAGTTGTAGTAAGCTAGACTTCAAAGGCATATCTGTGCCTTCAGCATAATCACCTGGATCTACCTAAACAGCCTAAGCAGCCCTCTGAGAGACAAAAAGTCCAGAAAATCTCATGAGACTGTAATGGTGACATTGTGCAGACAGACCACAGCGATTACAGTTAAGATGGATTTCCCACTAAGTGTAGATACCTGGCTTCAATTTTATTATAATTCAGTGACTCACAGCAAATAAAGGTTGCATCTAACCACTGCCTGAAAAATGGCCAACAGCAGAGACCTATCCTTACTTAAATATTTATATTTGAAAAGTGCCTAGATTCTCCATTTTTTCAGCATTGGTATTCTTGTATCATGAGGCTATAATTTTATTATATGAGTTTAATATTGACAATAATTAAAAGACCAATATTTTGTATGGCAGAAAGAAATATTGAAAGAAGAAAGGAAGAATAAAGGAAGGAAGGAATAAGGTGAGGAAGGGAGGGAAGGAAAAGGTAAGTCTTTAGAAGCTGTAAGCATTTATAATGGATAATCAACTTGCTACTTTTAACTGGAACTAAAAACAGTAAGTGAACATAAAAATCAAGCAAGCATCTCTGGTTTCCTCTATTTGGATTTCATTTTGCACAATAGCCCACCCCTGCAGTTCCACCAAATGTCACATCATAGAATACTGGTTTCATTGTGCCATGTCTATTTTCAAAGGTTCCTAAACATATTCATATTGCATCCTAGATACACCAAATACTCTCTGCCTAACTTTCGTGGTTCTCGTTAACTTGGCTCCACCTGATCTAGGCCTTCGTAAATCAATTATAAGCTCCACTTCCACTGGGCTGATCTTCTTACAGTCCCTCGAAGACCGCTGTTTCTCCGGGCGCCAGGTTTCCGCCATCACACTGTTCTTCCCTTCTGCTGTGCCTCATGTTCCTGTCTACCAATTTTTAAAAATTGTATTGAGTCAAAAAACATCTCTGCAGGAAGGAAGGCTTCAACTTCGCAAGCTCAGAGCCCACACTTAGCTCAGGCCTCTGGTATCTTGTGCAAATGGTCTTTAACCATCTGAACTCTGAAGATTCAAGAGAGGAAGAAATAAACCTCCGTTTTTATCTGACCTGTACTCTGGACAATGGGGTTTCCAATAGATATTGCTTCAAGAAAGTACTTTTTAAAATATATTGCACACAAACACCCACAAGCATGTGTGTGTATATATGTATTAAAAGCTGCTGTCATATAACACTACTTATGTTTATTACTTTCTTGTCCACTGTCTGCAACTATCAACCATTCTGTGTGTCTAATTTTTCCAATTAGTTATGCAAGCAGTCAAAAAACAAGGACCACACATTAATGCACATGGACGCAGGTGAAACTCATACATTCTAGAGGGTACTTCGTTGATTATATAAATAAACAAAATACTTGCAATGTTTTCTACTAACCGACCTCAATTATTTTCTAAATTCTCTAAGTTCTTTCACATGTCTTTGTAAAAGCAATATCCTAATAAATTAAAACCTTGAATGACATACCCAGAGAAGCAAAACTTTTAATTCAGTAGAAAAGCTGCTGCAGAGAAGACGTGCCTGGGAGATACTTATAGAGTCTTGGTTCCATACCCTGTTTATCATCTTCCTTGGTGAGACTGTATAGTTAGTATATAACTAAAAATCATTTCAGAGAGTATGTTAATGTTCTACCTTTATTTTTCTAAATTTTCTTACTCTATATATGTTTATGAAAATTAACTGGTTGACTATATTTTGAAAGTATTAATCAGTACATATATAGGGCCTATATCTTTATTAGCCAAAAGCTTTTAGAGTTCAGATCCTGAACTGGCCTTTGTTTTTATTGCCGATTCCTATCCATTCTTCTCCTTTAATAACAAAGTAATATGGCTTAGATCAAACCCTCCTCAGCAGCCCGAGAGAAGGCCCTTGCAAGCTGTTCCTTGACTTCCTGTTGAAGACAGTGTGCTACAAGCAATGAAATAGCACATTGGCTCAAAGGCCATTAGGCGCAAGCTAGGAATAAAAGATAGGGCATTCACTTTTAATTTTGAATCTATCAGACATGGCTTGTCAACATTATGTCACTGGCCTGTCAGAATGAAAGAACACAAGACAAAACTGTTTTAATACTTCACTGCTCACAATATTACCACAACACCACATGTGCAACAGATCCGAGAAGGAAGCTCTGAGTGAGGCATCATAGGTTCATTTTTTATGTTGTCATCACTGTAGAAAAGATATTTGAGTGACTGTAGCCTTTTGAGTGGTCAATCTCTATGAGTTTGACCACTGGTGTATTAATTACCCAATATTGTGTATTTCTACATATTATTTGAATAAAAATAATCAAAAATGTATATGTTGTTTGCTCTTCTAGTCCCCCAAAAAGGAAAGAAGTAATGAGACCTAAATTATAACCTCAATTCTTTGTTTAAGCAATGCTTATTCATTTACATATTTATATGGATGCTCCCTAAATTTGTATCTTCAGCTTTAAGTGGCAAAGCACACTAGTCTGAAATTTCAAAACAAACAAATAGTGCCAGACCTTCCATCAAGATGGAGGCATAGGTACACACAGCTGTCCTCGCAAAACCACAGCAAAAATTACAAATATCAAAAATAAAACAAATATCACCCAGAATCATCAGAAAAGCAAGCTGCATGGAAATCCATCAACAAAGGAATTGAAGTCACATTCATTCAGACAAGAGGAGGGGGAGGGGAGACTCGGAGATGTACAGAGAGGCACAGAGATGCAGAGACATGGAACAGGCGGTACTAAACACACATGTGTTGGATCAAAATCAGAAGGGATATCTCAGAAGCCAGTGATTCCAGCACCACACCAGACCACCCAGCCCAGGGTTCCAGTGCCAGGAACTTCTGGCTGTAAAAATCGGTGAGGGTTGGGGTGAAGAAGAAACTGCATGATTCTCAGGAGTCTCTTCTTAAAGGGCCTGCAAAAGATAAAGGATTTATACATACTTCCTCTGGGCTTTAGCACCATGGCAACAGGTGGAAGGCCACCAGCAGCACATGGGGAGAAACTGAAGTGTCTTGCATCAGGGCACGTGCCAGGGGACAGATTTCTCTTGATCAAACCTCCAGAGGCCAGATAACAGCATTGTCCCCTTTCTGAGCCCTCCCCCAAACAGAGCCAGAAAGTGGTGACACCATATCTGAGACTGCATCCACCTGGTTCATAAGTGGCCCTACCCTGGTGATTACCTAAGGCTCTGCTATATACAACTTACAGGGGCACTTTTCTACAATAGGCCACACTACCAAGGGAGTCAAAGCAGCTCTACCTACCACATAGAAACAAACACAGGGAGGCTGCCAAAATCAAGAGACAAAGAAAGATGGCCCAAATGAAAGAACAGAACAAAACTCCAAAAAAGAACTAAACAAAATGGAGATAAGCATCAATCAGGTGCAGAATTCAAAACATTAATTACTAGTTAGGATGCTCAAGGAACTCATTGGGTACTTTGACATCATAAAAAAAGACCCAGGAAGAAATGAAGTTTATACTAAGTGAAATAAAGAAAATTTACAGAGAACCAACATTGGAATGGATGAAGCCAAGAATCAAATCAATGATTTAGACATAGGAAGAAAATAACATGCAATCAGAACAGCAACAAGAAAAATAATACAAAAAAAGGATAGGGTAAGGAGCCTCCAGGACATCTTCAAACATACCAATATTCGAATCATAGGGGTGCCAAAGGAGAAGAGAAAGAGCAAGAAACTGAAAATTTATTTGAAAAAATAATGAAAGAATACTTTCCTCATGTGGTGAAGGAAATAGACATACAAGTCCAGGAAGCACAAAGAGTCCCAAACAGGATGGATGCAAAGAGGATCATACCAAGACACATAATAATTAAAATGCCAAAGGCTAAAAATAAAGAGATAATATTAAAAGCAGCAAGAGAAAACCAGATAGTTACCTAAAAAGGAGTTCCCATTAGACTGTCTGCTGATTTCTCAAAAGAAACTTTGCAGGCTAGATGGGACTGGCAAGAAGTATTCAAAGTTATGAAAAGCAAGAACCTACAACCTAGATTACTCTATCCAGCAAAGCTATCATTTAGAATAGAAGGGCAAATAAAGTGCTTCCCAGACAAAGTAAAGCTATAGGAGTTTATCTTTACCAACCATTATTATACAAAATGTTAAAGGGATTTATTTAAGAAAAAGAATAAAATCAAAACTATGATCATTAAAATGGCAATAAATTTATAACTATCAACAGTTGAATCTAAAAAAAAAAACAAAGTAAGGGAGGAGAACAGAAATTTAATCTAGATATTGAGATCATTTGAGGGTTATTGGTAGGGGTATGAGGAGAATGGGGAAAAAGGTGCAGAGATGAAGAAATACAAACTGGTAGACACAGAGTAAACAAGAGGATGTTAAGAACATTAGGAAATGGAGAAGCCAAAGAACTTGTATGCATTACCCATGGGCATGAACTAAAGTTGGGGGGGGGCGGTCCTGGAGGGAATGAGGAATAGCAGGTGGAAGAGGCAAAAGGGGGGAAATTGTGACAATTGTAATAGCAAAATCAATAAAGTATATTAAATAATTTTAAAAATTTAAATAAAAATAAAAACAGCATTTAAAGAGAAAAAAGTGCCTATGTTTGTGACTGCAAAGCAAGTAGCCTGCATTTGTATAGTTGGGGAGCAGATTATAATTGAATACACTTGTGCTTTGGCTTCCCACATATAAACACAGACACACATGCACATACATTCCAGCATTGTGATCAGTTACTTTCTTCATCTGCACAAAAAAAGTTGTACCTCAAGAAACCAAGATCCTTGAACTCTCACAAAGTAGAACTGCTTGTTACACTTCATACTCACAGAGAGATCAATCCTAAGAATCCCCCCTCAGTCAAATACTCTAAATATTGTTTGAAGTGAGGAAAAAATTCCAGATCATTGAACTGACACATGGGAATTCAAAAACCCCTTCTGAGCCCTGGCTCATCTGGTTAAAGAGCCATCCCAATACGCCAAGTTTGTGGGTTCTATCTCAGGTCAGGGCACATGCAAGAATCAACCGATGAAAGCAGAACAACAAATCAACAGACCAATCTCTTTCTCCCCCCCCCCACACACGCACACACACAACCTTCCCTTCTCTCTCTAAAAATCAATAAATCTAAAAAAATAACAAAAAATAAAAATAATTCTACAGCTGTGTGGCTTTGAACAGGGTTTTTGTTCAAACTGTCATTTAATTTCCTCATAGAGAAAAAGAAATAATGTCCTAAACATCAGTGGCCTGAAGTGAAGATGGCATGGTGTATAAAAAGTTCCCAAAATAAAATTAGTGTTCCACTTATGTGAAGAAAATGTTGAAGTTTTCACTGTGGAATACCACAGTGTATTCAAGGTTTTATACTATAAGCAGAATTAATGCTTACAGTTGCTACCCTGATAAGACCTTAATTACCCACAAAATTTCAATAAGTACAAAACATGAAATAAAACTTTTAAAAATGATTTTCAACAGAACATCATAGTTTAAAGCAAACCAAAAAAATGGAGTTTAACTGAGTATACTGAAAAATACTTAAACCAAGATGCCCCATTTCTCACTTAATTTCAACCAGTGAAAGACTTATATGGATAGGCAGTGAAATTGATGTTGGTCAAATTATTCCACTGACAGAATATAAAAAAAAGACTCTTGGAAAAATTCAAAAACAATATCAATACTTGAGCATATTTCCATGATGGTGCAATAACACTAAACACCTGTAATATTCCCCCTATTAATTTGCCAAACATTGATTAATAAGAATTCTTTGGGGTTTCTAGGTTTAAGGAATGTGCCAAACAATGCTGGCTATCAAATTCTAAATCTCAAACTGTCTGTTCAACTCAGTATAAAACTTGTTTGATGGCTTCTTCTTATGTAAATTTTAAAGTCTGTATTCAGACTTAGCTGAAATTTATAATACGTGTATTATATTTAGCTGGCAAAGCTAGATTTTTTTCAAAGGCAATTCTAGCTTTTCCATTGAATTCTCTTTGTAACTGCTAGAAATCATAAATATTTACCTGACTAACCTTAAATTCACAGAATAAAGGCAAACTTGCTTTCCATATTTTATGTAGCTACTTCACATTTAAAATTTTACTGTCAACCTTCAACTACCAATTTAATATTAACATATCATCAGTTTTTTGTTAATTATATTATGAATTTATTCTGATAAAAGGCATAACATGATTTAGCTTGAATCACTTCAATATACATTTTAGATTTATTATTTGCTAAATTCCCCCAGTCCTTTCAAATCACCAAAGTGCAATTATTAAATTACTGTATCAACATCATGGACTTAGTTTTTTTCCATATCTTTCCTAAAAATCTTGCACATTTTCTGGAAGAAGTATACATTCTGGACATATTGGAATGAATGCAAATGCACATTACTTCACCCACTTGTTATCTTAATTGTTTATCACCATCCATTAAAAATAGAATTTAAATGCAGTAAATGAGATTGTTGATGCAAACTATTAATCCAATAATTTTTTACAAAGGGAAAATATCACTGATCCTTAATAAAATATATGGGGAAAAATAGTTTAAGATGAATGTCATTCCAAATTATTGATTCAAATGATTACAAGGGCAACATAGAAGACAGCATTATTAAAACTGTGATTCTGGGCCTCTTTTTGCATTACAGTTTAGTACATAAAATTGGCAAATGTTAATGTATTTAACATGAAAAATCATTACACATCCATATGGATTCTGTATAACCGTAAATCTTAGACTGTTGGCAAAGGAGCATCTAAGACTGGATCACTGTGTATTTTCTCCCTTACTATCTCTGTTTCAACAAACACATACAACATTAAAATAACATAGTTCACATTACTAGAGCTCTTTATTGCTTATAAGGCATGTTCATGTGCATTTCTTGGCTTAATTTCTCGGTATCACTGTGAGGTACAAGATGAAAGCACCTGGCAACCTTACATACAAGTGTTCCTTTATCCAAGAAATTTTGACACACAATTCATATGAATATCTACATCTAAATTTGTTTGTTTTGATGGAATTACAAATTTTTTATGTAATAGATTGATCTACATGATCTTTACTCCAAAATACTATGTATCACTTTTCCATTGTCCTTTGCTTGTTTTATGCGGCAATGTACGTTGATGTGTTCCTGGCAATTTATATATAGTTTATATGCCAAAAATTACAACTTAAAAAACTTACGTTATTTCGGAGAGAAGTAGGTAATGTTGAATAAAAGAGAAAGGCAAACAGTCACTTAATAGTTAATGAAAATGTAGAACACATAGTGAGTAACCTCAGTTTTAGAAAGCACACTATAATATATCGGAAGAAGCATTAAGTGCTGGGTGTGGTATTTAAGGACTTAAAGCAAATGACAGATGTGGAATTGTTCTAGTATTTAGAAGGGATAGTCTTTAAGGAAAAAGTTACATAGCTACCCTGTGACTGCTGAAAACAATTCTTCAAATCAAATCCAGGTATCCTAATGATGTCTTAATTGAATATCCATGACAAATTTTCTGACACACACATCTAGATTCCAGAGAGAATGCTGATACGAGCATTCATCCAAGAATTTTCTGAGCCAACTCAGAGCTATCTAAGGAGAGATGGGTTAATACAATGCTACAGTCAAATATTAAAGGTTTCCTTAGAATTATAGAAGTCTCACTTAATTTTAAGACAAATCAGGAAATCTTCAGCTACAAAAATGATCTGTTACCACCTGTAATATTGCCATGATCTCACATTGTAAAAAGATGGACATTCCTAAGGGCCTGTCACTTTCATCTCCAATAGCTCTGATATGGGTACAGTGAATAAATGTAAACCATAATGTCAAGGAACTCAGTCTTTATTTCATGAACAAAGATAACATTTCTAATTTCTTATTACTTTGGAGATTCAACAGAAAGTAAAAGTGAGCTCTTTTCTGAAAAGATTCAGAATCATTTTCAGTTCATAATTTTTTTATGAGAGCACACATATATATAAAATGTAGGATCATTATAAAGTAGATCATTAGGCACATGGGATATAAAAACATAAGGATAATCACATGAAATATTTACAAATAAAAATAAAGCCAAAATAAAACTTAAAGCTTATTATCTGTCATGATCTATTAATTTTTCATCAAGTGTGGCCAGTTTTAAAAATATATAAACATTTCTTAAATCAAACTGCTAACCTGAATCAAGAAAAACTAATCATAAGATTATTCTTAAATTTTATGTTAAATTTTAAAATAAGGATGTGAAGAAGTGTGTATTGGAATAAATTTTAGTCAAATAGAAGAGTAGAATACATTTCTTTATAAAATTAACATTTCCTCCAAAACTCATATTGTTTATTACTAGAATTCATTTAGAATAAAAGATCCGCGCAATAGTAAATATAAACAGATGAAAGTTTCTTAAAAATCTTACTTGAAATCTTATTTATTATTAAAAAGAACTAGAATAGTAGGTATTGGTGTTGGGGTATTATTTTGGTAATTTCACAACTTCAGTAGACCAAACACACTCAGAACCATTATTTTAATTCATTTAAATTTTTAAATAGTGTATTTTGACACAAGTAATCTATTTACATGTAATATGATTTCCAAAGTATTTTCACATACCTAGTTCATCAATTCTAAAATGTGCTTATTAAAAAATTATTAAAATACTACCCAATCAGCAAAGCATATTTAAAGTACAAGTCATGTCTCATCCCAGCCTGAAACACTCCAAACCATTGGGTATTTTAGGTTTCCAAGTATAGGTGCAGAAGTTTTCTAATTTCAGCAACTTTGGTGTCATTAATTCTGAACAAAATATTTCCAATATCCAGTTCTGTGATCACACAGGTAGCTGAGCATGTTATTGTTCAAACAAATGTGTTATGAGTCCTCAGATGATGGACTATGCCGAGGCCAGATGTCAGAGGTGCTAAAACTGATAATCCATCAGTAATTTTCTATCTGTCGCAATAGCTCTGACCCAGTGAACTAAATAAATACGTTTAATCACTGACTGGTCAACTTATCAAATGCCGCCCTGGGCTAAGGCAAAGAACTTGTCAAACGTGGAACAGATAGAGCAAGAACCACAGCCATAGGCAAAAAAGCAACTGCAGCTTTTATTTCTACCCCTGACCATCACATTTTGAGAAAACAGACTTAAGTGGCAATCATATTAGAAAAATGACTTTTGGGCAAAGGCTAAGACATACTAGACAAAGCTTTCTTAAAGTTTTACTACATTTCTTCTATTGTTTTTAAATATAAGCCAAACTCTACATATGTTTCAATTAAAATGTAGTTATATAAGGATCCCAAGTTCAATGACAACACACTAAATGTCAAAAATGGGAATCAAAAAAGAGCTGCCTTGCACAGTTATCAAGCCATGCAGCAATAGTGATTTGTGAATAAGGCCACTTGGTCCCTAAGATAAAACCCTCCTCTGAAAAAAGAATACCCTTCAGCATTCCAGTAAGCTAAGGGACTCAAAATTGCTGAATATGGACAGCGATATGACAAGCCCATTCCATACAAACATTAATCATAGTTAATGAGATAAAAGCTTTAGTAACGTGTGACACTGGGTAAGTGATAGATCAGCCATCCTTCCATTGAATGTGCCAACAGCTATGTGATTATAAAGGCCAACCGCCATCACTTCCCTGGAATGAAGCAAACTGAGAAGATTAGATGCACAGCACTGACCACAAACAGTAGTGATTGCTCCAGCAGGATGCACAGAGGCACACACAAAGAGCATTCTCAGTGCTAAGTCCGCTATGTCTTATTTGCCACTGCCATGTGCTGGCAGCCATGACAGAAAACTCTTGAACTTGTTTATTCACACTTGTTTAATCCTGATTCTACACACTGACTCAGCCTGTGGGGATAAGAAGATGAATGAGAGAAGCCAGGGCCATAAAGGGGTCAGGGTCATGATGTCGCTAGATCTCATTAACTACATCACTCAAGACACCAGTCATTCTAAAGGTCACTGCAACTGAGGACTCTGGTATAGGTAAAGGAAAAGTAGTTTGACAAAATAAACTAATTTTTCTTAGAAATGACATCCCATATAAAAACAAAAACTATTCTAACTTTGTTCTCTGGAGCCAAATACATCTATTTATTGAAATAAATAGTTTTAAGAAATGAAGATCAAACTACTTCTAAACATTCAAGCAAAAAAATTGACATTTTTAAAGGGGCCACAAAAGTAAATTAACAATTACTTGCTGATTTTTACCATGGAAAATTTGGCCTATTGTGTATGTTAGTTGGTTTACATAGGTGGAAGAAGGGCTAGTATTCACAAAGGTACCACCACAATAAGACTCTGAAAGACAACATCCTGTGGCAGAAAAATTATTCACTAGAATTTATTCTATAGAGATGATATAAAATATATGGCACTAGGATATTATAAGAAAACTTTCAAGAAACCACAATGTTAGATTTTGGGAAGGACTTAATAATCATGTTTGTAATTTAGGTTATTTCTGTTTCCTGACTACATGTGCAAACCATCATTATAAGATTTCTGAATGTTCTTTGAAGAAATAAAAATTTAAATTATGTTAGCACTTACTCGATTGGACAAAATTGTAGAGCTTTTTATTTACATGTGTAGTATCTTTATCTTTTACTTAAGTACTAAATAAAACTGAATCCATTTCATAGACTATTATTAAAGTGATATTGTTGACAAATAAAAATAAATTGTAGATGCAATGATGTTTATTTCTGGTGGTGTTTTCTTTTTTTGCTTTTCTACAGTTTTAAACATTTCTAAAATAAGAATATATAACATATAACCAATAATACATAAAAATAAGAGACAAAATAAAAAAGTAAAACAAACAAAAAGACACATGTAGTAGAAAGGACTTTATGGTAGTTTAAATACATAAAGTTTGGGCCCAAAGGAAATAAAAATGTGATGTTGGTCCAATATATGCCTGCTTACATGCATAATTATAAAATTTGGGTGAATATATTTTGGTAAATAAGCAAACATGCATTTTTCCTAATAAAATGCCTTATACACTAAATATAAGTTAAATATATGTCAAAAATTGGCTTATTAACTTTATGCATCCTTAGAAAAATAAAAGACTATAAAATTGATAGAGTAGAAATTTATATTTGTTTATATTAAATTTCAAGAGACTAGAAATACTGACCCAGAATGCACATAATTTTTTTTTTCCTTAGACTGGTAAGCCTGTTTGAAAAAGAAAAATGACTTAATTACATGGTGACAAGGCGACTAGGGACTGCATAGACATGGATACATGGTCACTTAATTCTTTAAAAGACATAGAAGATTAAGGAAAAACCTCATTTTACCAGCAGTATTATCAATTACCTGTTGTCAACTAGAATTCACATAAGTACATGTTTAAAAAAAAGCAGATATATTATTCAGAAAATGGAGAAAAGTCAGCTAAAAACATCACTTCTAAATTTACTGATATCCAAGGTTGGTTGAAAATATTTTGGTTAAAAAAATTTCAGATTTTGGAAGCCAGATTTAAATATGTTGAAAATTACCTTTTTTCTGATGAACTTCATCCACTTCTCACACACTGACCTCTTATTTTAGCTCAGTTAGATGTCTGTTTTTCTAAAGGACAAATGATCTAGTCTATTTCTGTCACCTTAAATGTAAGAAAACAGACCAACAGAAGTTAAAAGTTTGCCAAAAATGACAGAACTAGTTAAGTTGTTGAAAAGGACCAGACCGTGGTCCTTTCTGGGAAATAAAATTCCTAGAATTACCTTCCCCTACACTGCTATCTGATGAAACTGGTCATCTCAAGCTTCCCTCTTATCAACTGGGGGCTTTGATTAAGTCATTTCACTATTCAGGACCTCAGTTTCTACATCTGAACAACAAGGGGGCTGATGATCTCTAAGGTTCCTTCGACCTGCCAGCAGCTTCTACATGCATGGTTTTATGATGACCTGATTCACTCAAAGGTTGCTTTTTTCCCCCTGATTTAATCCCACATTCATTTCTTATGAGAAAGCTTCCATTAATGCCCCTGTAATTAACATCAAACCCAAATGGGATGAATGGGAAACTTTCTTATGCACAGGATAAGGACCCTTAAATAAGAATGAATAATGATAATATTTCCCAGAAGACAACCATGGCAGCCCTCAAGTATGATTAACTAGACCACTCCTTGTCTCTCTGTCTCCATAGAAATAGAATAGTTCATTTGCATGTCATCTGATATAAAGAGAGATTCTAGCATATAATGGGTTATTACCATTGGGTACTTCATTAGTAAAGCTTCTCCTTATGATGTGACAGAAAAGAAAAAGACAAAGTAAATTGAGAATCTTACATCTCTATTAATGACACACACATTTGAAGATTAGATTCTATCAGCTTGGTTCCAAAAGAACCAAGCATGTACTTAGGAAGGATTTTGCAAGTTGACCCCTTTTGAGGTGGTCCTGCTTAACAACAGGCTTTTGAGAGAAGCTGTTTTTAAAACAAATCCCTATATGAATATTAAACACAGCATTTTTCTCCTTCTTTTAAGAATATTCAAAGTGATCCAGGAAGAAAACAAAAATAAATCAGCGTTTCCATCAAGTTGCTCTTGAATATGGACATGTGGGTCCTAGGGAATTCTATCTTATAAATGAGGAGTTGGACTACAAAATGCAATTAATTTAATTGCTTATAATCTCAAAGGATTTCAAAAATAAGATGTGCAAGACATATACACAAATCAGATTTTTTCAAGGACTTTTCATGAAACATGATAACACTGAATTTAAGAAAGTCATTTCCAATTTATGTAATTCCTTGGGAATAAGAAAGTGATAAGAATTATTTTGCAACTGACTAGGTTACCCATACTATGTTTTATTATCTTGTTTCATTAAGCATGGAGACTGATTTTTCCTTTGAGAGGAAAACATAAAACAAAGCTATACCAAAACATATAATTGTATGTAACTTTTAAGGTTCTTTTCTGACCACATCATCTTACTGGTTTTGGTTTTCCTATAATTCCTTAAGACCCCAAGAAAGAACACATACACCATAATCATTTGCCTGCATGCTGAGACAAAATTGCCAACTTCTATCCACTGGACTTCTTCTTTTCTCTAAGGTCACACGAAACACATATATTCTTTCTTTGACATGACAGTACTTGATGTGCTTGGCAAGAACTACCAATGTCTGATTGCTCCTGGCTAAGTAATCCCAACTCCTTCCACTTTTCCTACTTACGACAGTCTTAAATCCTTGATCTCTCTCGTATAGTTGTATTACAGTATAATGGTATTATAAAACAGATACTCAAAATTATTTATATTCCATACATAGTTTTATCAGTAAAGAATCAAATTGGCATAGTTTCTTAATTTGAACTATTAATGCAGTTCAGAGAAAGATCCTTTTTGGCAGCTGTCTAGTCAGACCCATTCACTAGGTCATGTGTTGAGGAAACTGACTTTACTCCCATGAACAACCACCCTCTTCTCACTTGAACCTCCCCTTAGCCTTAGGAAAAAAAGCCTATTATTAAACTAAAAAAAAAAAAAAAACAATGATTTGGGGGAAATCGAAAAAAGGTAAATCTACAGAAGTGTATATACAATGCAGCACAAGTTGAAATCATAAATTTCAAACAGTGAATTTGTGGACCTGATCAAGTGAATTTTCAACAGATCATGGACACAGTAAAAATATGAATCCATCAATGTTTAAGCAAAACACATATGCAGAAGTTATAAAATAACTATTTTGATTCCTCATAAGGCATTTTCATTTATATTTTGTAATGACTACTTAAGATCTTTGAACAGCTCACTCGTTTCCACTTTTACTTTGAAATAATTATAGATTTATAGGAAGTTGTAAAGATAGTATAGAGATGTCCTTCATACCATTCACCCACTTTCCCCCCAATCTTACATAATTACAGTACAATTCCAAAAGCAGTAAAATGACATTGATACAATGTGTATGTGCTTCTGTCATTTTATCACTTGTGCACATTTGTGCAACCGCCATCATGAACAAGTCACAGCTACTTCACAACTACAAAGTTCACCTGTTTGCTCTTCCTTTGTAGTAATAATGACACCTCTCTCTCCCAGCATCCCTGACCCTTAGCAACCACAAATCTGTTTTCCATCACTAGAATTTTGTTATGTTGAAAAGGTTATGTAAATGGAATCATGTAGTATGTGACTTTTTGAAATAGCTTTTATTCTTTCTTAGCATAATGCCTTTGAGATCTATTGAAGTCATTGTGTGTATCAATAATTCATTCCTTTTGATTGCTGAGTACTATTCCATGGTAGGGATATAGCATGATTTATTTAACTGTTCACCAGCAAAGGAACATTTTAGATGTTGTTTCCATTTTGTTGCTATTGCAAGTAAAACTACTACTAAAAATTATATACAGGTTTTTGTGCAGATATAAGTTACTCATCTGTCTAACATAAGTTCTCAGGAATGACATCATATGTTAAAGTATATTTGATGTTTTAAGAAACTGCCAAATTATTTTCCAGTGTGGCTATACAATTTTACATTCACATCAGTAATATGTGAGAAATCCAGTTTCCCCACATCCTCACCAACATTTGGTAATGTCACTTTTTATTATATTTTGGCTATTCTAAAGGTACGTAGTGATAGCTTACCACAGACCTGGTGTGCATTCTCCCACAATGACTGATGTTTAACATCTCCTCAAGTGCTTATTTGCTATCTATATATCCTTTCTGGTGAAACATCCCTTCATGTCTTGTTCCCATTTCCAACTGAATAGCCTTATTTAATGTTGAGTTTTGAGAGATCTTTATACATTCTAGACATGAATCTGTTGCCAGGTATATGTTATTTGCAAATACATTCTCCTAGTATGTAGATTACCTTTTTATCCTCTTAATGTGATCTTTCAGAGAATAAAAGTTTCTCATTTTGATAAAGTCATATTTACTTACTTTGTCTTTTCTGTTTGTGCTCTGGCATCATATCTAAGAACTATTCATCAGGCCCTAGGCACCAAAGATTTTGTTCTATTTTCTGAAATTGTATAGCTCTATGCTTTACATTTAAACCTATAACTTATTTTTTATTTATTTATGTATAATGTGTGAGGTAAAGTCAAAGTTCAGTTTTTTACCTATGGATATCCAATTGCTCTTATATCATTTGTTGAAAAGAATCTCCTTCCTCTCTAAATTCATATACAAATTAAAAGTACTATTTCAACACCAAATTAATCAATGTTAAGGATACCATGTACTGAACCTAAAAACTATCAAACTCAGCAAATGTCTGCAAATGCACACACCATGAGATAACACATCTAAATATGTTAACTTTCAAGAACTCCAAAAATCATTATACATGTATCATTGCTATTATAATACTGTTTCTTCTAGAAAACTTAGTCAAGTTATCTTTAGATATTAAATGATAGATGACTTGTCTTATAAATTGGATTCTTAATCTCCAAGATGCTTTGGCTTGAAACATGTCAATAGGAACTGAAAGTGATGGATTTTTCTGATACTGATATTTGACAACTAGGAACTGGAAAGAGAAAATCAAATTACTTAAATAAACTAATGAGCTTTCAAATGTCAATACATAACTAAATAAAAAAATAGAAAAGATTACTGTTTCTGTTATTTCTTTTCTTTAACATCCCATGAATCACAGATTTCTAGCACTGAAACAGAGCTTTCCACTTCATCTGGTCCAACATCCTCACTATACACATATAATTGAATAAGTGTTTCTTGGTAAAACACCTAAAATAAATGTTAATGATTTCTTATAAGTTTCAAATGATTTTGTTCATTTATTTAAATGAATCTATGAAGATGCTTAGCATAGTGGTTAGGAAAACAGCTTCCAGAAGACTGAGTGGGTTCAAATCCGAGCTCTTGCTCTGTGACAATTGTTCAGTTAGCCCTGGCTGGTGTAGTTCAGTGGACTGAGCACAGGCCTGTGAACCAAAGGGTCACTGGTTTGATTCCCAGTCTGGGCACATGCCTGGGTTATGGGTCAGGTCCCCAGTAGGAGGCACGCAAGAAGCAACCACACATTGATGTTTCCTTCCCTTTCTTTCTCTTTCCCTTTCCCTCTCTCTAAAAATAAATAAATAAAATATTTTAAAAAACTGCTAAGTTAACTCTGTGGGCCTCACATACAATACAGAGAAAACAATAGGGTTGTTTTAAGAATTGAATGAACTGTGAGTATGAAACACACACAAAAAAAGCGTGGCATTTAGTAAACACCAGTGATTATTATTACTCATATTCTAGCTGAAGAAATCATTCTACCTGTTCCACAACTCCCCTGGCAGGATCAACCTCTTATTCCTCTGAATTCCTACATGTCAGTTGTTCCTCTCTCCACAAGACTTACCACATTTTTCCCACTCTGTTAAACACTATTTGATAGCACGAGTTAGGCACTGTTCTGTTTTTTTTCTTCTCTTGTTCTTAATTGAGGTAAAAAAAAAAACACAAAACATAAAATATACCATTTTAACCATTTTTAGGTTTGTGGTTCAACAGTGTTAAGTACGTTCACATTGTTGTACAACACTGCTCCAGGACCCTTTCACACTGCTAGGCTGAAACTTTATACACATTAAACAGTTCTTGTTCTAACTCAGCACCTAGTTGAGTGCCTAGCAGTTACAAAGTACTCTACAAAAATATAGCAAACTAAATTTATATCATCCATTAAAACACAAATGTATTTCTTAAATTCCTATAAATGCTCCTTTTTAATGCCATCTCCTCTTTATTCTGATATCAACTGAACTCATCAAATTAGTTCAACCCTCATCCTACTATACCTTAACTTGTAATTGATCTCCTACATCCACACTCTTCCATGCTCCAAACCACCCTACACTGTATTTAACACATCTCCTTTAATACCTTACAAGTAACAGTCCCAAATCAGAAGACACTGAAGGGCTCCCTTAAGTCTTGTAGTGTAACATGCAAGCTCCTTAGTTTGTTTACTCTTATCAATCTCTACCTCCCTACCTAAGTGATATTCCTTTCCTCTACTTACAGTCTCAAATTCAATGAATATACTCATTTTCCCCCAAACTGGAAAAACACAGCCACAGCCCTATGCTTTCATACATATCTTCATTTTCCTAAGCCTGTTCTTCATTCATAGTCATCCAGAGCATCTGGACCCACTCCTTCTAAACCTTCGGCATGTCCTATCTGAGGTCCTTACCCACAGCAAACAGCAGGAGGTTAGCTGTTTCTTGATAAAGCTGCCCAGCTTGTCACTTATAATACAAACACCACTGAGGGCATGGCCTCTTAAGCCACTTTTTACTTCCTAATAACTAGGAAACCTGATAAAGACTTTAAATTGATTTAAAGAAAAACACAGAATGCCCTCATGCACTATGAATAAACAGAGAAATCAAGAAGAAAATGAGGAAAATGAGGCAGCTAGATACATATAAAAGTCTGTAATAAATATGACTTCTATTTGGAAACAGTCACACTATAAAGTCTGTCCTAAAAATTTTTGTAAAGGTTTAGATGTTAGATAACAACTTAAAAAAACTTAATGATTGCCTTTCTAAATACTAAGAAGTACTTGTATAACTAGGCAAAGACCTAATGCTCAGAAAAAAGAAACATATACCGGTAGGTGATTAAAAAAAAAAGAGCTTGTCTTCTTAGATGTTAATTTAAGCTAAATGTGCAGGACCTATGCTACTCCAAGGGCCAATGGCATCAGCCAATCAGACTCTTCTTGTTGCCTATGGCCCAGCCTGACAACCAGTTTGCTGGCCTTTTGAGGATCAACTGTACGAAGGCTTAGCTCAACCAATGAATAAATGGCTACAGGCTATTTTGGGTGGTAGACTTTCCACAAAAACAAAAAATCAAAACAAAACAAATATACAAAAATCCTGTTGGGATTCACCGGGTTCTGGGCCTATATATCTGTCTGTCACATCAATGAAACCACCTGCCTCTCTTATAATCCTTTCTTTGACTTCTTTCCAAGGGCCAGAGACACTCAACAATTGATGTCTGAGCAGCCCAGGAGGACAGTGCTAGAGAACTTCAGTGAGTTTATAGAAATCAACCCAAGCAGAGGCCCAATATTGCTTACCAGGTTATTTCTCACTAAATGTATATTCTATTGACAAAAATGTATGACTACCTCCTAATTAAAAAATAGGTGGTTGGAAGTATTTTTGGTTTTGAAATCTCATAAGAGAAACCAAATTTCAATGGTATACAGGGGAAATAAAACTGAACCTCATCCTTTGACAGTTAAGCCACAGGCTGTTAGGAACTTCTATTGAAATAAAAATTGCCAGAATTGAACAAAATTTTACCAACTTTTTAAAACATCTACTCTCGTATAAAGACCTTACCATATATACTTACTCATGCCTGAAAGAAATACAGAGTCCTTCAGGCAACTATAGAAACTTTGTGGGGGCTGCTACAGAACTAAAGGATGCTTATCATAATTGTCTGAAATAAATCAAATCTAAATAAGTATCTTGGAGGCCTGTCATTCTGGTGAAATACAAATCTTGAGAAAAGCATACATGCTCTAGCCCAAAATTGTATTTCATAAGAATAATGTCAACTTATATACATTTTCAGTGAAGTAAACTTATATCTATACACCACTTGAAATAGAATAAAGTGAAGTTTTGTAGGTAGGGAACAGTCCAAAACCTTGAATATTATTAATTTTATCTAAAAATAGTTTCTGGAGTTGAAACAAAAGGTGACCTCAAAATGTCTCATATTGATATGCCTCATAACACTATGAATGTATTTGTCTGTCATTCCAAGATAGGATTTATGTGTTTTGAGAGATGAGGATAATACTATTTTTGGAAATACTCCTTCAAGAAATGGAGAACATCAAAATTTCACTTCATTACATGCTTTCCTTTGAATCAGAGTTAGTTCAGGCTAATTTGAGTGAATGGCAACTTGAGACTTGTGCTAAGAGGGGTTGAATGTAGTTAATTCAATCAACAGAAATTTGATATCAAAACACAGCATCATACATATTTAAAAAGATCGTAAGTTCAAACATGTTCTCCAGGCACTGCAATTTCACACCTTCATTTGTTAAGATTAAAGGAGAAGCCCGTATTTGAAAGACTGTGATCGAGTATCACAAAATTAAAAGGTATACACACAAAATAGCCCCAATACCACAGTCCTGTGCATGAGAACACACATACATGCTCTAAGAACGTCTCTTTTCTAATACCAAAATTTTCGCCACTAGGTCTTTTGTTCCCAGTTAAATATGTTTTTCATCGATTCTTTGATGTTGACACATTCATGGTTTATAATGCTTTCAACTGAGCTCACAGATTTCTTTTAAAATAGCCCCAGGCCAACATAGTGGATGCAGGGCAGTACAAAATCTGCTGAGTGCGAACAATATATGATTCTCATCACTTCCCTCTTAACACAGTCTCTTTCTTGGTGCTACTCGTAGGAAAACTAATGGCTTGTATTAGTTTGCTACAGCTGCCATAACAAAATACCCCTCCCCTGCACGCACACACAACAGAAGTTTATTTTCTCACAGTTCTAGAGGCTGGAATTCCAAATTAAAGCATTGGCAAGTTTAGTTTCTTCTGAGACCTCTCTCACAGGCTTGCAGATGGCTATCTTTCCCCTGTGTCTTTCCTCTCTGCATATGCATTCTGGTGTTTCTCTTTTTTAAAAAAAATATTTTTATATTAGATAGAGGGTAAGGGAGGGGGAAGGAGAGAGAGAGGAACATACACGTGAGAGAAACACGTAGACTGGCTGCCTTCTGTACACACTGCGATCTGGGACAGAACCTGCAACCCAGGCTTGTGCCCTGACTGGGAATTGAATCAGCAACTTTTGACCCACCGTAAGCTCTTTCAGAAGTTTACCATTTTAAAGGTCCTACATCCAAATACAGTCATATTCTGAGGTACTAGGGGTTGGTACTTCAACATGAAATTCAGGGGAACACAATTCAGCCTTTAACACGTCCTAAGTACCTCGGCTCTAAGTGTTTTCCAGTTGTTCATGTACCTGAGTAACCTTAATGAAAATTCTGAATTCTTTCTTAATTTTGTTTAGAAACACAACTAGAGGAATCATAAAAAAAGTGAGTTGCTTCTATGTTCTTTTTGATCAAAATCTATGAATATCATCTCCAGTTCAACTTACAGCCTTATAGGCATTTATATAGACAGATCTGCCTCAATGTTGTTTTAGGAAATTCATGACATGGTGAGAACACATGCTCTGTTTTCCCACTCCTGGAATACTTACCCAACTTCTACTACAGTTGTTCCCTAATTTCTTATTCTAAACCTTCCAAGTAAAGAAAACATAAACTAAGACCTTCAGAAGGCTAAGCAACTAGGAAGGGGAAGGTGGTGTCAGTTACTCTAGGAAAAGGCAATATCATCTCCTGAGAAGTCAGAATATTGTCTGCTTTTAGGACAAATGAAAATGGGATGGAAAACAAAAAGACTCAATTAGCAAGTCATCTAACTTAAATGGGGCCAAAGTCCACATGGTCTACTAGAAGTGATATCCATCAAACCATACCTATTTGAATTAAATAACTGGGTCAAAAAATAAAAAGAGACTTTGTGGCCATTCAATATTTTCCTATAGTTATTTATTTTTTATATTTTAATTAATTTAATATTATTTTAAAATATGGACATATGACATAGGAAGTGTGATATGTCAGCCATCCAGTAATATTTATCAAGTACTATCAATGTTTCATAGCTGTGCTTTGTACTGAGAGGAAAGTGAGATACAGTTAATTTATTGGCAATAATAAATATTAAAAGTTACACACAAATTCCTCAAAAAGTTAAACAGTTACTCTATGACAAAAAAAAAAATCTACTCTTAAGTTTAGAACCAAGAGAAGATGACATTAAATGATATATTAAACAAAAACTTATACAGGAATATTCACAGCATCATTCAAAGTTGATAAAAAATTGGAAACAGCCCTGGCTAATATGGTTCAGTGGATTGAGCACTAGCAAGCCTGTGAACCACAGGGTTGCTGGTTTAATTCCCAATCAGGGCACGTGCCTGCGTTGCAGACCAGGTCCCCAGTTGTGGTCAATGTCTATCTTGCACATCAATGTTTCTCACCTTCTCTTTCTCCTTCTCTTCCCATCTCTCTAAAAATAAGTAAATAAAATCTTTTAAAAAGGTGGAAACAATCTTAATGTCCATTAACTAATGAATGGATAGATAAAAAGCAGTATAGCCATACAATGGAATACTATGCAGCAATATAAGGAATGAAGTACTGATACATGCTACAACAAAGGTGATTTTTGTAAGTATTATACTAAGGAAAAGAAGCTAATAAAAAAAACAGTACAATATAATTCTATTTATATGAAAGTCCAAAATAGGAAATTTATAGCAACAGAGAGTAGATTAGGTTTTGCCTAGGACTGAGGCAGTTTCCAAGGGAATGGGAATTGACTGCTAATGGGTGTAGGGTTTCCTTTAGGAGTAGGGAAAATGTTCTAAATTAAATTATGGTGTTTGTTGAACAACCCTGTGAATATACTGTAAAACATTAAATTGCACACTTTAAACAGGTAAATTATATGGTATGTGAATTATATCTGCAGTAAAGCAATTTTGAAAAGCTTTTCATGGCTCTAAGTCAGTTTTTCAATTTAATTTACCTTGTCTCTTTATGGTATTATAGGTATTTTGCCTTAATGACATTCATTTATAGCTAAAATAATAATTTTTAGAAAAGAAAATACATATATATTCACTAAGAATGTCAAAGAAACAATACATTTTGTGTTCACCTTTAACATCACCTATAACTATGTAACTAAAATCCATCTATTTTTGTATCCTCCCTTCCTTGTACTGATAAAACATAAATTTAGTTTTGAGTTAAAGCAAACAAGGTCATTATGTTTGTAGAGTTCCCTACAGCTTTTCTATTCTAGCAATCTGTGACCCATAAATAATGCAGGGCCTTGTCCTTCTGTAAATGACTTTCTTGCAACATGAGTCATAATACATGGAAACAAAAAAAAAGAAAGAAAGAAAGAAAGAAAGAAAGAAAGAAAGAAAGAAAGAAAGAAAGAAAGAAAGAAAAGAGAAAAAAAGAAAAGAGAAAGGGGAAGGTTTACAGGAACAAGTATAAAGGACACATGGACAAAAGCTGTGGGGGGGTGGAAATGGGAGGGAGCTGGGGAGGCTAGAGCGGTGGGCTGGGATGGGAGTAGAAGACAGAAAACTGTACAAGAACAACAATTAAAATAAAATTAAAAAACTTTTAAAAAGGAGAAGAGAAGAAAAGAGAAGAAAAAAGAAAAAAGAAGTCACCCTGCAGTCATGGAATTTAATGTATTTCTAGTTCCCAATTAAATTATGAATCCCATCTATCCTCTTTTGTAGTTGCATCAAAAGCCAACTTTTAGACATTTAACAACTGTATTTTTACCAAAGCAAAGGTAAATCACAGGTAATTTGAAAAGCTCTTGTATTTTGCTTTGGGAGTTAAAACAGCAAAAAAGAAAAAAAAATCAGTTTCTATGTGACCCCTGAACTTTGAACCACAACGCCACAACCTCCTTGCCACTAAAACATTCAGTGCCTTAATCTCCTCTCTCTGCACTGATGTAGTGCTGAGGGGAAAAAAAACCAACGGAAAAAATAATCTGGGGACTTCATCAATTTTTCATGAATTTTCATTTAGGCCAGAACCCCCTTTTACCCTGGTCGATAGATCAAGCTGCTGTCATATATTTACCACCTGGGGCTACAGCTGCTATCTCTAGGGGCTGCCACTGACTCGGGCTACATCACAGGCAGCCACAATCTGTGCGAAGAACCCTGTGCTCCTGCTGCTCCAAACGCTCAAGCTGAAACCTTGTCAGCACCAGCAAAGCCTGGGCCCTCTCAGTGAGTCCATCGGAAAACTGTGTATTAACTTCTTCAGTGCCTCATGTCTTGCTGTGGACCCCATGATTCTGTTTTCTAAATATGTAAAAAATGACTTTCTGCTACAAGACCTTTTAGTTCAAGTGATTTGGAAAGTACTGCCTGGATGGCTTTTTCCCTCCAAAACCAAAGAGGGAAAGTGTATATGAGGTGATACAAACCTTCATTACAATGATTGGTTCTGTATCTTTTTCCTCCACCACTTTGTGCCCTTACATAAAACTGAAGTATGTATTAAACAAAAACAAAAAAGAAAATAAATACAGTATGGTAAAGGACAGAAGGACTTCTATACAATCAGTCAAGGCAGATATTGATAGGAGTGCATATTTCATACAACAGCAGGAACTAAGATTTAAATTAAAAATGAAAACTGAGATGAAGGGGAGCCAAAAATTGTCCTTAGTTTTACCATTAACCGTTTCACTGTAGAAGTTGTAACAAGTCTGGTTCCTACTTATCCATACACTCTCGGCAACCCAAATACACCTAAATCAGTAATTCTCAACTGACCTCAGCCCCCCTCACCTCCCTCCCCTGGGCACATTTGCAGTGTCTGGAGACATTTTTGACTGTCATAAATGGGATAGGGAGGGTCCCGAGCAAAGGCCAGAGATACTGCTAAATAGTCTACAATGCACAGCATAGACCCCACAACAACAAAAAAAAATCACCCTGCTCCAGTTCCCTCACACCCCTTCAGAGCTAAATTCTTGGAAGAACAGGCAGCGTTTACCATTCCAACTCCACCACCTACCCATTTTTCCTAGAGCCCAGAGAAGCCTTTCATTTGACCATCATGTGGCATTTGCGTTGCCAATCACTTTTCCATTCAGAAAATTATTTCCTTGGTTTTCTTGTCATTTCACTGCCAATATCGCATCAGCTCTGAAACCTCCTCTGAGCCTCCTGTACCAGCACTTCTTTCTTTTCCTCACCATTAAATACTGGGGTTCTAGGCAGGGTGAGTGGTCTTAGTTCTTCTTAACCACTGGGCACACAGCCTGCCTGGGCAAACATGTTTACTTCTATTGACTCTTCATGGCTTGGCTTCAACCTCTATCTGAGAAAAACCTTTCTTCTCAATTCCAGAAACTTTTTAAAAAACAGAACATGAGGTATTTTCACCTTGATGTCTCATCAATGTGGCAACCAATACAGACAAAGCTAACTGCACTCTTTGGTTCTCACTGCAGCTATTTCTCCCGTCTCTGCCATTCTTATGGATGGTGGTACTATACCCACAGTCAATATGCCATATCGATATACACACACACACGTATATATGCATATATATACGTGTGTGTGTGTATATATCACCCTCTAACTCCCAAATTGACCCTAAAGTAATATGATTTATAATTTCTTAATATAATTCAAACTATTCCCTTCAATCTTCACTGTTATTTTCAGTTTAAAATCTAGCATATACCCTCTTCTGAGTTATTCAGCAGCTTCCTAACTCCTTTCTGATTTCAGTCATCATTCCTTTAACCCAGGGGTGTCAAACTTTTTTTCACCAGGGGCCACATCAGCCTTGCAGTTGCCTTCAAAGGGCCAAATGTAATTTCAACTCCTTAACAGTTAAGGAGTAGTTACATTTATACAGTCCTAAAATTATTTAAGCCCTTTGAAGGCAACGGCAAGCCTGACGTGGCCCCCAGGTGAAAATGAGTTTGATACCCCTGCTTTAACCCAATCTTCACTTCTCTTCCAAAGACTCGCCTTTCACATAATGAAAAAAATCTAGATTTTGTGAGGCAGTGCATGCCTACCTTTGGACATACCCTGCCCGCCAACCTTATATCAAGCCACCTGCAGTTTTCCAAATGCACAATGTTTGTAGGCTTCCATTTTTTCCTTTGATGTTTAAAAAATGGATGTTCCATAACTGAGCATTTATGTTAAGGGTTCTAAAATATGAAGGTCAAACTTTCATATAATCTTGTAGAAGAGCATTTATATAATTTATACCCTTTTATAAAAATACATTGGTTACCAATACTATTGCAAAATCATGATGCTTTCACCCAAATATCCATATTAATACTCTTAATAAAACATAAAGAAAGACAGAAGACTGATGAGCTAATGTGAAAGAGATGAGCAGCATATAAATGAATGCTGTTTGATCTTGTGTTGCTCAAATGGCATGAACTGCTGACATAGCTTTAGAAGAAAGAATTTTATTCACCAGTTAAATTCAATTTGAAGACTTCTGTTTTCTTCTTTAGGTCAGAAATATTTTTAGGATTTCTCAAAGCTCATTGATTTAAAATTTTTCTTAAAGCTACTGTCATATTACAGGAGAAAAAAGTAAAAAAATCCACCGTTTAATTTTTTTCCTGAAACATTTTGATTCATTATTAATGATGCAATTGTGAGAGAAAGAAATCCTTCCCAATTATTAAATAAAAGTACAAGATACATACTTACTGAAAGTATTTTAACAAAACTAAGGCTCCAAAACTTGTAAGTTTATGCCTACACAATAAAAAAATGACTGGTGGCCAATATTGAGAAGAAAAGTTAGTTAAGGATTTAAAATAGCTATTTACTACTAAGTATAAAAAAGAAAAAAATCAAAAATTCAAATTCTTAATTTTTACTTATATAAAATAGGCCATATTTAATTTTACTTTCTCCAAATATGGACAATTCTCTAAAACCAAAAATGAGAAGAAAAAAGATCGATCTTGAATTCCCCATTAACTTACTGTGTAAGTCACAGTCACTTAACCGTCACAGATTTCATTTTACCCATAAAAGAAGAGAATAATGCCTGCTCATATTTATTGCAAAGGCATTGGTGGGAAAAAAAGATCAATAGATTTTGACATTGAAATATTTCAGTATTTTTGAAAAGTTCCAGAAATAAGATATTTCAAAATAAAAGTGGAACAATTGACAATACTTGCATTCTTAACTTTTTTATATATTTCAAATCTTAGCAAACTGACTTTAATTTAACTGCATTTTAAATTACTTGTAAAAATAAAATTACCTGGTTCCCATGTGAAATGGAATTGCTAGCTAAGGTTCTAATGTTCATATTTCGAGGTCTTTCACAAAACAAATTTGGGTCTTAGGATTTTTCTAATCTTTTCTTGTTGGACTTACACATTTCAAGCATAAGTGGGTTCTAGATTTCCTAATATGAACTATAAATGCAAAGACTGGACACTTGGGAATAAAAGCTTTCACTGGATAGTTCAATAAGAAGTAGTATGATTATGTTTACTAAAATATGCTTTCATGTATAAAGGTAATGATACATTGGTGAGAATTTCAATACACAAAATGTATAATCTAGTACAATACACTGTAGAATGTGAGTGTAAGTATTAACTTTAATTACAGACATTGTTACCACCTCTGGCCATATAAATAAGATTCAGGCTTCCTGAAATTTCTCAGTTCTCTTATTATGAGACTTATTTGTACAATGAAAAATTTGAAAAGTACAATCTGTTTTAAGACCCAATTACTGCCATCTTATTCACAATTAATTCTAGATAAAAATCTGTTTTCAAAATAGATAATATCAAAAATGTATGCTACTATTTAAATTACATTTCCAAATCCTTCCTATAAGCTGGAAAAACATTTATCTCATATTTTTTAATTTTTTCTGAAAAGTAATCCATGAAATTATGGAATCAATGTTCAAATTACAGCAAAGCATTGATATCTTAATTCACTAGTGCTATTTGGGCTATATGATGTATGTGTGTATGTGTATATATATATATTTTTTTAAATGTCAAAGTCAGGGCAAATCCTTACTGCTGATTCTGAAGACAAAGTCAGACCTGCCAATGTACAAACATTCTGTTCCTATAGAAATAAGATTTCTTCCATGATTAATTTTTATTAAATAAATATAGTTGATGTAATTGTTGGTATGTTCTTGCTGGCATGCCTGGAGTAACAATTTCTGAATTCAGCCTGGAGTAAAGGAGTTAATTTAACATAGAACATATATTCTTTTTAAAAGAGCCTGATAAAATATAGAATTAGAAATGTGTGTGCGTATTTTATACATAGGTAACATAAATAGGTACAATATCAAATTTATTCCTTGTATTTGATTCCATGTTAGACATAAAATTTTCATTTAACACTGCCAATTTTAATACTTGATTATAGCTCTTATTAATAATTCAAATTTTAAATATGACCAACATTATCACCAACTTGTTTTAATATACTAACAATTGCCACATTGCTTTAATAAATAAATTTACTGCATTTATTAAATAAATAATGCCTGACTTGGCATTATTTTGGCCAGCCTTCTTTGCAGAAGACAAAGTAAAATTACACAGATTATGTTCATTGTTTTATCCTGTTGGTATTGAGCATCTATGGGGACAAGTCAAACTCATTACAAATAAATCAAAGTAACTGTGCATATCATTTTTTAGAGGTTCATTTTGTTCACTTACGTGCCACTTCCAGAGATGCATTTCGACTCACAGCTTCACCAAGATAGTTCCTTGCAACACAAACATAGCTTCCTTCATCAGGTTTACTTCTGCGCCCGTGCACAATGCGCAAGAAGAATAAGGATCCGCTCGGCAGCAGCATCCTGTGGGACCGGGGATCATCCTTGTCTGTCTCCACCCGCTCACCATCCTTGTACCATTCAATGGTGGGTGTTGGTCGGCCCTCTGCCTTACAGTTCAAAGTAGTGGGCTCTCCCTTAGAAACAATGACATCTGAAGGGTGCTCCACAATCCGCGGCTGAAAGTCTTCCTGGCGAAGACGAGATCCTAGAGAACATGAGAGAATAAAGATGTGCTTTCACATTTTCTCTTTTTCAAAAAAAAAAATCTTTATTGTATTTTTCCATTACCATTAATCTTCTTATACCCCTCTCCTGACAATCACCACACTGTTGTCCATGTCCATGAGTCCTTTTTCCTTTTTGCTCAATCCCACCATCCCCTAACAATACCCCCCACTAGCTGTCATCTGTTCTCCATCTATGAGTCTGTCTCTGTTTTGCTCCTTAGTTCAGTTTGTTCATTAGATTCCACATATGAGTGAAATCATATGGTATTTGTCTTTCTCTGATTGGCTTATTTCACTTAGCATAATGTTCTCCTGGTCCATCCATATTGTCACAAGGGTTCACTTCTCCAAAGAGGACATGCATGCAGATGGCCAACAGACATATAAAAATATGCTCAATGTCACTAATCATCAGACAAATGCAAATTATACCCACAATGTGATATCATCTTACACCTGTCAGAATGGCCATCATCAATAAATCAAAAAACAAGTGCTGGTGAGGATGTGTAGAAAGGGGAACCCTTTTGCACTGTTGGTGGGAATGCAGACTGGTGCAGCCACTGTGGAAAACAATATGGAGATTGCTCAAAAAATTAAAAATGGATCTGCTTTTTGACTGAGCAATCTCACTTCTGGAAATATATCCAAAGATATGCAAAACACTAATTTGAATGAATATAAGCATCCCTATGTTCACTGCAGCATTATTTACAATCACCAGATATGTAATCACCCAAGTGTCCAACAGTGGATGAGTGGATAAAACAAGTATGTACATTTATACAATGGAATACTACTAGACTATAAAACATTTTTCCCTTTGCAATAGCATGAATGGACCTGGAGAGCATCATGCTAAGTCAAATAAGCCAGTCAGAGAACAAGAAATACCATATGATTTCACTCATATGTAGAATCTAATGAACAAACTGAACCAACAAGGGAAACAAAGGCAGACTCATAGATGGAGAGCAGGATGACAGCTATGGGGAGGAGGGTAGGGGTGGAGGAGTCAAGCAAAAAGGAGAAAGGACTCATGGATAAGGACAACAGTGTGGTGATTGTGGGGGGAATGGGCATAAGGGGTACAAATGGTAATGAAAATCAATAAAAAAACTGAAAAAAGTTTGCTTTTAAAATTTTCCAACCAATAGCCTAACATTAACATATTTTTGCCCAATAAACAAGTAATATTTATTCCTCAATGTTATATCAGTTTAGTTTCAATATTCATTAAAAATGAATATTTTACCTTAATAGAGGAAATTTAATTTGCTAGTAAATAAATGTTTTCTTTTCTGAAAAGAATTAACTTTTAAAATAAAGGACACATGGATAAAAACTAGGGGGTTGGAAATGGGAGGGAGGTGAGGAGGGCTGGGGGGTGGGCTGGGATCGGAGTAAAAGACAGAAAACTGTACAAGAACAACAATTAAAATAATTTTTTTAAAAAGTTGCTGGTTACCATTTGTTATCCCATCAGATACAAAAAGGAACGTAAACTTTACAAGTGCTAAGTACCTAAAGTAAAAGAGCAATTCACAGTGCACAGAATTTAAAAAAAGAAAAAACTAAAGAGCACCAAGGCATTTAAATACGGACAGGTAATCACACCATACATCACGATAATAAAGAAAGTCACATATTGTAATTACTGGGTCCCTATAGAAAATGAGGAATTTGCAGATTATAAAAAGTAAAAAATATTTTAAAAATAATAATCAAGAAAGATATCAAAGAATTTAAATATAAAGGGCTAATCATAGTTTGCAAGTCAGTAACATATTCCCAGATGTAAATATCTGAACACACAGCCATAGAATCCGATCCTGAAGTGCAGAAGAGTTGTATGTCACTTTTTATGTAACAGGCATATGCTTGGCTGCAATCACCTGATAGTGAGATATCCTCTCTGTTCTCCAGTCTCCCACCTACATTCACCTACATTCTCCCAACTGTCAAAATTAATCTATTATTAAAACAAAGCAAGTCAAACATCCATGCTATTAGAGTGTCATTTACAATATCAAAATAGTTCCCTATTTATTAAACACTTGGCCTGGGTAAGGCTTGGGTAAGACCTTAAATGCAGGGGTGGGCAAACATACATTTTCAGTTGTTTGTATGGAAAATCGTATGGTAATTAATAAAAATGCAAGAATAAACTGTGTTGTATATGCTTAACCATAAACCTACTGTAGCCCACCCTGTATATTAATACTTAATTAAATGAAATGTTAAATAATAGAATATAAGAGAAAAAGAGGCAAAATAGCCAAACTAGTTAGCAGTAAGATTAAGAATCTAGCATGTTCAACTAAGAGAATTTTATTAATTTATCACTATAACATATATAAACAATTTTAGTGTTATCATATTTGGATATTCTTCCAGCAACTTTATCCCCACTATTATAAAAAAGTCAAAAGAATATCTACAATCTAAATGTAAGAGGTAAAACTATCAAAAATTGGAAGAAATTACAGGAGCCAATTTTCATGACCTTGAGTTAGGGAACATTTTGTGGCTATGACACCAAAAGCACACATGACAAACAAAATAATATGTAAACTGGACTTCATCATATTTAATTATGTTTGGGCTTCAAAAAAAAACCACACCAAAAAGTGAAAAAGGCAACCCACAGAATAATAAAAATATTTGTAATCATTTATCTGTTATGGGATACATAGCTAGTTCTTTATATATAAAGAACTCATGTAACTCAATAAAAATACAATAACCAAACGTAAATGTGGGCAAGGGATTTGAATGAACATTTATCCTAACTAGCTGCACAAATGGCCAGTAAGCACAACAGAGAGATGTTTAACATCATTAACTAGTAGGTGAATGCAAATCAAAACCACCATGAGCTATACTTCATAACCACTGGGATGGCAATTATAAAAAATGTAAAATATGTATGGTCAGTGATGTGGAAAATTTGAGAGACTCATACATTGCTGGTAGGAATGTAAAATAGTTGCAGCCACTATGGAAAATAATGTGGATTTCCCCCTAAAATACTTTAGAATTCACATATGACCCAGAAAGTCTACTGCTAGATACATGTCCAAGAAACATGCAACCTTCAGTCCACACAAAGTTTTGCACATGAATGTAACATACTGTGCATAGCAGTGTTATGATAAGAACAAAACAGTGGAAAGAACCCAAATATCCATCAACTAAGGAATAGATAAATGATGCATATTTACATAATGGAACATTATTCAGCAATTAATAGGAATGAAGTACTGATAAATACTACAACATGGATGAACTTTGAAAATATTATGCCAAGTCAAAAAAGCTAGTCACAAAAGACCACATATATGATTCCATTTTTTATGAAATGTCCAGGGAAAAATCCTTAGAGCAGAATGTAAATTTGTGGTTTTCTAGGGTAGCTGATGGGCTCAGGGTGAAGGGAGACAGGGGAATCTTCTCAGGGTAGTGAAAACATATGAAGATACACAGTGGTGATGGTTGCACAGTTCTGTGAAGATCACAATTTATTACATTGTACACTTTAAGTGAGTAAATTGTATGCTACATAAATTATATCTCAAATAAGTTTTTGAAGAATCATGAATAAAGGCACTGTGAACAAATTTAATACAAAGCAGTGTAATAATTTGTTTTTACTCTAACCAATAAGTTATTTTCTTCGTTTACAAGTTTAGGTTTTAAATGTAGTCATCATTCCAGCAATAGCTAACAGAACATAAACTAAAATTGAAAGGTCTTACCAGCCCAGTAATAGATGATAGATAGGTAGGTAGGTAGGTAGGTAGGTAGATAGATAGATAGATAGGCAAAATACAGCTACAACTGAAAAGTTTTGATGTTATTACAATTGAGGGGGTTAATTCTGAGCCCCTTTAAAATCAGGCATTACACAACTAGAGCAGAGCAGTGAACTTTAAAATGGATAAGCCTTAGATAGGTCCTTGAATTCTTTGAAATTATTATAAAATATGTATTCCTGTGCGGGCAGGAGAAAGTAGTGGTGAGGGGAACCATAGCTTTCATCAAATTTCCAAAGAGATCTGGGCCATTAAAATTATCACTAAACTACTAAACTACTACATTATTGGACCAAAATAACCTCAGCATTTGGTTAAACAAATACACACAAAAAGACAGCTGAATTGGCAACCACACTCATTGGGAATTCAAATCCCAACAGTAGAGGGGGCTATTCATCACACGAAATGCCCTGAAACCATTAAACCACAAGAGCTTTGATACCCAAAGGCATACTCTGCAGGGACCAACCCCAGACCTGCAGATCAGAATCAGAATTTTAACAAGATCCCCCGAGGGATGCATGTGCATGTTATAGTCTGAGAAGCACTGCTCTGACCAGGTTTTGTATGGTCCTGAGCTAAGAATGCATTTACATTTTTTAAATGTGAGAAGACTGAGGAGGGGGAGGAAAAGCAGGGAAAAAAGAAAAAGGAGCAAGTCACATTGTTGGAGGAAAGAAAGAGACCCTACATGGCCTAAAGTGCTTGATATATCTGCCACCCGAACCTTTAGAGAAAAAGTTGGCCAGTCTTGCTCTAGAGTCCCTGTTTATCAATTTACATTAAAACTTCAGTTCTTAAATTTATCTCTCTCTTACACAGGGGACACAAAGTGGTTTTCTTCAGGTTTTAGATTAAAAAATACTTTGGCAGCAATGCTAATGTTGCTCATCTAATGAGGAATATTCTTGTTTCCTATATGAACAGAGAGACTAAGCAATGTAGGGAAATCACTATCTACAATTGTAACTTCTTTTTTTCTTTTTTCTTTTTTTTTATTTCTTGCAGTTCCTTCCCACAGATCTAACACATAGCTGTGTGAATAAAGGAAGCAACACATTTACTCTATGAGGCGTTTCCAACGATGCAGGTCTACAGAAAAAGCCCCATCCGGATAGACCTCAACTACAATTGTAACTTCTTTTCCAGCTGACAGGCAGCAAGTGTGGACATATTTTTAGATCTCAGTTATTAACTGGGCAATCCTATGGTCAAGTTGTAATTTAAATTTTTTATTCAACTGCCCTTAGCTATGATAAAGAAAGACAATGGAAATTAGTCACAGGGTTCTAAAGATGTACCTGCAAATGCTTATTTTTACTGTCCAAAAAAAATGAGCTATAAAATAGTAAAGTGAATTCTCTATGAGTGCATAGCTAGTAGAGGCAGAATTAGAACTCAAGACCTTTAACCCAAAATGTGGCAGGCATTTTTAAAAATGAATGGACGACTAAGTAAAGAATGCACGTGAATGCATGTTACCACTACGCTAATTCCAAAACCCTCTTCTAAAGTTGATCCCCATAAAACGAGTCAAGTGACTGCCTCCAGTCATAATGCAGCCAGAAAATGTCTTCCTTGTTTTTCAAAGGGTGATCCTCAAACCACCTGCCTTAGAATCACTTGGCAGATTTTTGGTCTCCACAGTGAACAAGATGCATCAGAAGTCACAAGTGGAAGGGTCTAAGAAGATGCGTCTTTAGCGTGTCTGCCATAAGGTCATGTACTACCTAGTTAGACTGGTTAGATGTTATCATTCCTCAGAAATATAAAAATCACCAACAGGATGCACATGCATCTTTGAATAGTGTTCTAAGCACCCAAATCTACATAGTGGATTACTTCTGCTTCTCAGAGACTATCAAACAATGATTTTGTAATAAATCATTGTAATTTTTGATAAAATGTTTAATTAAAAATTGAGTATTTTATTAGCTCTTCAAATTTTAGAGGTATGGAGATAAAGTTTAAAATCATAATTTGTGAATATGTTTAAATTCAGTTCCACTTAGGTGATAACCACTTATCTGCAGTGAGTGCTACAGATATACTTTTGTTTTCAGAAAGAAATTCAATTCCATAACAAAATAAAGGAGGATAAAGCACCCGGAAAAAACATCTGTGGATGTCATTTTATGTATTCCAAAATAAACTATCCCTACGTCATTATTCATCTGGAATATAGTTATTTCCTTCAACTAAGCTTTACTTTTCACTCACAGACTAGATTAGCCATATCTGGTTAAGTTAAGCAATACATTTCACACTTTTGCTCAAATTTTCCAAGGAAGAAGAAATTCTTGGCAAATTAGAGATGGTATGCAGCACAAATCCCTCCATGAAACATCTAGGTGGTGACAGTTTTTCTTTTTCTTAAAAATGTATATAAATATTATGTCCTACTTATAATAACTATGTTTGCTTTAACAAAATACCCCCTCAAAATAATCTAGCAAATTAAGCCCTGAAGAATCTCTATGAACATAATTCTGAATGTGACCAGATACCTCGCACTAAGTTATCGCTGACCCAGTTTGAGAGGTACACACAGCAACACGAAAAAGTGCAGGCTGTGTGACCCATCAGAATAAGAAAGGGAGGTGTGGTAGGAATAAAGAATGTGGTTTATTCATTAGCAAATACTTATGCCTCCCTTTTATCAGGTACAAACACTGACACCAATGTCTTACCAATTGTTTCACATGATGGAAAAAAATCATATATATAGTTTGCCATGATATGTAGTAAACATTCAGTGTATAATCTTTCTCTTCTATAAACAACAGCAAACATACTTTCAAAAATGTTCCCCTTAAGTCTGAAAGTTGTTACCAATTTCTTATTTGCCAAAATAAGTCCTATTCACAATTTTCTGCGTGGAAAGAAAATTTTCTGTGTCACTAGCCTTGTTCATTATTGAGCTAATGTAATTTGTAATAAAATGGGTTAATCAATCACTTCATCAACTCTTCCCTTACAACTTCCCCATCCTTAAATTTTTCGTGATGACTCAATTCCAATGTACTTTTATCTTCCTAGATGTCCCATGAAATGACAGGATGTGGTGAGAAAGTCATTGTTTGGAAAACACGAAGACTATTTTATTCATTTGAACCTTGCTGAAACTCTCTCAGGAGATTATCTAATTTGGCAATGGCCTAAAAAAACGTATAAGATTTTCATTCCATCTGGAAGCACAGCAGTGCCATGTTAAAAATAAGTTTAAATTAGAAAGGACATCAAAATAGAGGCCTAGAAATACTATTTAATTATTGCAAACTTTCTACATGGCTTGTCAATGTAAAAAAAAACAAACTAAACTAAAGGGCCAAGGGTATGAAAGGGAATTGAGAAATATAAAAGATGCTTTTTATCCAACTTAAAGGGAAGTTTTGATTCTGAAAGTCTCAACTGTGTAACACGCATGCCGCAGCATCCCTATTGCCCGGTCATCCGGATCCAACACACAGAAGGCTTAGCTGCTAGAAACCTTCTGGTTCCAAACTCCCATTTCACAGATAAAAATAAGAAAAAAATATAGACACAAAGAACTAAAAGATTTTATCCCCAAAACTGAAACTAGAACATAGTTTCCTTAGCTGTGAGTACAAGCTTGCTTTTCAGGATAAGTGTTCCTTCCCTGTTACCACTCCCACATTTGGGAATTCGAAAACAGAAGGTCTAAATTAGAAAGTCCCGAGCTCTAGATTTCATTTTTCCTTTTCTCTTTCCTTTCCCCCGCCCCAGGTCATTGTATGATTTGTTATATGATCTTAAGCAATTTACCTAAGCTTTCTTATGGTACTATTTCTTCATCCCCACATTGAGGCAACTAGAAGAGTAAATTACGTCATTGTTTTATAACGTGACCCCTCTTTATGGCTCTCACGTCACAATGAATATATCTAAAAGAAAAGATAATAGGTAGCAACTTAAATTTATTACCACAGAGTAAATGTTTTATCCACTTTGATTAAAAAATAATTGACAACATAATTGTATAAGTTTAAGACATACAGTATAATGGCTGGATTTACATATATTGTGCAATGATTACCACATAGGTTCAGCTAACATCCATCTTCTCATACAGCTACAATAACAAAAGAACAGAATAAACAAAAATATTTTTCCTTGCAATGAGAACTTTTAGGGTTTACTCTCTTAACAACTTCCTACATATTACACAGCAGTGTTAGCTACAGTCATCATGGGGTACGTTACCTCATTGGCATTTATTTATCTTATAACTGTCTTATATGTTTGACCTCCTTCCTCCAATTTCCCCTCTCCCAACTCCTTCAGTCCCCACCACCTCAACTCTGGTAACTACAAGTGGTTTGACCTTTTTCCAAGAATTTTTTTTAAGATTGCACATATTAAGTGAAATCACACATTATTTGTCTTTTTCTGTCTTACTCATTTCACTGAAAAAAGCTAATTTTTAAGGATATGTGTTTTCGATTAATGTTCATTAGAAAAGTTTGCCCTTAATAGGTTTTGTGTCTACTATGCAAAGTAACAGTTATCAAAATGCTTTCTTAGAGAACCCTTCCAAAGCTAACAGTTTAAAAGCTTTTGTTTAAAAAGTAGTTAATGTAACACTTGGACTTTATGCTTAAATGCCTATAAAATTTATTCACATTGCCAATAAGTACACAGTTCTATAAATTACATTAACCGAAGTCCAACAAGTAACATGTGTATACTTAATCTTAAAAGTAAATCTTGTATCCATTATATAAAATACAAGATTAGTCAAGGTATTTAAATTTTCCTTTTTCAGGGTGAGCAAGTTATTCCTTCAGAAGTAGTAACTAAGACTGATCCATAAAAGTTTTTATCTGAATTTCACAACTGCATTTTAGGTCCTTATTTCTGTAGTCCTAACAGAAATTGGTGAAAATTATTAAAAGTAGAACAGGCTTTCCCTCTTTTTTTACTTCACCACCCTATGTTATTCAGTACCTTCACTAGGTACATTTTAATTGCTCTTTGTAATACTCCGTTTTATGGATGCCTACATCCAACCCACCCAGAAGCGGACCTTACTGAGCAGGGAGCCCAGGAGAAAACAGCAGCCTCCAGGGAGGGCAATTCGGGTTTAGGTAAGTTAGAACCAGTAGCCAAAAGCAATCAAAATTAGGGGTGCACACATGCAAAAGCTATAAAACACTGAAGATCAATTCTAAACCGCAAATCCAAAAGATCTCCAATAAATTTCTAGGAGTTATTTCCTCTTGAGAAAATAATTAATTTACTATTTTATACATTCGTTTCTCCACAATTCAGTGAGAAGCCAATGTATTAATCTGCACCTTCATCCAATACTAGTTCAAATCAATTTGCTACACCTTACCATGGTTGAAGGCATTCTTTAAAGGGTGATTTGCCACCAAATCAGAAGTTTTCATGGGGTATGTAGATTGGGTTTACAATGACAAAAGCAACCTCTATTCCAGGCAGGTATCTTTAAAATCCAGCTTCTTATTGTCATATATATAATGTTATTGATATTTATAATATTGATACACTGCATTTGACTTTACAAAAGATGATGTAATAAAACAATCTCAAAACTCATTTGTTTAACAAAGTTTAATCTTCTAAACACCATCCACATTTATTTGGTGGAGATTATGAATGATTTTCAGAAAAATGACATTCTAATGTAAATTCCTAACAGAGTGAAAACATATTGGCCTTCTATCCTATTTCTTAAAGAATACCATATGAAAATGCTATTGTGGGAGCATTAATCTTGGTAACTGCAGATGCCAAAGGTTCCAGTCTCAGTGTGAGAAAACACCGCTCCTACCAGCGTTAGTATTTTACACATGTGTGCTAAGCTTTGTTAAATATTTAGTTTTGGATAAATGTGCTTAGAAATCTTGATATATTTTCCTCTAACCTAAAATATTTAATTATAAAGTTAAATTGAGATTCAATGAATCCAATTTCAATAGCAGACACACATATTTTTTACTATATAGTACACTAAGGATTTTTTAAAAACAGAATTGAAAATGTTAGTACAATTCAGAAAGTTTCTAAAGAGAATAATACTTAAAAATTACTTTAAAAGTCACGACTGCCATGACCAAATATATTAGCTCAATCATGACTAAGTAATGCACACGAAGACTGATTTTAGGCTTGTTTACTTCCAATCAATATTCAACTACTAAAGAACTTGATCTAAAATATGAACCTCATCGCATCACTTCATTATCTTTTTTGATATGGTTTCTAAAACATGGATTGGCTTTTGTGAAATGAAAGTAAGGAATGACAACTCAGAAACTAAATGTAAAATTTTGTGGGCATCTGTGCATGGACCTTTTTAAGAAATACGGTACGTCTTTGGCAGTTAATAGAGATTCTCTATCAATAAGAAGACTGAATTGAAATTGCTCTTGTCCAAAAGTTGGATAAGAGTGTGAATTGAGGCAAGTTTCTTACCCTCTTCACACCTTGGTTTATGTATCTATAAAACATAGCTGTACTAACCTAATAATATTGCTGTGATGACTGAATGAGATTTTGTCATGAGCTGAGCACACCATAAGCACTCGGTAAATGTTCACTACCATTAGTGTTTTATAATGTATGATTCTTTCATTGTATAACCTCTATTACTATACTCAAAGGAACTCTGTCCCTATAGGGACAAAGGACTACCTACCATCTGTAAGATATAGTCTTTTTTGCAATAGTAGGTCATTCAAAATACAGCTTCTACCTAGCTCTCTACTGCGATATTCTAGCACTGCCTATTCCTACCTGCCAAATTAAGTCATTCTGTATGATAGACCTCATGTTTCCATGACAGCTTCACGTTTTCAACAACTCTGCAACTTAAATTGTCCACATACTATAAGTTCCAAAGATGACAACAATAAGTGCTCAATCGATTTGTTATATAAAAATACATGAATGTATAACTTTTGTTATTCTGCCAATAGAGCAACAGGTAGCTATATTTTTATTTAAAAAATCTGTAACTGTGAAAGACGGAGTCTACTATGGTTTATGACAAACTGAATGAGTGGGGCTTTAATACCAGACATTAGTGTCTAGGCATGCAGAGAAGTTATTTGTAAATCATATTCACTGGAATTTAATCATATATTGAAGCTTAATATTTGATTGATAAAATATTGTCCATCGTAAATATTTTATTGAAATAGGTCATAACAATACTGCTGACTTTTCATTATAAAAATCTTGAATCAGTTGTGTAATTGATATGAGAAGCTTCAATTTTTTTTGTTGCTTTTCTATTATAAGTCTAAAGAAGATAAAGGAAATACTTTGAAGACACATTATCACAACTTAGATTAAATGATATGACAGAAACAAGAGTATTATTAGAACACTATCTGAAATTAACTCTTACCAATAGTTTCAGGGGATGGTAAAAATAAAATCATCTTTTTTCCTTTTAAAGTAATATCTCTTTCCTTGACATCTCTAAATTATGGCTTTATAAAATTGTGTATCTTCAAAATAAAGCTATACCTCTTGCAATAAAGACCCAAGTCAAAGATGAGTTTAGTGAACCCAAAGATGAAAAGAAATATTTTCTCTTAAAGAGTGGGATCGTCCATATTGTATTCAGTTTTCTTTGCATTGTACAATGACATGTTGGAATTCTTTTTCTGAAGTCTGTACCTTGGAGTGTGAAGGAGGTTTATAAAGGTAGCTGAATACAACCCATACTTTTCTCTTTGTCTTGGACTATCATGCTCAGATGAATGGGCTTTCTCAGTCGACCAAACTGAACAGAAGAGACAGCATCATATTTGTGTGGAGGTATTTGCAGGATACACACACAAATTCACTTTTAAGGTATTTATGCCACTATGACCTTCAACCAGATTTGGATCCAGAATAGGATGAAAAAGAGGCCATGTTTAATCAGCTGCAAGTAGCTGTTAAGCTTGATATTAAATCTGTTTTCAAATTTTTAGGATACTCTAGAAAAATTTCAAATTGGCACTTATCCCTCACTTTATGCAATGCATTAAAGTAAAAATAGACAATTGAATTTCTTTAAGAAAAACATTTGATCCAGTTTTATTTGGTAAATCATAATGAGTTTGATGTGACATCTGCCATAAGGCTCTACAAATGGTTGGTTAAATTTAGACTGAAAACAAGAGTTGCTTTCGTCTGCTGGGTAAAGAATACGAGTTACATTAATTATCAGGACACTTTTCATTCAAAGATCTAACTTGTTTTCATTTTTGTCTACTTATGATATCTGTTGATACCTTTAAAAAGTGAATGATTTAATACAGCTTTAAATTTTCTTTCAAGGAACATCTTCTGTTTTGGAGCAAAATGACCATCAGATAACATCATTGCCATGACAGAAATACTAAGTGTAGCTTTCAGTTAAAAGATTTTCTGTGTGCAGAGAAAAAAAAAGAGCTTGTTTTTCTGCTGAATGGAAAAAAGCAGCAAATTGGAGTGCTATAAATGTTTTAAAACGATTTTTTTCTGGTTGAATTATGTTTCACTAAAATATGCCAAAGACTCAGTTCCTTAGATCTCCAAAAAACATCTGACATTTCTAAACAAAAGACTTATAAAAATGTTAGTTTCCACTTAGTTCCTTTGCTTTAAAGACTTATAACATGAGGGATCATATGAATCAAGCATCTCCAGGTTTTCCCAGGTTATTACCATGTGACATGGAATTAACTTCTATCCTGCCACTCTCAAAATGCAGTGATTTCTTGTCACAAAGCAAAAAGAGAAGAACACGCAGACTTACTCTGGATTATGCTGAAGAGAAGGGAGATGCTGACAAGTGGGATAATTCAAATGCATAGAGATAGATAAATTATAATAGACGAGAATAATGATAGCTTAGAATAGGGTGGTAATTTTTAAATGCAGAAAGTTGCTTTTACTTTCAAATACTAAGTACATCAATTTCTGACAAGTTGGGTTTTATAAAAAAGCTGCAACTAAAAATGTGGAAGAGAATAAAAAGTATATGAATTTTTAAAAAGTATAATGATGGTTGCTTAATATTCAATGTAGTTATACTACTTTCAAAGGAAGCAATAATTGCAGTGTTTTATTTCTTAATAGATATAAAATTGCTGTTAGCATGAAAAAATAAAAGTCATTGTTACTTTTGTTATAAATTTCCATCACACAGAGTTAGAATAAAATCTGAGTTACATGTAAACTACTGAACTAGAAGTCTGAAATGAATCTAATAATGTCTGACTCAAGGAGTCTGCCTTTACACTCTACTTCCTCTTCAACACTCTCCACGGGAAACACCTTCCCTCTCACTGTGTCAGTTACAGCTTCTGTAACAAGAGCCAGATTTCTAGTGTGGTATCTCCAGTTCCAGAAAGCTCAAGGCTTAGATTGGGTGGCCACTTGAATGCTCAATCACAACTTCAAAAGTGACCTCTCTCTTTGTCTCATGCCTCATCCCTCTCTCTTTTCCAACATAATTCCATCTTTCTTCAGGCCCGTAAGACTGAAATTCCCAGCTGTACAGTATAACTCTTTAATTTCTTTCATTTCCCCTTAGAGGAGATTCCCATGAGTTCTTTCTCCTTTCAGTTTATGTCTGTCTGTCAGTTCCAACCCTCTCTAGACTCAGTTTCACACTATTATTATGCCAAAAGCTTCACGTTTTCTCTGTTCCAAATACGATCTTTATTCCTCTTGCTCATCACTCTCTACCCAGAAAAAAATATATACTAGGATTTAAGGGATCTAGGTGTGACTTTTCTTTAAACAAACAAACAAAGAAGTAAGACAAATAAATTTTTTTCTCTCTCTCATGGAGTGTTCTAAATTCTTCTCACTCCCACAGCCAGTAGAAATCCATTTATTCAGCCAGCTGAATTACAAATTGCACATTTCTAAGTCCCATTTATGTAGCCAGGATTAAGCAATTGCCTCGTGAGTTGTATGATGAAGCACAAAACCCTGAACCGTCAAGCCAAGTCTCGGCATTTATTTGGACGGCACTTACTCATGCTGCCAGGACGTCTTTGCAACACTGACTTACAGTCAAAGGTGCCAGAACATCACTTACTATATTAAAAATTGGCCATGCTTCTCTATTTTCTGAGTTCACTGCAAATTTGAAAAAAAAATATGTTGACTGCATGGGGAAAAATGAGATGCAGAATGTTCCATTTCCTTGAGGTCGCTCATACCAGACATATTTACCTAAATTGTCCATCCTGAAAACCGGCCTGTGAGACAGCTGCCTCCTGTGAGTCCTGAAATAATGATGTAGGCATTGAGAAAATCTGGATGATGTTTATCTATTTGGCTTATGAGTACCTTTAAATATAAAGTAAGGAAATATTTCCTAGTAAATAGGAGCCTTCAATAAATATCTGAACATTCCTGGTGAGACGATTAGCAAAAACTAGAGTGTAGTGGCAATGATATAATTAAAACACATTCAGCAGCCTCAGTATTTATATGTCTAGAATGTGGAATTTGAATTCAAATGCACAAAAACCTTAAACACAATTCACAGCAAAATTATGTCCACTGTCCAAAGTCTATCAACAATCAAGAAATGATTGTCATTAGTGTACAACCAAGTGATTTCTTTAGTTATCCTCCTTGGGGCTCAACAAGGTGTTAAGTCACAGAAACAAAGGCATGAATAAGAGCACAATGTCAGACTCTGTCAGGCTCAATAAGCACCACCTTGATGTACTGATGGTTCTTAATGAAGAAAACAGCCACCAATTAGATGACTGACGATTATGTTGAGAACCGAGTTGTCAAAACAGGAACAAGAGACTGACCTCTGAATACTAAATTATTTTTAGGTGGCATTTAATTACTCTTACAAGAGCAAAAGGCAAATGATTGCTCTTTACTGCAATAGGAAATTCTGCTTTAAACTTTATGTTTCACAGGCTTTCATCTTAGCTTTTTTTCCTCTTCTAAATTTGGCTGGAATATAGCTCAATACACTCTTTGACTATGATCAACTTTTACTGAAGAGTGCATACTAGAGATATAGACCACATACAGTGTTATAGGACCTAAGCAGCTAGTTCGTAAATTCCACATTCAGACAGACCTCAGGTTCAATCCTGGCTCCTAGAAGGCAGGTATATCTGTAGTAGAAAATATGAGCATCAGATTCTTTAGCACTATTAAAGGTGACTACAAAAGCTATCCTAGTATTGTAGTGTGGAGAGGACATAGGAGAAGCCCCAGGCCAGCCTGGGGGTGAAGTGGCCTTGTAGATAAGTACATCATATGTAGGAGATAGATATATGCATATTACACATGTGTGATAAACATTGTATTCCTAGATTAAGAACAGTGCTTAAACAACTCATTGCCCATGGAATTTTCTTAGATAAACCAAAATTTTTAAAATGCTTAATACACTTTTGCACAAGCTACTGCCTTCCACCACATAAGAAAAATAGAAATTCTTCCTGCGTGCATCCTGGCAGGCAGCCCACGTTTGCCTGTACTATGATTATTTCTGAATGACTTGGCACAACCTTTAATGATATGCTTCTTGCATCACAGGATGCGATGTTCCATTTTTGCCTGTCTCATCACTTTAGTCTCCAGAAGTTGCATTTGCCTGATTATTATGAATACACAGGGGCATTCCTGCACGGCTGTCCTTAGAGTCCACACTAGGGGTGCCTGAGAGGTGAGATCACCTTTGGATCTCCACTGGCTCAGTTCCCTTGGCTGGGGTCCAAGACAGAACTGCCTTATGCTGAATTTCACTGCTGTGGCCAATGGTGTAGTAATGAGGTTCCCAAATCAATACCCCTTGGATTTTGAAGGGTCATATTCCCCATTTAAGTGTAAGCATTTAAAATGATGCATTTCTCTTAATTTCATTGTATTCAACTTTTTTCTTTAACAGTCAGGTCCAAATACTCTACACCAAAATTCACCACAGTGTCAGTAAGCTGCACTTTTTCATGAACTAGCCCAAACCCCTGACACATACACACACAATCTGTGTGTGTATTACTGGAATTACTGGAACAGAATTTTTTTTTTTTTTTGCATTTTTCTCTTTAAGGAGGAATCTGCCACTCAACATTAATGTCAAATACTTGAGTCATTAAATAAAACATATAGCTCTAGTCACGATCTTGTAAAAACAATAAATATAATACATGGAATTATATTATTGGATTAATATATTCACTCTTTTTTTTTTTTGTGGAACTGTGGGCCTAGTGGTACTGCAAGACTTCAAATAGCTACATATGGATGAAGAGAAGTGTATGAGCAAAGATTTTCCAGCTTACTGCACTCATGCCAAAGGCAGTTGTATGCATGAGGAAAAGGACGCAGGTCTACCCTTGTGGTCAACTGTAGCCAGCTCAGCTAAAGAGGGCTTTCCAGTTCTTGGCAGAATAACAAATTCTCAAGCAGAGAGGGGACAAGGGTGAGAATTTTTTCTTCTGTGAGTAACTTAATGAATGAAGTACTAATTAACATTATGGCATTGATAAATGGAGAGAGAGATTAGGGATGTACTCGATATTCAGACCTTCGCAGATGGACCGTCAAAGCCACATTAATTCCTATCTCATTGGAGCATCTGCTTCTCCCATAATCCACTGCCCCTTGGTACGAACAACACAAACTGTTGTGACTCAATTCGATTTATATCAATCTAATTTCTTTTAATCCAATTTGTATTCCAATCTACTACCTTCTAATCACTTAAATCTTCAGCCTCCATCTGGTAAATTTTCTCTCAAAATTAAGCGAGCAGATGCCTCTGTGATTGTCTTCCACAGTCAAGCTAATCAGACCCTCGCAGTGGCCTATAGAATCTGCTGAATAGGTACGTGACTTACGGTGTTGCCCTTCCAGTTACAAACTTGGAGAGGTAGGAAGACCGTTTTATCTATCACTAATTGGTTCATTTGCATAACACTGCTTGGGAAGAAACACTGCACACAGAAGCCAAAAGAAGAAAACTACAGGAAGAGAGTAAAATGTGCTCATTTGTCAAATGAGCTTTACTATTCCATCTGTCTTATGTTTAGGTTAACAAACACAGGGTGAGAATATTATTTAACATTGTATGTTCTAAAAAGCTACCCTCTGAATGATACATGGGATTAAAACAGTTTTGTATAATCATCGCTAAGTCACACTGAGACCTAACTTTGGTTAACAAAAATATCCCTAAAATAACTTTTGGCATTTCAGAACTCCGCACCGATTTATTCACTGGAGCACAGTATGTAGTATACAGAGCACAGCCCCTGGCTAGCATTGACATTCACTCCTATGGAAGTTCCACTGTGATCCATAATTGATGTCACAAATTAAATGTTCTCCTATGACAACACTGAAAAGCACTACCTGTGGAATAAACGTCACTGTGGAGACACAGTAATTAGTAAAAATGTAAATAAAGGACCCAGGACATATAAAGACAAACACTATATGGAACTACTGTGAAGTGGAACTGATTTTCATGTGAAACTTATAAAATCAGTTTCATTAATTTATAGCCATGCTTCTGACACAGTGTGTCTTGATAATATGTTTAAATATTTTTTTCCAAATTTCAAGGCATCATAAATAGAACTATTGTGTACATAGAAATATTCAATGTATCCACATAAGGAATTGGCCTCAGGAAGACTTTCGATTTTAGGAAAACTGGAAAGATAGCCTAGAAAGACATTAGATCTAAAACATAGTCTATCTTGGAGTGAAGACTGCCTACTAAGTAATTGTTGTTAACATTATGAAATAGGAAAATATCAAAATGCCTTCATAAATCATAACATAAAGTGTAAACAGTTGGACTAAATAACTGAATGTAGACTCTATTTCTTTAATTCTGACTAGAATAAGATATATAAGACAAGGCCTGAGGGCCTCTAGGTTCCTGGGTAAGTTAAACAGAGAAACCCAGCTGCAGAAGTCAGAGGGCGGCTGTACAGGGCCTTCTGGGAACTGGAAGGACTGTCGAACTGCGGAGTGATCGGAGACACTCTCTTTCCAACTCAGCAGGAAGACGGTGACTCCCAGCCTCCCACTGACTAGAACCAAACACTCAGGACCTCCACTCAGTCACATTTGATGCTCTGAGCCTCATTTATTTCCTCTGTGAAATGGATTTAAAATGATATCTGTTTCTAAATGCTGTGTTAAGGATGAAACATACCATACATATAAAACACACTCTTTCAATTCTAAGGCCCTTAGAATTGAATGCATATAATACATATAAGGCAGAACAGCAGGGCCACTTAAAACAATGGACTCTGGACTAAAGTTTGAGATCTAGATTTAGGAGTTGGATAACTGTGGGCAAATTATTAACCCTCTTGGTATGTCAGTATAAAATGGTGATATCTCCTACTGTATGTTATGAGAAGAAAACTAATTAACATGTATACTATGCTTAGATGCATGCCTGGCTTAAAGTGTCCTGTGAAAACATACATACATGTCAGCTAAGTAATAAAAATTAACAAAGTTGTGTTTGTATAAGAAGTTCTCAAATATATCTGCATGTGCGTTGACTATTCAGCTATTTATTAAAGAATAGTATCACTTTCCCCAATGGTGTTCATCTTTTGAATAATAAAAAAGGCAAACTGAGTTGTAATATTTCTAGTGCTGCAATAAGGTCTATCTATAGAATGAAAAGAAAATGTGGTTTACCAAGTACGTTTAATTGGCTCTCATATGAAAACTGTAACCTCAATCATACCAGTAATTACTGGAACAAACACCTGTGTACTAAGTGCCAGGAATTATATAAGAGGGAGGAAGTCCCAGCCTCAAGGAGTTTTGAGTGCTGTGCCCTGGCCCTTTGATTAAACAGCTATTTCCCTCTGGGCAGTAAAATTTCCAAAGCAGACATGCCATGTACTTTATTGAATGCCCAGGAGACTCATATAACTGCCTCAGAATCGTAAAAGTATTGATCAAAAGCCCACTTTCATAATCCTGGCCTCAAATAGAAAGTTAGAGATAGAGACTGGCAGAAATTCTAGAACACTGAGGAATGATTCTACACTAGGCTGAGCCACCTGTGCACTCAAAGAATACCCTATCCGTGTTACACCTCTATGAAAGCAAAGCAAGGCCCTTGATATATAATAAGCCCTAATATATAGTGTATATATTACATGGTCCCTGATATATAATAGCCTCAAATATGTAACAGTATAATACAGGGGTGGGCAAAAGTAGATGTACAGTTGTGAGTACATGAAACAGACTTTATTCTTGTATTACTTATTCATTATTGTATTCTTTATTTATATCATTTCCATACAAACAACTGTAAACCTATTTTTGCCCACCACTGTATATATTATAATCACACAATACATAATAATAACTAAAAGAAGCAGATGCTACTCTGAATAATAAAATTCCTGACGATCTAGATAAGACTGGAAAGTCTACTTGATGAACAACCACAGGCCCAGCTTCCACATCACTGAAGCCCCAGATGATGCAACTGTTTCTAACATTTTACCAGTGACCACTTGGTGCCTCATAAGCCTGACCCCTGCAATTGTCCACCAGAATTGAAACCAGCATTGACCAGGCTTGCTGGTAATTTGTATACAAGAGTGAAAGAGTTATTTTATCAATTGTTTTCCTGGAATTTTGGTTATCTCTATAGACCTTGTTTCTGTTACAAGATTTAAATTAGTATGGTTGGTGCCTAGAATAGTACCTTGGTATATGGGCATTTTTAAAATAAATATTAACTCATTTTAATAGTTATTAAACATTATGCTTAATACTGTTTATTATTAAATCCTGCTGAATTAAATCCTGCTCTGTGCAGTGGGCCCCTGCACAGTTGATCCTCCATAGTGGTCATAGGTTGATGGTGAGTGGTCACAGCCAGTCCTTGTGGCTGACTGGCCTGGGTAAGTCCCTCCTATTGACCTGCCAACAGCAATCAAAGTTCAACTACAAGTGGACGGTGTACTCAGTCCACATGATTGATACACCTAGAGGACCCAGCTTGAGTGATAGGGGAGGCTATAACATTGGACCCTATAGGACACCTACTACATTAGGCCATGCTACCAAGAAAGGAGTCATAGCAGCACTACCTAATACATAGAAACAAACACAGGGAGGCTGACAAAATCAGGAGCCAAAGAAGCATGGCCCAAATGAAAGAACAGACCAAAACTCCAGAAAAAGAACTAAGCAAAACAGAGACAAGCAATCTGCTAGATGCAGAGTTCAAAACACTGCTTATAAGGATGCTGAATGAACTTAGGGGAAGAGCAGATGAACTCAGAACTTCAACAGCAAAAGAAAGGCATTGGATACCATAAAAAAAAGAGAAGCAGTCAGAAATGAAGGATACACTAACTGAAATGAGAACAATTTATAAGGAATCAACAATAGAGTGGATGAAGCTGAGGGTGAAATATAAGGAGGTAAAATACACCAAAGAAGAAAAAAGGTTCAAAAAATTGAGGATAGTGTAAGGAGGCTGTGGGACAAATTCGGGCAGACCCAACATTCACATCATTGGGGTGCCAGAAGGAGAAGAGAAGGAGCAAGCAATTGAAAAGCTATTTGAAAAAAATAATGAAAGAAAACTTCCCTAATTTGGTGAAGGAAATAGACACCAAATCCAGGAAGCACAGTGTCACAAACAAGATGAACCCAAAGAGGCCCATAGAAAAACACCACGTAATTAAAATGCCAAAAGTTAAAGACAAAGAGAGAATCTTAAAAGCAGCAAGAGAAAAGCAGTTAATTACCTACAAGAGAGCTCCCATAAGACTATCAGCTGATTTCTCAAAAGAAACTTTGCAGGCTAGAAGGGACAGGCAAGAAATATTCAAAGTCATGAAAAGCAAGGACATACAACCAAGATTACTCTACCCAGCAAAGTATCATTTAGCATTGAAGGACAGATAAAGAGCTTCCCAGGCAAGAAAAAGCTAAAAGAGTTCATCACTACCAAATCAGTATCATATCAAATGTTAAAGGGTTATCTTTAAGAAGAAGATGAAGAAAATAAAAAAATGTGAATAGTAAATACATACCTATCAATAATTGAATAAAAAAAAGAACAAAATAAATGAATAAGCAAAACAGAAACATAGATACAGAGAATGTTTAGATGGTTGCCAGATTGGAGGGGTTTGGGGGAATAGGTAAAAAGATGAAGAGATTAATAAGTACAAATTGTTTTTTACTGAATAGCCATGGGTATGTAAACTACAGCATAGGAAATGGAGTAGCCAAAGAACATACATGTATGACCCATGAACATGGACAACAGTGTGGGATTGCCTGAGTAAGTTGGGGAGGGGGTTCTGGGCAGAGGCAGTACAGGAGGAATATTGGGACAACTATAATAGAATAAATAATAAAATATAATTTAAATTGTAAAAAAAGAAAAAAAATACTTTTCCTTCCCTAAAGAGTCTATACAAAATTTATTCTGGCAAATATGAATTTGCAGAAATCTTTAAGCCAATACTAAAAGCTCAGAATTTTTAGTTCTTTTTCTGAAAAGAAATGAATTAAAAACTCAAAATTCTCTATAAAGACCAAAACTATAGCTTTGACTAGACAAATTATTAATGCTTCACATAAATTTATTTGTATGTGATGGGTATATGAAATGCTAAGTGTTCCATTATTTACATTAGAAATCATAACTAATTTTTGAATAGTTTATGTATTAAGGCCATCATGTGTAAAGATTTTATATAGCTTCATTTTGAAATAATTTATAGGTGATTAGAAAAATAAAACTTGACAAGAGGAAAACAATCTGTCTTCCCTAAACCTTTACTTGTTTTCTTTACCTTTCAATATCTATCACGTAGAAAAGCAAATTTTAAGCAAAAAGAAAGAAAGCCCTTACATTATTGTTAGACACTTTTGCAACATACATGCTGAAATATTTCCCTTTCCCTAAATCAGTTTTGAATATTTAAAATATTTAAATTAGGGACTATATTTAAGAACCAGTCTAATTTATTTAATCCCTAAAAAAATAGAGCATTCATATAACAAAGCAAGAATGAGAAGAAAACACAATAAAATGGGAACAATATCCACAACATAAGACAAAGTAATGTTGAATTTATATATTATATCTTATGATACATCAGAGAGTAAACTATGAAAAGAAAATGAGCCTTTATAAATAACACTGCAAAATAATAAAATTTGCTTTGAACTTTCAAACTGTTGTGAAACCATTACCATATTCTCACCTCTGCAATGAATCATAATTTTAAGACCATTAGTTTTCCAGGAGAAAAAAGTACATATTAAAGCATCCCTCCCACAGAAAATATATGGTGTGTATATTACCATAAAAATGTCAAAAAGTTTTTTCTGTTAATTATTCTCATCAGAAGGCTATGGAAAGGGAAGGGAAGGGAAGGGAAGGGAAGGGAAGGGAAGGGAAGG